>OZ008371.1:58728510-59094979 GCA_963931995.1 Phaonia tiefii
CCACTGCACTAGCAATAGGTTCGTGGGTATGCGTTTTTGGATATCTTATTAAAACATGCTCGTTATTTTCCATTGCTGTTATTATTCGAGAGGAACACTTATCTGGAATTCTTCTCTAGCAAGTCCAATTAAAGGTTCCTTTTTGTCTTTTCATTTCCAAATAATAAAAATATCTGTTGAGACACAACATTTCTTTTTATTGGTTTTTATTAATTGCACTTTATTCATTTTTATTTTTTTAAACACGACACATTAAACAACATAATTGCAATTGCGACTAATTTTAAATAAAATGCTGGAACATAATTTTTGACCAAACACACAGTGTATGTGATGCATTTTATTTAAATTTTCAGTGTTTTTTTAAACAGTATTTTTTTTTAAATGTAAGGGAAGTTAGGCCAAAGTGATTTCTTAATTGTTTTATTTTTATGTATGTGTTTGTAATTGCATTTTCAGTTAAATAAAAAATTATTTGAAAAAAATCGCGCGATTTGTTTCAAATAATTTTTTATTTAACTGAAAATGCAATTACAAACACATACATAAAAATAAAACAATTAAGAAATCACTTTGGCCTAACTTCCCTTACATTTAAAAAAAAATACTGTTTAAAAAAACACTGAAAATTTAAATAAAATGCATCACATACACTGTGTGTTTGGTCAAAAATTATGTTCCAGCATTTTATTTAAAATTAGTCGCAATTGCAATTATGTTGTTTAATGTGTCGTGTTTAAAAAAATAAAAATGAATAAAGTGCAATTAATAAAAACCAATAAAAAGAAATGTTGTGTCTCAACAGATATTTTTATTATTTGGAAATGAAAAGACAAAAAGGAACCTTTAATTGGACTTGCTAGAGAAGAATTCCAGATAAGTGTTCCTCTCGAATAATAACAGCAATGGAAAATAACGAGCATGTTTTAATAAGATATCCAAAAACGCATACCCACGAACCTATTGCTAGTGCAGTGGAAATATGCAGAACAAATACTTTTGTAAAATATGCCGCTATAAACAAACCCCTTAATCCAGGTCAAATAGTGCAGCAATCGGTGGTAATTACAAACCAAAAATGTCGCGATTACGTTCCCTCGAAGTACACGCAAAAGCGAAAAATAGGATACACTCAGAATGAAATGGGACTTTTCAGAGAGCCGCAAGCAATAGATGAAATAGATTACCCTCTAAATCTATACGTTTTGGATAACGAATTATTTATATTGGCAGAAGAGAAAGTGGGAGATGAATATATGGTTATATTCGGGACAAAATCATCAATTCAACTTCTATAAAAAAGCGATTGTTGGCTCGTTGACGGCACTTTTGATGTTGTGCCCACAATAATGCGCCAACTCTTTTCCGTTCATGGAAGGATTGAACGAGAGGTCGTCCCACTCCTATTCTGCCTAATGTCCAAAAAATCTGTAGTACTCTATGAAGCATTTTTTAAACGCGTAATTCAAATTGCTATGGAATATGGAGTTTTTTTTAAGCCTAATCGTATTATATCTGACTTCGAAGTTGTCAGTCATGGGACCGACGTTTGAGTGTTGTAGTTGGACGAAAAATAAGCGGACTCTACAAAATTGTAGAACATTTAAAAGAAGAATTAATCTATTCTCAAAATATTGTCTCAAAGATTTAGAATGGAGAAAAATTAAAAAAAAAATAAAAGAAATGTAAAAGAAAAAAAAAAATATTTCACGTATTGAAATAAAATTTAATCGTTTAACAAAACTACAATATTTAAAAAGAATAGCAAAAAACTTAGTTTATAATTAATTAAATATTGTTATCAGTTAAATTGAATTGCTATGATTTTTTATTATTTTTAACTTTGTCTTAATTTAATTGATTTTTAACTAATTTGTGTTTTTGTTTAATGTTTGTTATTATTTTTTCTTTTAAATTAATATGTTTTTCATTGATATGAATTTTTTAAGATCGATTTGGAAAATCCATTAATCTGTTTAATTATTTATTACATATTTCATAATTTGTTTCCAACGAATAAATATCTAACCATACACATACGTTATTATATGTAACATTTCTTATTCATAATAAACTGGCTTTAATTCTTAATAAATAATTTAACGGCATTTTATTTTTTTTTCTCATAATGAAAGGGGAATAACATATTTCAAAAACCAGAATTTTAATAGACAGAATTTTATTAAAAACAGAATTTTGTAAAACAGAATTTTGTAAAACAGAATTTTTGTTTGGAAAAAAAACAGAATTTTTGTAAGACAGAATTTTGGAAAACATAATTTTGTGGCTATCCCGTGTATGCGTACACCGAACAAATAATAACTACTCGAAAACTTGCTTACTTTTCGAATACTTGCTCGCTTCTCGAAAACCTGCTGACTTCTCGAGATAATCTCTCATCTCTCTTTCTATGTTTAATATATTCGCTCGAATCAAGAACTTCAGTGTAGAGTCGTTGGTGGAAATTTGTGTTCGTCATTAAACGAACCGTTTTGGGTGCTATCACTGACGTTATCGTTTTGTTTTTAATTAATTCTCGCTTCAGTGTACCCGTTTAGCGAGTGCAATACTATACACAGTCTTACAAATGTATTTATGCAATACTTTAGTATCTATGCAGCAATTGTCAAAAAAGGCTGATAAAGTAAATAAACAAAGTAAAATTAAAAGTATATGCTTTACCTATTCCATTATTATTATTTGGATTTTCGAACAACCGGTGTAAGCGAGGTTGTCCTAATGGTTGGCTTTTTGTGAATTTAGTTTGTTTTTTAAAAAATACAATTTGAAATTCTGCTTTCAATTTTAATACAAAATTGCGAAAACTTTTAGTTGATTAAAAGTTTTTTCATAGGAAATTGAAATCATGCAGGTCACTTTTTAAAGAAAATGGAAAAGGCTGTTTAAAACTTAATTTCCAGAAGAGAATTAAAAGAAGACTATATAACCGTTTGAAATATTTTTATAAACATAAAAAATAAACATAAAACATAAAAAAATCAATTTGCTTATAGGTATGTAAGTGGCAAAATCAAGAAAATCGATGCCAGTGCGAATGCTGTATAAGACAAATTAAAATTAAAATACAGAATACAAAAAAAAAACAATAATTGAAACCAATTACAAAAATGTTAGACATAAAACATATTAAACATAAATTAGACATACATTTTATAATTGAAATAAAATCAAATCATTTTTAAAATATGTATGTATATATAATTTAAAAATTATTTAAATAAACTATTTAACTCATTTTAGAAATAAAAAGCGTTGCTAATAACCTGCATACTTGATGGTAGATTGTTCCAAAGTTGAACAGTGGGTACGAAGAATTGTCTTTCAGAAGTAGAACTTTTAAATGACTTATGAATGATTTTTTCCCTCGGTTAGAACGCGCAAATATTAATCTGTTACAGAGATAATCAGGCTGCTTAGTATATATAACTTTATGCACGAATATAAGACTCTTGTAGTTCAAATAGCATTCGAAGGTCATATTAAAAAATTTATAAGAGTACTCAGAGATTCTATCATGTGGTTTTCTATCAAAAACATACCTAGCAATATTGTTGTAAGCCATCTTGAGGTTTTGCTTATCTTTGCTGTTATATGCATAAAACATCTCAGATCCGTACATAATAGTTGGAATAATATAACATTTACCTAGAAGCATTCGTATGTGTAGTGGAGTTGATGCTTGTACAACCCACAAATTTCGCAACATTCCATGTAACATACGACTCGATCATTCTACTTGCTGATCTTGAGAAATTAAAAAATTTTGCGACCTTTGTTAACAGAACTTCATGATCAACAGTGTCGAATGCCTTACTATGGTCAAGTAGTACACGAAAAGATACCTCGTTTTCATGCATATTCATTCTAAGTTCTAAGCTCTTCTACAACATCAGTTGCATATAAAGTTATTTTAAAAGTCACAAGTGCTAAGAAAATCAAATTTAAAGTAAATTTTCAATGCGTCTATCCCCTCACTCTCTTCCGTATTCAGCCCTGTATCAAATTTGCAGCTAGGAGGTCAGTCAGTCAGTCATCGAAACCACCTAGTTTTGATACAGCTTTTATTTACGCTAGAATTTGGACGTACAGATAAAAGAAAATTGTTGTGTTCGTTCAAATCAAAACTCATCTACTGCACATAAAGTAATTTTAAAAGTTACAAGTGTCAATAGAATCAAATTTAAAGTCAGTTTTTTCAATGCGTCCATCGCTCATTCACTTTTATATTCTACTAGCTGACCCGGCAGACTTCGTCCTGCCTTCAAAAGTATTTATAGCATCAGATGGTAAAGAATGATTAATATCTCGACGTGGGCGCCATCTATTTTATCACGGTGCAAAAACCCAAAAAAACTAAATACTGCGCCATCTGTCGGACGAACTTCAAACTACACAGAAACACTACTCACGGCCCATAGGCATGCATATAAAATTTGGTCAAAATCGGTCCAGTAGTTTTTGAGTTTAGCAATCACGAACATACACGTAATTTTTATATACATATGTAGAGATATTGTGTGAAATTTGCAGCTAGGAGGTCGATCAGCTGTGTTATCGAAACCCCCTGCCCAAGCCATAACGAAACGATGTGAAATAAACCTCGGATTAGTACAAAATCCTGGACCGAAATCGTGATGATGTCTGCACAAAATGCGTATACGATCCAACACACCAACCGTAAAAAGGCAATTTGGAGCAAACTATCAGCAATCGGTACGTAGACTGGGATACATGGTTCTTTTCTGTTACAACTGTCTGAACGATATAGCAGAATAAACGGAAAAGCTGCAAATACAGGTAATCTCCGTAGTGTGTACTATTCAATAAAAAATTCTGAGCGGCAACAACATCAGAAATACTGCATCTGTAATCACCAAACCAAATCAACCAGATGACGTGAATGCTTTACAACTCTGTCTCGGCATTAAAATGATGAAAATTAGAGTAATTCTTCGGCGACATACTCACGTCGTAACCCAAGCAGTAATATTCCAACGGATCCCCCGTCGCAAACAGAAGCCGAGGTGAAACTGGGATTAATTAAAGATCATAAATCATTCAGCCCAGATAAAATTAAAGCGGAGCTATTCAAATATGTTGCATCAACATGGGCAGATATCATTACGCCTATCCTCAGAAGTGCAACTAAGCAACCGAATCGCTATAAAGTGATAAGAAGGAGTGGTTACCAATACCCCGAAAAAGGGTGACCTAACGTTGTGCAAGAACTGGAGTGGTATATACATATGTACCTCAATGCAATAAGCAAAGTAATGGCGACCCCTACAATGCAGCATAGCTCGCGAGTGGTGGAACCAACTGTGCGTCAGGAATAAGCGCGTTTCAGGACTGATCCTTCCTGTGCCGACCACGTAAACACATTGACCTCTGTACATACTTTTCGTAGATTTTGAATTACCCTTAAATAGCATACATCGAAACTCAATGTGGTCCACCTTGACCAAAAGTGGATACCTTAGTGTGTCCATAATAAAATAAATAAATAAATGGTTTCCCATTACATCCCATGAAGGGACCGGGGGGAACTTCTCACAATCACTGAGCTGTGAGCTTTCCAGTTTTCACTCACTGATTGGGACCTACAGTTTTACACAGATTCCGAACGGTATTTTGAGAAGCTTTTTCATGGCTATATACTCGATAGTGTCGCCGTCACTATGCGAGGTGACCGCCGCCGAAAGAAATTTGAAGGTGGTCAGAGCAGGGTTCGAACCTAGGATCTCATGTACAAGAGCCGCGCACACTACCATTGCACCACCGACGGCCACAGTGTCCATAATACAATGTATAAAGTTCGTTTTAATGGAATGGGAAACCAGTCTTTCACCACATATGCGGGAGTGAGACAAGGATGCGTCTTGCCCCCCACGTAATTTCCTCTACTTAAGGACGAGATAATGGAAGCAACCAATGCAAAAGCACCGTTCGGCATTCAGTGGAATATGTATCAACACCTACATATGTATGTATGTATGTACATGTTATCGACTATGTAGATGACGTATATATTTTGACCCACAAACATGATCACATCAAGGCCAAGTTAAACAAACTCAGAAAATTTGAGATTACGAATAAGTTGATGGTTCTTCAATTGAAGACGTGGAATCAATCAACTATTTAGGAAGCAAGATTACAAAGTACGGAGAGGAAGGAGAAATACATTTCTGCACAAAATCTGTCGTAATAAGATCTCACAAAAGACAAAATTGACAATTAAGAGGGTCCAAACAGGGGATTTCTATGGCACAACTGATCGAAAAGGTACAAGAGAAATGATGTAGAATTACAGACCAAAGAAGACAATAACTGAGTTTAAATAGTGTTTATTGATACTAATGGCAGCTAAATTATGTTTTATATAGTTTTTGCATTGGACGAAAATACGTATTCCCTTTGATTTCTGTCCGTTTTATGTCCAACCAAAGTGTAAAATTGGTAAAATACAGCACTAAATCAAACTCGATGAAATGGCCTACTACCTCATCGTCATGAAGAGGCAGCGAAGAGAGTAATAGAGGCTCTTAAGTATTACCATAGATAAAGGAAATAACTAGATATCGCACACACCTTGGAAAATTTCTTGTTCAATGGGATATTTTCTAGATGGAGCTGAAAGCAATAATTATAACGTTTGATCCTAAACAAAACATACCTTGCAAGATGTATTAAGAACAGGTGATAGATGTATGTGTTGTAGGCAACATCAACAGGCATTTTGTTTTTGTTTGGTAGGTCGATTCTGTAAAAGTCAACACAAACGAATACCAACAATAATAGTACTCCAAAAAAGTACATACCCAAAATACATTTGAATTTGAAAGTGGGGAATACAACGACATCAACAAAATTTAATTAGTTGTTCGAATAGCACAACCTGGAAAATGATACTATTTTTGTATTGGAAATATGTCCCACAGTGTTGAATAAACGTCAGTGAATGTTCTAAGAAACGTCAATGAGAGTTACAAAACGACAACACAGCACCTAGTAGCAGTACTTAACAACGTCTGTGCGATATCTACTTATTTCCTTTATCTATGGTATTACTCTATGGTCCAAACATTTATCTATCATTGTTTGAGCAAATACTCCGTATTTACCGGCCTAATACAACTTCTACTGAAGACTTCTCGCAACGCACAATCCATGGTAAAATTATCTATCGGGTAAACGCATCAGCCCAGCTGGTTTGTGGTTTTTTCATCTTTTCCGTGTGTAAGCTGTCAAATTCGATTTTGTTTCTTTTTGTTTGTTAATAAAATTCAAAGAATTTCAATCAAAATGCAATTTAATCGCACAGACTTTGTATCAAGTAAGACACGCTTATAAAATGTTTCACATTTTGTGTTCATAGTGTTTTTCATTATTCACCTAATTTTGACAGCTTAACAACGGAATTGCTAATGCGACTACCTAATAGATAATTCTACCATGGCACAATCAGTGATTGAATTGTTTTTGCTCATCTTATTTACTGTAGTTTTAGCAGTCGAAAGCAGCATTGAAACAAAGTTTGGAAAATGTGGCTGTGCTTAAATAATCATTATTTGTTAACCCATCCCCATTTTTAATCGAAAATTCGGAAACGGCGCGTTTAAAGGAATAAACTAACCAATTGTTGACGGTTTCTAAAGGGTTGGATGACATTTCAGTTTTAAAAAAATGCGAAATTGAGAAAATCGGAACAATAAAAATATTTACATATCGTTAGCTGAGAATTATTTAGGCCCAAGGGCCATTTTTAGGAAAATGGAGTTAGGTATTGATTATATATAATTTAAGTATAATCTTTCTGACTCCGAAATTCGTTTTTCGGCATATCTCACCAATTTTGAGATATTCTGTATCGACTTTGATCTACATCCACATTTTTAACGTTTCTTAATCATTACTCTGGTGGCCGCTGTTTGGCGTATGCGTCAAATTTTGCATTCAAAACTTACAAAAAAATACTTAAGATTTGTTTTGATTCACGAAACATATCAAAGCAAGCACGGGCCGTATTAGTTGACTGCGTTTTAAAAGTAGACGACGGCGCTGGACTACACCATATGGCAGCCCAGCGGACCAAAACTTCGTATACGATATCGCATACGAGAGTTACGCGAAACTTTTGCGGGTAAAACTCTCGAAAACAGATCCGAAAACGATCGGAAAATGAATCATCAGTCGCTCAGTTTGTGGCAGTAAAAGTTTCGTTTACGATGTCTTGCAAGAGATTCGTTTGCGAGACTTTTGCAATATCTTTTGCGAGAACAACATGAAAAATAAAACAAAATGCAATAGCCAAAACTTTGTTGTTGTGTCGTGTGCCTGCACGTGTGTGCCTCTGTTTGGCGCACGACACAACGACAACAATGTTTCTCTCTTTTCGTCCGTTTAGCTCCCGTTTTTAAACCAGTTTGCGGATATTTGGGCGAGTTTAATTTCTCCCCCGGTTTTGGTCCGGTAAATACTCGCTTCTGAGCCCGTTTGCGAGCATTTAGCGTAACACTCGCTAAGGCTCGGTGTTTTGCCCGCTGGGAGTCTACATAATATGCAAGTATTTGGGCCCACGTGTAACAAAAGATCAAAGAAAGGGCCACAAAACCAGAAAATATTACTTCAGTAAAAGCTTAATAACTTTTGAGATATTGTATGTAATTGAAAGAGAATTTATATTTGTGTTCAAAACATATGCCCCAATAAGGATTAATCATAAAATAAAATATTTTGCAACTAGAATTTGAGAAAAAATAGTACAAAACTTCTTTGCCGTTTTTCTCGAAACATACTTTTTGGTAAGTGCGCCAAAATAATTCTCAGCTGACGATATTTAAATAAATAAATAAATGGTTTCCCATTACATCCCATGAAGCAATTGGGAGAGCTCCACTGATTGGGACCTACCTAATTAATTCTATTTAATGCCATTGTCCCCTTTCTGTCGCATCCAAACTCGAACGTTGAAAACACTTTTATCGCTAAATTATGATCCGTATGTAATGGATACACCTACACCAAATTTATTGATTCTACTTCAATTCGATAATTTTAATATCGTTTATCTTCTGAAATCCACTCCATTAGAGAAATATCCATCCAAAATTTCATAATCCCAACTTCAGCAGTTTGATCAGGACACTGATTATTTCAATTTAATGCCACGCCCCCGATTCTGTAATTAGTTATTTTTCAATTTATAAGAGGTTTCTTGATTCTAGGATGAAGCGTTTGGTAATCAAATTAATTTCTCTGATTTATTGGCACAATCATTTCTTCCGTCACTATTTCGAATTTCGAAACATCCGGAGTCTGTTATATTTCCTTCTCTAAGACGAACATCCTTATCAAATGTCATGATTCTAGAATGATCCAATTGTTGCACGCGATAATTTATTTTCTTTAGTACCACGCCCTATTCCTATTTCTACCGCCATCAATAGTTAGTTTATCATTTTCCACTGTCTAAGAGGAACAGAGCAAATTCCATTATTATAGGTCGATGCGTTCGGTCATCACTGTAATTTATCAAATATAATGCAACGCCCATTTCCACTGCCCATAATTGGAATTTCGAAATTTCCTGAATTTAATATTTGTTGATATCTAAGAGAAGCATATTCACGAAATTCCCTAATTTTAGGGCGACGCGTTTGGCCCTAACGCTACGATATATAATTTTGTGTCACGCCCAGTTCTACTGCCCGTTGAGTATTTTCTCCGTTGGAACATCAATAATATTACCACTTTGTCAAAATTTTGAGTATGCCCATTTAAAGTACAGTGGGCGGCGAGTGCTGTCCTTTGTTCCAAAGGTTTATAGTGAGCCTTTTAGTCCGGTTCATGTCATGATATTCTCGTCTTTAGTATGTTCATTGTAGTGACTATACTTTCTGGCATATGTTGGACAAGTACATCCTGTATACCACATTTGACCTGTCCTCTGTGTCGATTCTAGATTTGGTCCTGCTGAAAAGTTGCTGAAAAGTTGGTTCAGAGTGAAATTAGACTTAGGTGCTAATTTATCTCAGAGAGTCCTTGAACAGACGTTACGGAAATATACATTTTCTCTGACTTGTCATTGTCCATTAGTCTTGGGGGTTTTAACACCGCTCGTGTCAATAAGTCATCAATCGCATTCCGGGGAAAACTGTTCATCATCAAAATTTCCCGATACAATAAATAAAAACGATCAATATTTATATCATACAGTAATTACATACCTAGAGTAGACATCTCTCTCAGTATATTGGAAAAAAAACAAATCAGCTGTTCTTTTACCACAACCTTCTAGAGCAGCCTTGGGCCTAGTGTGATATGAACGTTGGATGTTGAAAAGAATTGTTTTAATAATATCAGGTAGACACATTAGAACAAAACAACCAACAACAGCATTTTACGTTTGTGTATTAAAATAGTTGTTTTAAATGCAACACAAATGTATACTAACAATGAAAGATAACAAAAAAGTTGAAAATATATTTCATTTTCCAAGTTCTCTACCAAACCGACATGAAAAATTTAAATCAACAGTTCTTGTAACTCCACCTTTAGTTTCCTTCCTGGTTTCGTTGCCAGGGGGTTCGCACGTTCGTTGCCGATACCCAGATGATGCTGAGGCTGCCGTGCATTGAATAATCGTTAATTACCTTCTTACAGTCAAGGACCATTCTAGATTTTACAATTTTCGATGATATTGCCTTGATTGCCATTTGGCTTTCCATGAAGATGGTCGCTTCGGTTGGGTTTATGTGTCGCCGATCCATTTGATACACTCCGTAATCGCGCGATCTTTCGCTTGCAAATTCGTATTATGATCCAGGAGGCTTAGGTGGGTTTCAGTTGCCGGATTTTCAATGAAAAATCCTAGACCCGTTTTCCCCTAGCTTTAAGCTATCCCTGTAGCACCCGACCCCATTTGGTGTTATTGTCAGGGTCCCATCCTGCCAGGCGTCTTTAGATGACCTAAAAGTCACACAATTCGCATTAATTTGCTCGTATCTTGCATATATCCGGCCAAAGCCTCCACATCCCATTGGTTTTTCGACTTAAGATCCCTGTGGTTCCATTCACCTATTGCCTGTAGGGGTTTTACCGCAAGGGCGGTCCCTTATTTGACTCTTCTCTCGATTGGTGGATACATAAAATAGTCTCCATGGCCCTTGTCGATGTTGTCCTTATTGCACCGCTAATACCAATGGCGCACATTCGTTGAACCCTCTGAAGTATTTTGGTATTACATTTCCTTTCAACTGCCGTCCACCATATTACAGAAGCATATGTTAGTACGGGCCTAATTACGCCTCTGTAGAGCCAGTGTGTTACTTCTGGGTTGAAGCCCCATTCAGATCCTATATTCCTTCTGCATAGCGACCAACATCTGTAGGCCTTATTAGCTGTCTTCTATGTGGTACTTCCAATTCAATTTTCGATCTAAGATTACCCCTATGTATTTAACCTTCTCAGATATTTTAATCGTCTTTACCAGGAATCGTGGAAAATCCTAATCTCTGCATAATTGATTAGAATCCTTTCCCCCAAGAAGTATTACAACGTCGTTTTAAGTCCTTCAACGGTAAGCTTCCTAAGAAGACAATACACAGTCAATACACAGAACCCATAATAGTGGTGATATAACGTAGAGTTCTAATAATAATTTACATCACAGGAACCGCAGTTTATCCATCTATTCCTTAGAATTTGAATTTGGTGTATACAATTTATCATTGAGTAATTCCTCTATGTAGTGGGTGACCCAATGAAGTGCGGTTTCCAGTGATCGGCCTTTGACATATGAGTGTTAATTGAACTTCAGCATATCGTCCGGTATTCCACTTTTCTCCATGTCGTTAACTATTCTGTCCAGAGGTTTGAGTAGAAACGAGGTAAGGCTAATTGGTCTATAAGCCTTTGCCGTTGCATATCTTGCCTTTACAGGTTTGGGTATAAATACTACCCTAGCCTCCTGCCAATTCTTGGGTGTGTAGACGAATTTTAACGCCCGCCAAATGGGCGTTAGTTGGTCAACCTCATGTTGTAGGATAGCCGGAAAAATACTATCCGATCACGCCGATTTGTATGGAAAGAAGCGCTTTCTAGCTTTTTTGACCATTTGGCCCGTTATGATTGGTGTATGATGAAATAGATTTTCACCTTTTCGTCGTTCCCCTGTGGGTTGTGCGTTCCCATTTGGAAAGTGTGTATTCATCAGGTACCTTAGCGTTTGTTCCATTGTCTATTCTCTTCCCCGTGTCGTCTACTAGCGTTTGCACCTGTGCGTGGGTCTTAGAGAGGAATATTTTGATCTTCGACATGTCGTTGGCGCTACCCACCTGTCCACTCAATAGTCTCCAGGAGTTGCGTCTCGCCCTTCTCAATTATGTGTTGTATTCACTGAGACTTATTTTATAGTCCTCACAGTATACTGATAGTTTCTTACGCGTGGCCCTGTTGTAAAGTCTACTGACCTTCTTCCCAAAACTTCGTATTTCCCTTGTAACTCAGGGTTTTTCTTGGATCGATTTCCTTTCTCGAAGTGAGCAACTGTCTTCGGAAGACTTTACCAGTGCTCGCGTGGTCCTTGTGACTTTATCGTACCTACTAGAGTACTCGAGTTGAGGGTGATCTAGCCGATTCCTAAGTAGGCTCCGTACTTTGTCCAGTTTATCTTGGTCCTGTTTCGGAAAGTTATCGGTTTCGGCGGCGACCGTGTTATCCTGAACCTTATGTATCTGTGAACCCCTGTGAACCCTCGAAACCCTTCATTCTTGAATCTCATCTATAAGGGGTTTAAAACAAATTGTTATATCTAATACCTCGTCTCAAATTTTGTTGACAAAAATGGCTTTGTTCCCAATATTCAGTGTAAAAAGGCCGTTGGTATTCAAAAATACTACTAGGGTATGACCCCAACGGTTACATTTCGTACTACCCCACGTGGTTAGAGTTAGAATCACTACCTTTTAATACTACGTTACCTGTCTGTTTGCCCCTCTCTACCGGTCGTTGTAATTCCGTCGAAGGTGGTGGGGTCGGCGAATCATATGGGAAGTGTACTGACGCCAGGTAGATATTTCCATCTCCCTGTTTCAGCACAGTTGCATCCGATGTTGACAACTCTGGGGAGAAGAGAAAACAAAGGTTTTTATGGCAGAAGATACATGTTCTCGGACGGAATCCCGTTTTCTTACAGAATAGTTGGTAGTTAATATGATTTAATCCCCTAACTTTGTCCCGAGTGGTCCAAGGTTCTTGCATTAAAGCAATGTGTATTTTACCTTTATTAATTTTATCAAACAGCTCGTTCTTGTGGAGGTGTATCTGGATGACTTCTAGCATTGGTCCTCCAGTAACCGGTCTTCCTGGGAGTTGGTGATGTCTTCGGTCACTCCCTCTTTCTTTTGAAGCGGCGTCTGTTCATCCTTCTTCGCATTATCCGGGTGTGTTGCCCCGGCCGTCATGCCAATTGACACTTTGCCAACTTTTAAGAAGACAGCTCTGGTCACAAAGAACACCATACCTTTCGACTTGGCAAGATTAGCCATGGATGCCGGGTCTATTCCGATAACAAGGAGAGTGCCATCCTGCCTCTCCTCCCTGTGGAAAACAACCCATTTATCCACGGTTAGTCCGGCGTTTTGCTTGCTAATGACCTTCAGTATGGCGTCCGATGCGGACTTGCTGTACCACCCTTTGACCTACACGGTCACCTTTGTCAGGGTGGGGATGTCTTTTCTCCTTACAAGGGCTAGCTTACCGCCTATCCAGGGGCAGAGATGTCATCCACTAGCTTCTTTAGTGTTACCGCGCAGTGTTGTGAGGTCAGTTGTAGTGTTAGTACCTCCCCTTTGAAACCGCTGCTAACGACTTCTATGAGTGGTCCACATTCGGCCTTCATTATGTGTTACATTACCTTCGATTTGACTAGGTCCTCCACGTTTTTGTGCTGGTCGTTTGGTATTAAGCCAGTTGGGTTGCTGTGGTCAATGACTGCATATCAGAGATCGTCCAGGTATTGCCTTATTACTACCTTTGCATAGGATGGTGTTTCCTTACCGGTGTCCATATTCAGCTTCCTCTTCCGAGTTGTATCCTTCCCAGCTGATTTAGCTGATGTGATCGCCTCTCCAGTAACCGCATCAGCTTTGTCCCTATTCTTCCTAGAATTCCTTGGAAAACCCTGGGTATTATGAGGTTCGGGCGTCTCCGAGTTACCGGGTGACGGGGAAAACTTCTTCCTCTTCAGGTGGTCGGACTCTTTTATCGGCCTCTGTTGAGGTCGCGGAAGACTCCGACAGATCGTTGGGAACGTCCTGTGTTTCGACTCGTTTGGCTAATCGTTTTCTCTTCGCTATGTTCCTGCTTTGAGCCCCCGAAACCCGTTTCATTTGCGTTGTGAGTTTTGCTATACTCTCGCTCAGACTGGCTAAAATAGTAATGTTATTTTCGTTATCGCTTAAGGAGTCCGAGTTGGGACTCTCCACCTGTTTTTAAAGGCTGAGGACTTTTGAAGTCCTCCTTGGTTACATCCGCGTCGTCATTCCTATTCTGGTTGCCAATGACATTGTGTGTGCTTGTCACGTTCTTTACTACAGGGGTCAAGGCACCACGCCTGTAGAACCACGAGTATGATGATCCCAACACTGCGGTTTCATCATCGGCATGATCTCATGGTGCTGTTGTACAATGATATCGTAGGTTAGCATGCGATCGGTTTATTTCGTATTGGTTGCATGTTGTATTCCAGTTTCGTTTGCGGTATTGTTTTCTTGTATTTGTTTTGATTTTTCTGTGTTCTGTGTTCATGTTAGTCACACAAGTATGCTAGTAAATATAATACAGTCCACTCCAGTGAAGGTGTGAGTTGGACCGGGCGATACATTACAACCGACCCGTGCCTTGACGTTGGAGGGAGCTGTTGGAGACCAGTATATTTAAACACTAACTGGCCATCCAGGTCCTCGGCACTGCTTCTAACCGCCTTGACCTTAAAAGTGTTTTTCGCAAGCAAGTCGCAAGAATCGCCATGTCGGGGAAGCTTCATTGGCATTCGTTATTTACGTAGGCCTAATGACAGGTAGACCTACGAGACTACACTTCCCCCGGAGTAAACTTTAGTTCGCGAAACCTAGACCACGCATAAGAAGCTTAGGCAGTGATGCCAACTTAGCTCTTTTGGGCCTAGATTTGACACCTTTTGACCTTTCAAAACGCAAAAAAAAAATTTCATTGGCACTTTTTTGGAAAAATAGTAATGTGCACTCGTTTTGAATTTATATTTAGCCATTTAGCCAGTTTTCTATACAACACCAATTTGCGAATGAATGCGAAATTTTTTCCAACTACCGTTTAACTTCGTTAACCGCTTCCTTCTATTTTTGTATTGATTATTACTTATTATTATACATTTTTAGTTAGAGAGACACCCACAAATATCTTAAGGTATGGAAAGCAGAACCCTCTTTTACGAAGCGGCTAAACTCCCAAGGACGAGTCCAAGACAAGATGTATTTATTGCAAATGTATTATTGCTACAAACTTGGATATACGGCGAACTATTCTAGATCACAAAAACAAATGAAAGCCATGAAGCCTTTCGACGAAAATCAGTTGGTATAACCAAAAATAAAACAGTACCTCGTTTCTGTAGTTCGCGAATCGAAAAAGTTTTCACATTAAGCATGAAACAAAAAATTCCATCGTTTCTCGATTTGTGAGTAAAAAGTGTTTCTGTATATCAATGCGAAAAGAGGCAACACTGATGAAGTTTTGATTGGAATATTCCAAGAAAGCTGTCAAGTAAGAAAAAAATATAAACAAACAAAATAAACTAGTGCGAAAAAGAACAACAAAAAGAAGTATAGACATGTATTCAACTGCATTTTATTTTTGTTTTCTTGATTTTTCTGTAATGTTTTGGAAAAATAGATATAGTTATAAATAGATATAGATATAGTTACAGATATAGTTCTTATCTTCTCCAAGTTTTAATTTCTTAAAAAACCTTTTTGTAGAAACAATATCAAAATCTCGCACCGTTTTAATTTGTGAGTATTTTTGACGTTTCACATTTTAATCATAGTGTAATAATATAAGTGGAAGCACAAGCCCAGCTGATCAGGCATTTTGTTATTGGGTTGTTTCTTTTTATCATTCTTTGTTTACGTAGTACACTCGAAGTTCGTTATTAAACGTTTGAAAAGTGTTGTGCAAATTAAATTGAAATATAAATATAATTGTAAATTATATAATTTCTGCCTACTACTTTTTTTAATACATGTAATTCTATGCATGTAATTATTTACTTTGGCGTTTTTCCTTTGCCTCTTCTTCGTATATAAAATGATTTTGACATATCGAGTGTATTGTCATAACAATAGTACAACAAAATTCTGTCAAAATCGTTTCATATTACAACAACACGCCACGCGTCGACTTATATTATTAGACTATGATTTTAATTTTTTCGATTCACTACTTTTTAGAAACAGATTTTTTCGCATTTTTCCAATAAGAATGAAAAAAGCAGTACGTCACAGAAAGTTTTCGCAAAACAAACGTTGTAGAAACAGTCACATGTGAGAAGCGATTTTTTGTACCGATTCCTAGTGTTTTTGTTTCAATTCACATGTTTCATGTGAAAACTTTTTCGATTCGAGAAGTACAGAAACGAGGTACAGGAAAACAAATGTTAGCCAATGCTGGCATTCGTCAAATCTGCACTACAAATATCGTTTCTTCGGGTGGACATCTGAAAGGGTTTTCCAAAAGAGGATGTTAAAATTTAATGAAACAAGTTGCGTGTGAGATATGTGTATCCGAATTTTTTGGTTTATTTGAAAGGCATATCATGAACATTATGTGGGGATTATGCTGTCATTCAAATGACTGCCGCGGCTTCGGTGTATATCAGGCTAAATTTTAACGATGGTGAGTTCACGTCGCCTCTGCGTGAGCTAATTCTTAAATCGGTCGTGGAGAATGCTCATTGTGGCACTGGCTACGTAGCACGCAGCGACGTCCTGACGGAACCACACACCGGTAGCGCTCTTCGGTGACGATGATAGCAATACCATTATCGTCTTCGAAGAAGTACGGACCGATTATGCCGCCGGACCACAATCCAGACCAAACAATGACATTCTGTATTTGCATACATTGATTGGTATCGTCCTAAATCCGGTAATGTTTGTTGATATAACCATTTATCGGCGCAAAACAAGAGCAACGCGCGCAGCATTGCCAGAAGAGAACACCCATTTTGATAATAAAGTTTTATCATTTGCACGTGATGCTCGATACTGGAACTTGCCATGGTAATCTGTGTGGCGGCGCCCTATCGCGTTAAAATTACCCATCACCACCTGGTATTAATCCACCCTCGTCGAGTAACACCCGGTACACTAACGCTACCGTCATGATTGTATCATGTTGTTAACATTTTATCCGCCCGCAGTGAATGTATGTGTGACTGTCAAATTATTTGACACATACATATTTTACAAACCAACACAGCCGGCTAAGCAAATAACCGCATTTATATACGAAGAAAATAACGGCGACAATCAGACCACGCCACCGATCCACCACCGTTCTAGTTTGTTAACATTTATTTGTGCCCAAACCTTGGGAAGTGTAAGAAGATTTGCTGAAAGTAAAAGTGCTAGTTGGTATTGCCAGCGACCGACTCGGAAAGTTCCAGCAAGTTCCAGCCATCACCCCCAACGACCAAGTAAGTAGCAATCCTCAGCGGACAGGAATTCGCCAGGATTCTGCTGAAAATTAAACCTGTTTCCAGCCATTGCAGGTCAATAATTGTGGAAAACAACCCCAAGTGCGCATACACGCATGCGACTGTTCTCCGGCCAAAAGGTAGGTTAGGGAGAAAAGTTGTCTGTCCGGCCTGAGTTAATTCTGTCTTTTTCCTTAGGTTTTGTTCCGGAGCTTTCCTCAGCGAGCCACTAACTACCGCCAGCAGCTTTTAAGCGCAATTTGCGCTCTTTTTCACGCACAAACGCGGCCAAGGAGCTTGGTACCCCGCCGCGGCAACGTGTACTTCACCCCTCCGCCGAAACCCATCGGTTTAGAGACCGCAGGTGGAAGGGGTAGTAAAGGAGGCGCTTTGTCCGGAGGGGCATTGGGTAACCTAGCCGCGCAAGTGTCAAATGCGCTTGGCGCTGTCGTAAAGTGCTTGCTTAAGGTGTGTTTTAGTGGTCCGTTCTACAAGCTTCTACGGAATTTTTCAGTCTTGCATTCGTGCAGCTTTTCATGGGCTAAACGCTCAGTTTTTAGTCCAGAATACCGCCATTTTGTGACCCCACAACATCTCCAAGTCACGACCATAACCTCCGTAGTCTCCAACGGCAACCATAGTCCAGTATCTGCTAAAATAATCAACATCCTCTTCAGCTGCCGATAACATCATCATCAGCAGCAGATAATTAGACATCAACATCATAATCAACTGCCGATAACATCATCATCAGCAGCAGATAATTAAACATCAACATCATCAGCAGCAGCAAAGTAGCATAAGCAAGTAAGCCACTCTGGTGGCCTAGGTAAGTCCGTTTTTCCTTATTTATACGGACAGACAAACCCCCCCTTTTTAAGTGTTAAATTAAGTTCATGTAGAGGGCCTACATCATTCAAGTAGGGAAGATTGAGTGAAAATTCATTTGAAGAGAAACAAACGAAATTAAAAGTTAAAAGAAGTTATAAGAAAACTGAAAATTCGTGAAAATTTAAAGAGGATAAATATGGAATTCATGAAGACTTAAAAATGATAAACTGAAAAATTCATGAACAGTTCAAAAAGATAAATAAAAATTAAAACTAAATGAAAATTAAAGAAAGTGATTAAAAGAAAATTCCTGAAAATTAAGCAAATTAAGAAAATATAAGAAAATTAAAGGAAATTACTAATGAAGATTCAGGAAAGTAAATGAAAACTAAAACTAAATGATAATATAAGAAAATTAAGAAATAATAAAAGATAAGTGAATAATGAAGGATTAGGAATTAAGGGAAAGTGTGAAATTGTAGTTAGAGAATCGTTTGACAATTAACCCATGAAGGGGTCCATTAATTAGAGTAAGTTTGATATTGTGAAGTCAAGCCCAAATGATCAAGAAGTTGAATTTGTAACTGTTCAGGGAGCCAACCTAAGCCCGAAGCGTTTTGCGCCTGCTTCCGTGCCCACTTTTTGACTTTCGGACAGATGACATTATATTGACTTTGTTATTTTGAAAATATTGAATATTTATTTAATCTAGCCCATGCGAACTGCCTCTGGGCGCATAAATCGTGCGCGTTTGTCTAGGCCGGCCTAGTTTAAAGTCGTGATCGTGAAGGCCGATCTTACAGAAGTGGAGCCTAGGCGTTCGTAGTTCGTCGTGTTGTAAGGGCACGGGCCCATTTTGAATTTCATTCGTGGCCGTACGAAGTAGTCAGCCAGCACGACTCGGCTAAATGATTGAGCATATTTATCCCTAGTAGGAAGTTTTTGTTTTGGCTTGGTGTTTTAGTAAAATTTTAGAAAGTAAGAAAACCAATCATGAAATTAAAAATTAAGATTAATCATAATTCATTAACCCTTTAAGAGTTTCGCTTCGCCCATGAGGCATTGTTATCTATTGTTCTAAATCATGAAATTAAAAATTAAGATTAATCGTAATTCATTAACCTTTTAAGAGTTTCGCTTCGCCCTTGGGGCATTGTTATCTATTGTTCTAAGTCATTAGATAAATGACTATTAAGATTGTAAAATTTAAGTTTGGAAGTTTTTGGTTGCGTTGGCAACAAATAAATTGAAGATTATAACGTTGTTAAATGATGAGTATTGCAAATATGGTCGAGTAGACGACCGAGATGGAGTAGTGGGGTCTTCGGGGTAAGTAATCGTGGTAGTTTTTCGTTCTTGGGATACTGAAGTGGTATCAGTATCATGGAGAAGCTAAGAGGGCTTCATAAGGGAGGGCATCACCAGCTGGCAACAACATCAGTCAGCCCATGTAATGCAAAATAAGTGTTTTTCGCTTTTGAACTTCTTTCAGAGCAGAGTATTCTTGTTTTTGTTTTCGATAGTACGCTTTTTGTGTGTGAGACTAATTGACAATATCTTTCGGGCTCCGTTTCTTTTTTTTATGTCCGGAATTTCTTTTTGTGTGTGCAAAGCTCGTATGTAAACAATGCTCAGAGTTCGATCGTTGTAGCATCTGGCGAGCGGGAAGATCCCCCCCGTCCGGCGAGTTTACCAGCCCGGCATACGCATGGCATACGAGGCCGTCCGCTCAATAGATGCACGAACACATTCAAACCAATATATAAACATATGGCGATCGAGCCATATGACATAATGGCGCCCAACGTGGGGCCTCAAAGATCTACATCGTGAGTCGAGAGGTTCATATCCACGTTGACGCGTGCTGTTATGTCACTGATATGACATAATGGCGCCCAACGTGGGGCACGATAGGTTTTGTCATTAGTTCAGTAGTTTAGTTTAGTGAATTTAGTTGTCCTTACGCTTCACGTAAGTCCCGTTTGGGGAGTTTTATCTCTGACGCGTTGCGACGGGAATGCCACGGGGCAATTGTTTTCTCTTGTTAGTGCTTATGTGCAAAGTTCATACTCGTGAAGTCTTGTTCCTGCATTAATGTCAGGAGCAATTGCTCAGAATATGAACTAGGCATAAGTACTTTTGATGATCCATTTAAATTTCCGTTTGTTAATATCAATAGTAAGTGTTTTAGTAGTTAGGGTGTCGGTCGATACGTAAGTCCCGGCGAAGATCATCGGATTTAACCGCGTAGCGACGTTTCTGCTCGGCGTCTAACTGCCAGGACACACGGTTGCACTAATTTGCGTTTGCTTGTCAGCGTCGTTAGGCAGCACGTAAGTCCCGGTGGAGGTCGTCTGATCTAACCGAGTTGCGACGTTTTGCTTAATGTATTGGCAGCAAGTCATGCATTATATTTTGTTTTAGATAGTCTATAGTTTGATTTTTTCGGATGAAAGATTCCGAGTTTAGTTTTGAGTTTTAATTTTTCGGATGAAAGACTCCGAGTTTTGGTGTATGATCCTAGTTTGATTTTTTCGGATGAAAGACTCCGAGTTTAGTTTTTGAATTTTGATTTTTCGGATGAAAGACTCCGAATTTAGATTTTGAGTTTTGATTTTTCGGATGAAAGATTCTGAGTTTAGTTTTGAGTTTAGATTTTTCGGATGAAAGACTCCGAGTTTTGGTGTATGATCCTAGTTTGGTTTTTCGGATGAAAGATTCCGAGTTTAAAGTTTGTGAATTTGGATTTTCGTTTTTGATTTTCGAGTTTTGATTTATGGGGGTATGATCCCAGATTGATTTTGTTCTTGAGAAACTTTCATTTTATAGTTTTTGTCATTTGTGAAGAAAAAGTTTTGCGGTCGTATTTACATACGAATATATATCGTGTTAAGGATATTAAAATTTAGAATTTAAATTTCGGTTACGATAAAATATTTTGATTACGTTTGGAATTTATTATCGAGTACGGGTTAATTGTTAATTTTGTTGTAATTTATATTTTCGTTTTCAAGTATTTCGGAGTTATATTATTCTCATAGCATTTCATTTAGTAGATTATTATATTGTAATTCATCTAATTTTAAACTGAATATACAGTGAAATATATTTCTTTTCATAATTTATTTCTGATTTTCAGCTTTTGATTTCGTTTTTATAAATAATTTTTGAATTCAGACGTAAGTCTGAAATATTTTTCTTTTTGGGATTTAATTCAATTCGATTCAATTCGTATAAATTATTGATTTTGGCATCCCTTAAGGGGAAGAAACTTTCGTTTTAATTTAAATTTTCGGGATTGTGAGAACAAGCCACAATGCCTGTCGAACGTTCGCCACCTGGAGGAGGTGACGAGGGGACACAATTGCCCCAAGATACGGTCTCAAGGGCAACGCAGCCACAAGCAGCGCCTGTGACGAGATCGCAAGCAAACGCGGCTAGATCGGCCGCAGCATCAGCACCCACCGCTCCTGCACCAGTCGTGGGGTCGAGCGGCAACGAATTTCCAGAGGGTTTGGAGAATCTTCTTGGTTCCGACCAGGCGGAATCTTTAGAATCACCGGATTTCAGCACGCTTACAGCACATGAAGCACAAGCAGCACGGAGACGCGCGGAAGACTCGAGTCCAACGAGGTTTGGTATAGCATCCAGACCAGGACTAGTAGCGCCTAGCGATCTTGATATAGGAGCCGATGACGAGGCCCTAATAAGGAGAATTTTACCCGCAATATTAGCAGCCACAAGGCAGGCAGCCTCAGTAGGCAGGGCTAATCACCCTACCGTACCAGTAATGCCTCCATTGACAGCTGCACCCGCAGGCTACCAGCAGACGCCTGCGATCGAGACTTTGAGACAAGAGGAGCAGCCACAACCAGCGGCGGAGCAGCAGATTGTTTCAATGAGAAATTCAGTAGCACAAGGTGCGCAACAACGACCGGATGTCAGCCGACCAGTACCAGGAGGGGACTTTTGGCCCACCCGGGAATCAACACCGCCATTGGATAGGCCACCGCGTGAGAGAAGACGTAGCCCGCATGGGTTAGGAACCCGAGAGTCCTACAGCCCAAGGGGACGTAAACCCGACTTATCCAAGTGGGGACTGAAGTTTGATGGAACTTCAAAAACGATGAACATCCACGATTTCTTGTACCAAACAAGAGAATTATGTAATGATAATGATTGTTCAGAGGCAGATTTAATCAAGAACCTGCACCATTTGTTAGAAGGATCAGCAAAGGAATTTTATTGGAATTACCGGAAGCTAACGCCTGTGCTTACTTGGAGGGAGATCCAAAAAGCAATGGTGAGTCAATTCCAACGATTTGACAGCGACTTCCAGATCCAGGTTCAGATCTTGAGCAGGAAGCAACAGCCTCACGAGACTTTCCAGGAATTTTTCAAAGCTGTGATGAGATTGAGAAACCAGCAGCGTACTCCTTACCTGGAGACGAATTTGATTGAAATTATGAGGGGCAACTTGAAAGCGTCTTTGGCGAATTTGATTTTCCCTATAAAGGTTGATAATCTCAGCGATTTCAGCAGAGAGGTGAAAAGAGCTGAAAGTTTGTTGGCAATGCAGCGGCAGCAGCCTCCACAGAAGCCGATACCACCACCACGAGTGCACGAGGTAGTGTTTGAGGAAGAGGAAGCTGCAGTTTTACCAGAAGGGGAGATTGATGCTTTGGGAGCATCTAGCAAAGTAATCTGTTGGAATTGCAGAGCACTCGGACATTTCTTCAGAGATTGTCTTTCGACAACGAGGAAGATCTTCTGTTATAAATGTGGTAAGGAAAATACCGTCACACCCAAATATCCCAATTGTCAGGGAAACCAGACAAAACGCCCACCTCAGACTGGGGAGGTGAGGACAACCGAGGTTTGAACCCAGCCACCACCAGCACAATCACCATAAACCCTGCTACATCAAACACAGACATTCCCAGCACTCCTATTACCAACATAATTAAAACCAAATCAGCTCAAATGCAAAATGATAACACCAGTCTAGTTGTTAATGAACCAGAGTTTAATAATCCAGCGTCCATCGTTACATCTACGACACCATTACTTGATGGAGATCCTGCGGTGACGATTTTAAGAAGTAAAGGCAGGATAGAAGATAAACCAGCTACTCCAAAGTTAAGAAAGCTGAAGCCATTGCATGAACGAGTGGCAGAATACCAGAAGGCTCGAGCCAGAATATTTGGCATAACATCTGACCGAATACTGATAGCAAGAGCAAGATTTGAGAAACGACGGCAGATCCGACGAGAGATTGCCGCGACTACTTTGATTGAAGGTGAAGACAACCGTTTCTATGCTAAAGTCGATATTGGTGGCATAGAGGTTGAGGGGCTCATAGACAGCGGAGCATCCGTGACTTGCTTAGGCAAGGGATGTCAAGAGCTGGTCGATAGAGCTGGCCTGCAGATATATCGGTTCGGGTCGTCCATCCGTACAGCCGATGGAAGTCCTCATCCAATTCTTGGTAGAATACGAGTAAGAATTAATTTTCGAAGACAGTCAGAGGAGATCGACATCTATCTGGTGCCGACTTTAGAACGTGCGCTCTATTTGGGCGTGGATTTTATGAAGACGTTCAAGCTGCTGACGGGCATTGCGAGTCTTACCACTCAGGGGGTAGACTTATGCGAAGACGTTCACCTCCCTGAGGCGGTTAATACCCATGCCCTGACGCAGCAGCAAACGGAGCAATTAGAAACCGTGGTCCAGAGTTTTCCTTGCTACACCAGGAAAGGCCTCGGTAAAACACCATTAGAGACCCATTCAATTGATACTGGGAACGCAGTACCAGTGAAGGATCGTTTTTATCCAGTTTCGCCGGCAGTGCAGACACTTCTGTATGCAGAGGTGGATCGCATGCTTGACCTAGGGGTCATCGAGCCTAGCGAAAGTCCATGGAGCCATCCCGTGACGTTAGTACGCAAGGGAATTAAGAATAGGCTTTGCCTGGATGCGCGCAAGCTAAATGCTCTAACCGTCAAGGATGCATATCCACTTCCGCACATAGAAGGTTTGCTCAGCAGGTTAGGCGATACCCACTACATCTCCAGTATAGATCTAAAAGATGCATTCTGGCAGATACCATTGGATCCATCCAGTCGGGAGAAGACAGCTTTTACGGTACCCGGAAGGCCACTTTACCATTTTAAGGTAATGCCTTTTGGGCTGTGTAATGCGGCCCAAAGACTTTGCCGTTTAATGGATAAAGTGATACCTTCCGCCATCCGTGATCGCGTCTTCGTCTACCTGGATGATCTTCTGGTGGTATCACCAGACTTTCAGACCCATATGGAGCTACTGCAGCAAGTTGCGCAGTGTCTCGAAGATGCTGGTCTTACGATCAACATTCAAAAATCGAACTTTTGTTTTAAAGAGTTGCGATATTTAGGTTACCTCGTTGGAGGCGGCCAAGTTAAGCCCGATCCATCAAAAGTTGAATCCATAGTGAGGTACAAATATCCAAAAACTTTGAAACAGGTTAGGAGTTTCTTAGGCGCCACCGGTTGGTACCGAAAGTTCATCTCAGACTACGCGACGATTGCAAGTCCGATTTCGGACACTCTGAAGAAGAATAAGACCTTTTGTTTCACGGAGGAGGCTAAAGTGGCCTTCGACAAGTTAAAGGATGCCTTGGTGACTAGCCCAGTGCTAGTGCATCCAGATTTTTCGAGACGATTTTTCGTCCAGTGCGATGCGTCAGACCTAGGAGTGGGCGCAGTGTTGTTTCAAACAGATGACAACGGCGAAGAACACCCCATAGCATATTACTCGCACAAGTTGACGTCAGCACAGCGGAATTATACCGTGACGGAGCGAGAATGCTTGGCGGTGGTTCTAGCCATCAAAAAGTTCAGACCATTTATTGAGCTTATGGCTTTTACAGTCATAACAGACCACAGCAGCCTTAAATGGCTGATGTCCCACCGCGATCTGAGTGGAAGACTAGCGCGTTGGAGTTTGCATCTGCAGTCATTTGATTTTGTCATCGAACACCGCAAAGGTAAATTAAATGTGGTACCCGATACACTATCAAGATATGAGATGGAAGAAATCTCTGCAGATGTGATGGAAATGATTGACTTGAAAGACAAGGCTTTCCAAGGTTCCGACTATAAGGATTTGATAAAGACAATAGAAGACAACGAGAGCCGACTGCCAGATTTACGAGTCATCGAAGGAATGGTGTATAAGAGGACAATACCTTACGATGGTATACCTCTGCACGAAGACTCCGCATGGAAGTTGTGGGTGCCCAACGAGTTGACCCACGGAATTATAGTAAAGTCACACGATCCACCCAAAGTTGCTCATGGAGGATTTTATAAAACTCTGCGGAGAATTAAAGAATATTTCTATTGGCCCAATATGAATATTCAGGTAAAGAGTTACGTGGATGCGTGTCAGGTATGTCGAGAAACCAAAGCGGCTAACAGGACATTAAGACCACCAATGGGTAAAGAAGTTGTAATCCATCGGCCGTTCCAGAGAATATTTGTGGACTTTTTAGGTCCATACCCACGGTCCAAGAATGGGAATTGCTTCATCTTTATAATACTCGACCACCTTACCAAGTTTGTTATTTTGAAGGCTATGCCTAAGGCAAGCAGCAAAGGCGTAATACGCTTTTTGATAAACGAGATCTGTCACAAGTTTGGTGTGCCTGAGACCATAGTCTCAGACAATGGCAAACAATTTGTTAGTCGTGAGTTCACCGACTTTGTTGACAATTATGGAATAAAACATTTCCGAACAGCTGTACACTCACCGCAGGCGAATGCATCGGAACGAGTGAATCAGTCGGTGTTATCAGCGATTCGATCGTATATGAAGGAGGACCATCGTGAATGGGACCGACACCTTTCAGAGATTGAATGTTCATTGAGATCATCGGTGCACAGCGCAATCGGAGTGACACCGTATTTCGCATTGTTCGGCGTGAACATGATTATACATGGTAGCATGTATCAGCTGGCAAGGCGTTTGAAGAATTTAACCGATCTTGGAGATGGACAAGTGCCTAAGTCCGTAGCGCAAGATCTAGTTCGAAGTAAGATACAAGAGAGTTTGCATAAGGCTTATGAGAAGAACGCGAGAACATACAACACCAGGAGCAGACCAGTCAAGTACATACCCGGTCAAGAGGTATACAGGCGCAACTTCCAACAAAGCAGCTTCAAGGATTGTTTTAATGCCAAGTTGGCTCGAAAATTCTTGAAATGCCGCATTGTAAAACCAGTTGGAAATAGCATGTACGAGATCGAAGACTTGAAGGGTAAACGTCTGGGTGTGTTTCACGCGAAGGATTTAAAGCAATGATAAGTCATGACAAGATCCGGGCGTGGGTTCGAGTTTTTGCGGATTACTTTTCTCTTGTAATCGATCCATTAGTGTGTCACAGTACCCTATGGCACTTGTGAAGATTATATGTTACCACGCAAGCGTGATGAATAATAATGAAATGTTTATCCCAGGAGCAGGAGTTTAGTAATCTTAGATAGGACCTTGACCTAGAACTTTATAGTTTTTCTGTAGAGAATACCTTGTAGTAATTACTAGGACTTCCCTTTTCGTTACAGCAAGCAATAGTCAAGACCCAATCAGTTATTCTGCTAGCAAGACCCCCCCTAGGATAAGTTAAGAATCCATCGAAATGGCAAACGTTATCGAGTGCAACGTGTGCTTAGCCTCGCTCACCGAACAGGAATCGCCCATATGCGCGTCCAGCTGTGGACACTTGTTCCACGTAGAGTGTCACGAGACCTGGAGAGCCGGAGACCGCACCGATTGTCCTGTCTGTCGTTTTGAAGGTTATGATGTGCGACGTCTGTATCCACGTTTTGGAGTAGGAGAAGCAGTGGCAGATTGGGGAGAGCTAGAGACTCTCAGGCGCGATGTCCGCACCCACCAAGAGCGCTGTACCACCGCAGAAGCCGAAGTGGCCAGATATCGTACCCGGCTAGAAGATCTGCAGGTACAGTATGATTTCCACTCAATGACTCTACTTCGTGAGGCAGAAGCCGCCCAGGCTAAGATTGTCCAGCTACTGGAGGAGAACCGGCGTCTACGCGGCCAGTCAGCTCTGGAAGACCTTAGGGCCGAACTTATGGCTACCCAAGCTCAGTTTCGGAGGCAAGTCGCCGGACTGGAGTGCGGCATGGCAGCCCTAAAGCGGCAAGCGGATGCAGCGGAGGTGAAAAGCCAGCAGTGGGAGGAGAGACACTTGAGCCTAGAGCGCAGGCTAGAAGAGCTGCAGCGCCAAAATATACACCTAGCTCGCGAACAGGAGCTGGCCAAGGCACGTTATCAGGAGAGCGTTCTTCTAACCAAAGGCCAAGGATATGCGTTTGGCAAAGTCACCATCAGGCATCTACCGACACCTGCACCCGTGAATCCCCAGCATGAGTTCCGCGAGTTATTGGACCAGCTGGCAATCCTCAGCACCACCGAGGAGTGGAATGTAGTCGAGACGTCCACCATGATCGCCTACCCAGATAGGCATGAAATAATTGTCGAGTGTAGATCGCCAGGTCTAAAATTTGAGCTGCTCAACCGATTCGGAAGGCTATGCGATAGCGAGAGGTCCGAGTTTCGCGCTCTAGAGATCAGAGACAGTGTCGCTGTCTCTACCTTTTATAAGCAGGTGACAAAACGTTTGTCGGGGAGGAAGGGAATCCGCCTCCTCAAGCTCATCAAGGACCAGGTCATCGTCCACGTGTCCGGAGAGGCGAATCCGCGCGAGATCGAGGACGAACAGCAGTTGGAAGAGCTCATAAGCTTTTTGCCTCAGTCTTCGAGAGGTCAGGATCACCCGTAAACACTCCGTTGTCAGGGGATCGTAAGGAGAACAGAGAACACCGAAAGGAGCTTAGCTCCTAAGCCACGCAAGAAAAGAAGCCAGCAGGGGTGATGTAGCGCTAGGGGGAAGTCGGAAGGGTTGTTGCCAGTTGGGAGCGCCTGAGTTATTCTTCGGAATGATGACTGGTCTTCCAGGTGGTGGCACCACGACGACCAAACCCGATGCTCTATTTATCCTCCCTGGTAGGTTTCCCTTTCATCCTTCGTCGAGGTCGTCATCAGGATGACCGGGTTTGTGGCGGCGCCCTATCGCGTTAAAATTACCCATCACCACCTGGTATTAATCCACCCTCGTCGAGTAACACCCGGTACACTAACGCTACCGTCATGATTGTATCATGTTGTTAACATTTTATCCGCCCGCAGTGAATGTATGTGTGACTGTCAAATTATTTGACACATACATATTTTACAAACCAACACAGCCGGCTAAGCAAATAACCGCATTTATATACGAAGAAAATAACGGCGACAATCAGACCACGCCACCGATCCACCACCGTTCTAGTTTGTTAACATTTATTTGTGCCCAAACCTTGGGAAGTGTAAGAAGATTTGCTGAAAGTAAAAGTGCTAGTTGGTATTGCCAGCGACCGACTCGGAAAGTTCCAGCAAGTTCCAGCCATCACCCCCAACGACCAAGTAAGTAGCAATCCTCAGCGGACAGGAATTCGCCAGGATTCTGCTGAAAATTAAACCTGTTTCCAGCCATTGCAGGTCAATAATTGTGGAAAACAACCCCAAGTGCGCATACACGCATGCGACTGTTCTCCGGCCAAAAGGTAGGTTAGGGAGAAAAGTTGTCTGTCCGGCCTGAGTTAATTCTGTCTTTTTCCTTAGGTTTTGTTCCGGAGCTTTCCTCAGCGAGCCACTAACTACCGCCAGCAGCTTTTAAGCGCAATTTGCGCTCTTTTTCACGCACAAACGCGGCCAAGGAGCTTGGTACCCCGCCGCGGCAACGTGTACTTCACCCCTCCGCCGAAACCCATCGGTTTAGAGACCGCAGGTGGAAGGGGTAGTAAAGGAGGCGCTTTGTCCGGAGGGGCATTGGGTAACCTAGCCGCGCAAGTGTCAAATGTGCTTGGCGCTGTCGTAAAGTGCTTGCTTAAGGTGTGTTTTAGTGGTCCGTTCTACAAGCTTCTACGGAATTTTTCAGTCTTGCATTCGTGCAGCTTTTCATGGGCTAAACGCTCAGTTTTTAGTCCAGAATACCGCCATTTTGTGACCCCACAACATCTCCAAGTCACGACCATAACCTCCGTAGTCTCCAACGGCAACCATAGTCCAGTATCTGCTAAAATAATCAACATCCTCATCAGCTGCCGATAACTTCATCATCAGCAGCAGATAATTAGACATCAACATCATAATCAACTGCCGATAACATCATCATCAGCAGCAGATAATTAAACATCAACATCATCATCAGCAGCAGCAAAGTAGCATAAGCAAGTAAGCCACTCTGGTGGCCTAGGTAAGTCCGTTTTTCCTTATTTATACGGACAGACAAACCCTCCCTTTTTAAGTGTTAAATTAAGTTCATGTAGAGGGCCTACATCATTCAAGTAGGGAAGATTGAGTGAAAATTCATTTGAAGAGAAACAAACGAAATTAAAAGTTAAAAGAAGTTATAAGAAAACTGAAAATTCGTGAAAATTTAAAGAGGATAAATATGGAATTCATGAAGACTTAAAAATGATAAACTGAAAAATTCATGAACAGTTCAAAAAGATAAATAAAAATTAAAACTAAATGAAAATTAAAGAAAGTGATTAAAAGAAAATTCCTGAAAATTAAGCAAATTAAGAAAATATAAGAAAATTAAAGGAAATTACTAATGAAGATTCAGGAAAGTAAATGAAAACTAAAACTAAATGATAATATAAGAAAATTAAGAAATAATAAAAGATAAGTGAATAATGAAGGATTAGGAATTAAGGGAAAGTGTGAAATTGTAGTTAGAGAATCGTTTGACAATTAACCCATGAAGGGGTCCATTAATTAGAGTAAGTTTGATATTGTGAAGTCAAGCCCAAATGATCAAGAAGTTGAATTTGTAACTGTTCAGGGAGCCAACCTAAGCCCGAAGCGTTTTGCGCCTGCTTCCGTGCCCACTTTCTGACTTTCGGACAGATGACATTATATTGACTTTGTTATTTTGAAATATATTGAATATTTATTTAATCTAGCCCATGCGAACTGCCTCTGGGCGCATAAATCGTGCGCGTTTGTCTAGGCCGGCCTAGTTTAAAGTCGTGATCGTGAAGGCCGATCTTACAGAAGTGGAGCCTAGGCGTTCGTAGTTCGTCGTGTTGTAAGGGCACGGGCCCATTTTGAATTTCATTCGTGGCCGTACGAAGTAGTCAGCCAGCACGACTCGGCTAAATGATTGAGCATATTTATCCCTAGTAGGAAGTTTTTGTTTTGGCTTGGTGTTTTAGTAAAATTTTAGAAAGTAAGAAAACCAATCATGAAATTAAAAATTAAGATTAATCATAATTCATTAACCCTTTAAGAGTTTCGCTTCGCCCATGAGGCATTGTTATCTATTGTTCTAAATCATGAAATTAAAAATTAAGATTAATCGTAATTCATTAACCTTTTAAGAGTTTCGCTTCGCCCTTGGGGCATTGTTATCTATTGTTCTAAGTCATTAGATAAATGACTATTAAGATTGTAAAATTTAAGTTTGGAAGTTTTTGGTTGCGTTGGCAACAAATAAATTGAAGATTATAACGTTGTTAAATGATGAGTATTGCAAATATGGTCGAGTAGACGACCGAGATGGAGTAGTGGGGTTTTCGGGGTAAGTAATCGTGGTAGTTTTTCGTTCTTGGGATACTGAAGTGGTATCAGTATCATGGAGAAGCTAAGAGGGCTTCATAAGGGAGGGCATCACCAGCTGGCAACAACATCAGTCAGCCCATGTAATGCAAAATAAGTGTTTTTCGCTTTTGAACTTCTTCCAGAGCAGAGTATTCTTGTTTTTGTTTTCGATAGTACGCTTTTTGTGTGTGAGACTAATTGACAATATCTTTCGGGCTCCGTTTCTTTTTTTTATGTCCGGAATTTCTTTTTGTGTGTGCAAAGCTCGTATGTAAACAATGCTCAGAGTTCGATCGTTGTAGCATCTGGCGAGCGGGAAGATCCCCCCCGTCCGGCGAGTTTACCAGCCCGGCATACGCATGGCATACGAGGCCGTCCGCTCAATAGATGCACGAACACATTCAAACCAATATATAAACATATGGCGATCGAGCCATATGACATAATGGCGCCCAACGTGGGGCCTCAAAGATCTACATCGTGAGTCGAGAGGTTCATATCCACGTTGACGCGTGCTGTTATGTCACTGATATGACATCTGTTTCTATTGTCGAAAATATAAATAACAAGAAAATTAACAAAAGATAAAACAACAACCGATGTGAACTGTTAAAATCTGTCTGTCCCTGTTGGAAATCCGTTACTTTATTAATCGAGTTTTATCACCTGGGATTTTTCTGGTCGTTTTCATTACTTGACGCGTTTTAGAAAGTTTTTGGTACTTTACTTCAACGGTGCGTTTCATTACTGCAGAGTTGGCATCACTGAGCCTAGGCCACACTTAAGCCCACACATCGCGGCAAGATTGTTACTCCCAGTGGGGGAATTTTACTCCAACACTTCATTACATTTTGCATATTTCCTCCCTATATATCCCTGTTTTTAATCGATTTAATTGGAATAATTTACTACCAGTTTATGTGTTTTGTACTTTTGACTTGACACACGGCTGCAAAACTATGAAAATCTCACAACGCAACCCAGTCACCTATCACCGCTTCTTCTTTGAAAGAATTTTCTCTTTAATGTCTCCGCTGTCTCATCGATACTCCTTGCCAGTACAGCAGTTTTGTCGAGGCTATAATGACGTTAATCAACACTAAATTCCACATTAATGATGTTTGACACAGCCTGTGTATTTGCTAATTGGAAGTTTTGATTTGACAGCTATATATTGACATAAACAACAAATCGTGGCACAGTCACAGTGCACACGTTTTCCCCCATAATTTTCTTCATCTTGCAGTGGCCAACTGCAGTGTTCCGGTCGTTCCATAAACCCAATTGTAATAAAAACAAAGTTATTGAATTGAAGTCAATTTGGAAAGTGTTAGAATAATGCCGGAAAAACAACAACCTGCAGTAAACGGCGACACTGCTGCTCCTGATGTCGGAGCAGAGGAGCCACCAAAAACTGCCAAGCAATTGGAAAAGGAGGCTAAAAAAGCTGAGAAATTGGCCAAGCTACAAGCCAAACTGGACAAAAAGTCTGCAGCACCCCCAGCTGCAGTTGAAAAGAAAGAAAAACCAGAGGTAAGTCTGAATAGAAGCAATCAAAATGTTGATGCAATCTTTGAAGAAATGTCGAAAGAAATTAGGGGTTAGAAGCAAGATGTGTATGTGCGTTGGTATACGGATGAGTGTACAACTGTAAAGCATTCGCTGCAGCAGGATGTGGGCAAGGGGTGAGTTGTAATGAACGGGGAGTGGGTACTAGTGCCAATAACTAAGAGGGACTTAACAGAGCAATGCTGTTTTTGTTTCTACTTATGTCGGAAATTACCTAGTAGCTGTGTCAGTTGCTATGGATAATTTTGTATAAAGTGAAAGTACGGTTTCATGGCATGATTGTTTTGTTTTATGCTACTTGGTAGACGTTTTAATTCAATTTTACTTCTTTGTTTTTTTTTTCTTTTAGAAAAAAGCCAAGGAAACGAAAGAAGCTGCTGTTTATACGGCCAACACTGCCCCAGGAGAGATGAAAGACATCGGTGGAGCTTTGCCCGATGCCTATAGTCCCCGCTATGTTGAGGCTCAGTGGTATAGTTGGTGGGAAAAGCAAGGCTTCTTTAAGCCAGAGTATGGAGTAAGTTGAAATTATTGTTTATGAGTAGTAAAGTTTTAGATGATATTTATTACCCAGGCTTGTTGGAAGGACTTTAGTCTTAAATCTGTTGTTCTGCTGTGATATATTTTTTTATCAATTTATGGATCGACTAATTGAAGACCGTTGTCCAGTCTGAAGTCCTGGTAATATGTGTAAATTTTTAATATAGCATTTACTTAAATTAATCTCCCGTTTGAGTTCCGACCGATGGAAGTCTCTAATTTACATTTGGTTGTTGTAGGGACGCCGGATTAAAATTGATTTGGTGTTAAATGGCTTCGGGCCAAATACGCTTCTTTCAGTCTTGTTCTTGACAACTCCGTGACTCCACTTTATACTGCGATCATGCACAAACTCTCATTCTACATGTGTTACAGAGAAGTTCAGAAGAACATAGTCATCGTCGGGCTGCATGATGTGTGTAATTCTTGAATAATGCAATTATTTTATATTTTTGATTCAAATTTTGTTATGTATTTAAGAGGAGCTTTCACTACGCTACGCACTCAGTGCGTAACCTAAATTGTAGGAGTGGGAATTCGAGAAACTATAATCATTTTATAACACAAACGTCGTAGATCCCCTTCAAGGCCATGAGTCAATCGGCAAGTACAACATGATTGATTGCTCGTCTTAACGCCCTGTTAAATGTAATAAAATGAAAACTAGTGTAATATTTATTTATATATCTATTCTATATCTATTGCTCTTCAGTTTGAATAATTTTTTTTCATACTGTGCGTTTTTTTATTGAATCTGCTCTTAAAGAGCCTAACAATAAGTATTCGAATCTTATATTCTAATCAGTCTAATTCAAATATTATTAATTAAATTGCTGTTTAAGCGGGCCTCTGAATTATGGCGTCATGGATTGGTTGATTTATAATACTAATGGGAAATCTCTTCTTTGTAGTCGGGATGAAGTTGTTGTTATTAACAAGTTTCTTGCCAGAGGGTTTGTGTGCTGTTCCAGTTTTTGATTATGACTCTGTTTGATGCGCTGGAGTTTGTCTCTTACAGCAGGTATCTTTAAATCTTTGTGTAGGTTCTCATTTCTAACATACCAAGGGGCACCAGTAGTTAACCGTAGTATTTTAGACTGCACTCTTTGTATTACTTCGATGTTACTCGCGCTGGCGTTTCCCCATATCTGGGACCCATATGACCAAATAGGTTTAATCACAGTGTTGTAAATCTGGACCTTATATTCTAATCTCAGCCTTGAGTTCGAGTTAAGTAGCCAATGCAGTTGATGCGTCTTCAGCTTTATTTGTGTCTTCTTGGCTTCTATATGCCTTTCCCAGGTCAGTCTACGATCTAGATGTATACCCAGATAAGTAATATCATCACATAAGGGAATTGGTACATTGTTGAGTTGTATTTGTGGGCAAGTTCTTGCATTTAATGTGAACGTAATTTGTTTGCTCTTCGTCTCGTTTACTTTTATCCTCCAGTTAGCAATCCAAGATTCGATTGTTTGGAGATGTAAGCTAAGAATTTCGGCGGCTTTACATGTGTTTCTATGAGAGCTCAGTATTGCCGTATCGTTTGCCAAGGTAGACGTAAGCAGATCGCTTCTCGTGGGGAGGTCAGCTGTAAATATAAAAAAAAGAAAAGGACCGAGAACACTTCCCTGCGGGACCCCGGCATATATTTTGTATTTATCCGTAATTATCTCTCCTTGCTTGACTCTAAAATATCTATTTTCCAAGTAACTTTCGAAGAGGGCATGTGTATTCTAAGAATACAGCACGACAATATTCTCTTTTCTCATAAGCTTTTCTAATCTCGTTGGTCAAACGATTTACTTGTTGTAGAGTACTATGGCCCTCCCTAAAGCCAATTTGGTGATCAGGGATGATATTATGAAGCGAAGTGAGGCTTTTAAGTTTTGAAAGAAATGCTCTCTCGAAGAGTTATGGTAACAAGCTTATCGGTCTATATGATGAAGCTAAATTGTTGCCCTTTCCTGGCTTTAATATCATTTTCACTAGGGACATTTTCCACGCATTAGGGAAGTAGCTATATTTTATTATATTATTGAACAAACCTACGAGGAACTCGATAGCTATTAGCGGATGTTCTGATATCATCCTCTGTGTTTGAATAAATAAAATGAAAAATTATCAGTTCTAAAAAGAACACATTTTAAAACTTAGTAGGGCTCTATGTTTGTTCCCAACTGACGGCTCATTCGAACTAGAGAAACCAAAATTTGTACTGAAAACTTTTGAAAACTTGTATGTTTTCATTCGAATTGAAACAACAAGATTGTGGAATTCAAATCAACTTTCCTTCGCCTAGAACACGAATGAAAGCTTTTGTTCGAGATAGAGAAACAGGCATATTCTTATAAAATTTATGACTAACAAAGCAATAAACCTTCTGATTTTTAGCGTTCCAGTATTTTGGATGAAAATTCCAAAGGAAAATTCATAATGGTCATTCCTCCTCCCAATGTAACGGGATCCCTTCATCTGGGTCATGCTCTGACGAATGCAATCGAGGACGCAATTACCCGTTACCATCGCATGAAAGGCAAAACAACTTTATGGGTACCCGGCTGTGATCACGCCGGCATTGCCACACAGGTTGTAGTTGAGAAATTGTTGTGGCGTGACCAGAAACTAACCCGTCACGATTTGGGTCGCGAAAAGTTTATCGAAAAGATTTGGGAGTGGCGACGTGAGAAGGGTGGTCGCATTTACGATCAATTGAAATCATTGGGCTCCTCCTACGACTGGTCCCGTGTGGCCTTTACAATGGATCCCAAACTTTGCAAAGCCGTCACCGAAGCTTTTGTACGTTTGCATGAAGACGGCAGCATTTATCGCAGTTCACGTTTGGTCAATTGGTCGTGCACTTTACGTTCGGCCATCTCTGACATTGAAGTGGATAAAATTGATATTCCGGGACGCACATTCTTTGCCATACCTGGTTATGATGAGAAAGTTGAGTTTGGTGTGCTCGTCAAGTTTGCCTATAAGGTAGAAGACTCGGATGAAGAAATAATTGTGGCCACCACACGTATAGAAACCATGTTGGGTGACACAGCCGTGGCAGTGCATCCCAAAGATGAACGCTATGCACATTTGCAAGGCAAATTTGTTAAACATCCCTTCTGTTCAAGACGTCTGCCTATTGTTTGTGATGAATTTGTGGATATGAACTTCGGCACTGGTGCTGTAAAAATTACCCCAGCCCACGATCCCAACGATTATGAAGTTGGTAAACGTTGCAATTTGCCATTCATTACTATTTTCAACGATGATGGTTACATTATTGGGGATTATGGCGAATTCACGGGAATGAAACGATTTGCATGCCGCAAACAAATTTTGGTGAAACTTAAGGAATTGGGACTTTATCGCGAGACGGTCAACAATCCTATGGTTGTACCATTCTGCAGTCGTTCCAAGGATGTAGTAGAACCAATGATTAAGCCACAATGGTGAGATGACAAAATCTTGAGAATAACATTTTTGTTACAACTTCCTTTATATCTTTAGGTATGTCAAGTGTTCCGAAATGGCTGCCAAGGCTACAGAGTCTGTGCGTTCGGGTGAACTCAAGATCGTTCCGGAGCATCATACCAAAACCTGGTACCACTGGATGGACGGCATTCGTGATTGGTGTGTTTCACGACAGCTGTGGTGGGGCCATCGTATTCCTGCTTATTTTGTAACATTCAATGATGCTTCTATTCAAGACGGTTCGGTAAGTAGAAAGAGTTTTGGTTGTCCTTGTAAATATTTCATGTTTCTCTTTTGCTTATACCACACGCAATCCATTTGAAGCATTCAGTGGTAATAATTGATTTGTATATCGAATTTTGTGTTGAGGAATGTGGACGGAATTGCGTGCGTCGATTTGAATGTTGCAACTTTCAAAGTCATATTGTGATTCTTGTACTTTTTAAACTTTGAGAACACAAAAAGTTAAAATTAAAGAACTAAAACTTCAAATGCATTCATATCAAATCGACCCCTTCCTTCATTCACTTGGAAATTATGTTTATTTATTTTTATTTTACTTTTTTTTGCAGTCTGACGATGAAGAGTACTGGATTGTGGCCCGCTCGCAAAAAGAGGCTTTGGCTAAGGCTGCCGAACGCTTCAAGGTTGAACCTAGCAAAATTGTACTGAAACAAGATGAAGATGTACTGGATACTTGGTTCAGTTCCGGCCTGTTCCCCTTCTCTGTCTTCGGCTGGCCTGACAACACCGCTGACATGCAAGCATTCTATCCTACGTCTTTGCTGGAAACAGGTCATGATATTCTTTTCTTCTGGGTCGCTCGCATGGTATTCTTTGGCCAAAAACTTTTGGGCAAATTGCCATTCAAAGAAGTCTACTTGCATCCCATGGTCCGTGATGCTCATGGCCGTAAAATGTCCAAATCATTGGGTAACGTAATTGATCCCATGGACGTTATTACCGGTATTAGTTTGGAGGGCCTGCATGCCCAATTGATTCACTCAAATTTGGATCCGCGTGAAATTGAGAAGGCCAAGGCCGGCCAGAAACAAGATTACCCCAATGGTATACCCGAGTGTGGCTCAGATGCTTTGCGGTTTGCCCTGTGTGCCTACATTACACAGGCGCGAGATATCAATTTGGACATTAATCGTGTCCAAGGTTACCGCTTCTTCTGCAATAAACTGTGGAATGCTACAAAGTTTGCCCTCATGTACTTTGCCGGTGATGAAAAATATACATCCGATATCAAATTGGATGGCAGCGAAAATAATATGGATGCTTGGATTTTGTCCCGTCTTGCGGCTGCCGTTGAGACATGCAACAATGGTTTCGAGCAATATGATTTTGCTGCCGCCACAAGTGCTTGTTACAGCTTTTGGTTGTACGATCTGTGCGATGTGTATTTGGAATGCTTGAAACCCATCTTCCAAAATGGCACCGACGATCAAAAGGCGGCCGCTCGTAGAGCTCTGTTTGCTTGCCTAGACTTGGGCCTGAAGTTGTTGTCGCCATTTATGCCTTTTATTTCCGAAGAACTGTACCAGAGATTGCCGAGAGCTGATACAACACCAAGTATATGTGTAGCAGCTTACCCAGGTGAATAAATCGACAGATATCTAAATACTTTATGTTGAGGCGTAACGTCTGTTTATTTCCCCCTTTCAGATAACACATCCTGGCGCAGTGAACAGGTGGAAAAGGACGTTGATTTTATGCAAAAGGCTGCTCGTATCATTCGATCCGCTCGCTCCGACTACAACTTGCCGAATAAAACCAAAACCGAAGCCTATATCGTATGCACCGAGTCACAACCTAATGATATTCTCAAAAAGTATGCCAGTGATTTAGCAACTGTCTCATACTGTTCCACTATCGGATTCGATACAACGCCACCCGCCGGCTGTGCTATTCTTACCGTCTCGGGTCAGTGCGAAGTTCATTTACTACTCAAGGGTCTGATTGAGGCTGACAAGGAAATCACCAAACTACAAAAGAAACAAGATTCATTAGTGCAAACTGTGGGCAAACTTAAACAGGCCATGCAAGCCAGTGATTATGCCACCAAAGTACCCGCTGATGTTCAAACTGCAAACACAGATAAGTTGGAACAATCAGAAAGTGAGATACAACGCATTACCCAAGCTATGGAGACTTTGAAATTGATGTAAACTCGCTGTTTGTGCTTAGAGAAAATTGTAGTTATTTAATCCTGCATTTGTAATTCTCCCCCAATTCTTTTTGTACTCCATAGTTATTGTATGTCCCGGCAAGAATTTAAATTATTTTTACTAGTTTTAAATATTAAATGATACTTGAAAAGTTTAACTTGAAGCTGCTATTTATTTCAACTCAAAATAGAGATGTATTATTCGAAATAAAGCTTAAATGATCTGGTGCAGATAAACGTAGCGGACTTTTTAATTTGTAAGCGATTTGGAAAGCTTGCGAGTAATTATCTTGATTGCAAATATCTTGAGAAAGTTTCACCTGGACAGTTTCAAAACGAGGGAACTAAACGAGGAATATAGGGCCTTTTCGGAAATGCATCACTGCTCTGCAACTGATGCGAAGCACGTCGATGGAAACATTCTACGGGTTGGTTTCTTAAGTCTTTTTTTGTTTTCTCTTGCCATGAATTCGTAAAATATAGCCCATTCTTTTCATTTCACAAAATACATTAAAAGTTTTTACATATTGATGAATAGAAACAAACCCCCCCCCCCCCCCCCCCACCAACCAAGACGAGATTAGAACGGCGATCACCCGCCTTAAGAATAATAAAGCCGCTGGTGCGGATGGCCTGCCCGCTGAACTTTTTAAGGCAGGTGGTGTCGGACTTCTAGCACACATGCATCGACTTATATGCGGTATATGGCTGGGGGAATCTATGCAAGACGATTGGAGTCTCAGTGTATTATGTCCTGTATTCAAAAAGGGTGAGCCGTGTGTTTGTTCCAACTATCGCGGTATCAGTCTTTTACCCATCGCGTATAAGGTCTTGTCGAGCGTATTATGTGAAAGACTAAAGCCAATTATTGAAAACCTGATTGGACCTTATCAGTGTGGTTTTAGACCAGGCAAGTCCACGACTGACCAAATATTCACGCTACGCCTAATCCTGGAAAAGACCCACGAAAAGCAAATCGATACATACCACCTTTTTGTCGATTACAAAGCTGCTTTCGATAGCCCCATACGGGGAAACTGTACGAAGCTATTTCTGATCTTGGTAAACCGGCAAATCTGATCCGCCTCTGTAGAATGACGCTGACCAACACCAAATTAGCAGTGAAGGTGGGGAAAGACCTCACTGAACCATTCTGTACCATGCTAGGACTTAGACAAGGCGACACACTTTCGTGCAATCTCTTCAACATCTTAATGGAGATAATAATGAGAAAGGCTGCAGTAAATACGAACAAGACCATTCACACGAAAAGCCATATGTTGCTGGCGTATGCTGACGACATAGACAACAAGAATAGAAAAGGAATCAGCGAAGGTGGGTCTTGCTGTTAATGAGGGCAAGACAAAATTGATGGTGTCAACGACTAGAGAAACCTCTCGACTTGGTCCGCACTTGAACGTTGACAATCGATTTAATTTTGAAGTGGTAGATGAATTTGTCTACCTTGGATCCGGCGTGAACAAGGACAGGCGTGAACAAGGACAACAACGTCAGCCTGGAGATATATAGGAGAAATGTGCTTGCAAATAGATACTATTTTGGCCTCAGCAAGCAGTTTAGGAACAAAGCCCTCTCTCGACGGACAAAAGTCCAGCTATATCAGACACTCATTTTACCTGTCTTGACATATGGCTCCGAAACTTGGGTCATATCGCAAGCGAATGAAAAACACCTGGGAGTATACGAGAGAAAAATTCTCCGTAAAATACATGGTCCTGTTAGGGAAAGTACCGACGTCGCTGGAACCAAGAGCTATATGATTTATATTCTGACATTAATGGACATAGCTAGGCGAATCAAATTAGGCCAATCGCATTGGCTAGGCCATGTTATCAGAATGAATGGAGATGAGCCAGCGCGAAAGGTTTTCGATAGCGTACCCCATGGAAGCAGGAAAAGAGGACGACCAAGACTCCGCTGGAGAGACCAGGCAGAAGAATCCCTCCGTATAATTGGTGTTACCAACTGGCGAGAAAAGGTGAAGGATAGAGCCAGTTGGAAGAATATGTTGAAATTTGTTTGTTTAATTAATATATGTAAGACGTCTGACCTCATGAGGTTGTAAAATAAGGTCTGTTTGAGAACTTTTCCAGTAAAAAATATCAAGTAACTTTTACTGGGAGAGTAAGGCTGATTTTACTCTCTAAGTAAAAAATATCGCAAAAAGTAAACGAACGACATCCAGTAAAAAGTATCAAGTAATCAACATTTGTTTGTAAACAGCTGATTCATGTTTTCTTTTTTGCTTTTCGTTTCATTGTTTTCCCTATGTTCAGAGTAATTTGTTGACTTGTTAACACTGCACTTTGTTGGGAATCTAGTTTATTAACAAATTCTATTAAAATGTTCCAACAAATGTATTTTCTTACTTACCTCTGCCATTGTTAAATTTCTTCTTTGTTTTCAAAGTTTTGTTTATTTAAATAAAACAGCTGTTTAAAAACATATGTTCGTACTTGATAATTCTTACTGGCAAAAATTTCTCCAGTAAAAACTTGCAAGTTCTCTATCATTCAACTGTCAAAAATATTCACTCTCTGGCTCTCTCGTTGTTGATTTTATCGAGTAAACGAACACTATCAAGTAAGAAATGTGATAAATTGTACAAATTATCACGTTCTCAAACAGACCTATAGTCACGCGTTGTAACAGAATAAGTCTGTTCGCGTACTGGATAATTTGTACAAATTATTACTATTTCTTACTTGATAGTGTTCGTTTACACCAAACAGCCAGTAACGAGAGAGCAAGAGAGAGATTATTTGACAGTTCGATGATAGAGAACTTGCAAGTTTTTACTGGAGAAATTTTTGCCAGTAAGAATTTGCAAGTAATAACATATGTATGTTTTAAAACATATGTTTTATGTAAACAAACAAAATTAGGACGTAGAAAGAATATAAAATAATAAATTTATCAATGGAATTTTAGTTTTTAAGAGAAAATGTGATTTTTGAATGTTTTCTTATAAATCTTTAAGTATTTCTGTTGAAAATGAAAACAGTTTTGGTGATTTGTAATGTTTTGTTAGAATTGCGTTTGTTGGTTCTTCCAATGTTTACATTGCATATCAGCTGTTTACATACAAAGTTCTTATTTCTTGCAAGTTTTTACTGGATGTCGTTCGCGTACTTTTTGTTACATTTTTTACTCAGAGAGTACTCGAACACAGCTAATGCGGTGCGACATTCTTCGTCGTACCATGGCTTATCCTTCTGCGGTTTTTGATAGCCAAGTTCAGTCATTGCAGCGATTTCCAAAGAATGGGAGATGTGCTTCCACTGCGCATCTGGGTCCTCGGGAGGGGAGTATTCTGCTCTAGCAAGAGAGTGAGCTTTTGTTGATAGGACTTTGATATCTCGGGTTTTTTGAATTTTAATGTACATACATACTAGCAGTTCGTACTACAAACTTTCAAGGTCTGATACATTTTTCTAATGCTTGGTTTTTCGTGGAAATAATAGATAATCTCCGGTATTTGCAGCTTTTATTATGTAGTAGCTCAATTGTTGTAGCGTATTTAACCATAAATGACATTACTGCTTGATTATTGAATGAATAACTTAAATTAAATTTTCCCGTGTTCGGCTTCGTACGTTTTTCGCCCTGCTCAGTCTTGTGCGAACTTTCGCAGCCACCAGGTAATGATCCGAGTCGATATTGGCACCTCGAATCACACGTACATCCATTATACTTCCTGCCATCTATTACCACGTGATCCATCTTGTTCTTCGTTCTCTGATATCAGCTGTATTTACTGGAGAATGAGATATTGGTGGCATTAATGAGCTTCTCAAAATACCGTTCGGAATCGGTGTAAAACTGTAGGTCCCAATCAGTGAGTGAAAACTGGAAAGCGCATTTCTCAGTGAATGTGAGAAGCTCTCCCCTGTCCCTTCATGGGATGTAATGGGAAACCATTTATTTATTTTTTTAATGAGCAGACGATTGGAAATTTCGTCCAAGTTTTGGGATTTTAAGAAGAATATGCATTTTAAGTTTTGGGTTTACAGCTTTTTGTTGCTAGAACTAAAATACAATAAACAATAAATAAAACTAAATAGTTTTCCATTACATCCCGTGAAGCTTCTCACCAGGGGGGTTCGATGAAGCAGCTAGCTAGGGAGTTTCTATAGCACAGCTGATCCAAAAGGTACTAGGGAAATGATGTCGGATGAGAGACCAAAGAAGACAAGAACTAAGTTTAAATAGAGTTTATTGATACTAATGACAGCTAAAGTGAAAACTGGAAAGCGTACAGCTCAGTGATTGTGAGAAGTTCTCCCCGGTCCCTTCATGGGATGTAATGGGAAACCATTTATTTTTTAATGACAGCTAAATTACACAGTGCAACACGAAAAAAAAATAACCATATACGGACACCACTACGTGATAAAAGACTAAAAAAAAAGACCCGTGTCTCTCAATTTTTCCCAAAGTCATGCACTTTTTTTTATGGGCCGCCAAAGATTTGGGGCCTCGGTATCATTTTCGTAAAAATGTGATCATTTTCTCAGGCTCATATCTTGCAAACCGTTCAGAATTTCTCTGAGGCAAAGTTGTAGCTCTTGTCATAAAGAACAAAAATTGCGAACATATAAAATCAAAAAAACTTCACCTTCCAGATCAAAATCGCAAAAAACTTAAAAAAATTCGATTTTTTTACCTTTTTTCCCGTGTTCAGGTCCATAGGTAGCAAACCGTTCAAAATTCAAGGAAATAATCAACTACAAAAATTTACCTAAGATCTCAATAAACAAATTTCTAGAACATATAAACTTCCTAGAGATGATTCTTAACACTGTTTAGGTAGCACGCAAAAGTGAAAAATTTGCCGAAAATTTTTTTAATTCATTTTTTTACCTTTTTCTCCTGTTCAGGTCCATAGGTAGCAAAAAATGAAATATGCCTGGCCAGAACCATGTGTTTGTCCAAGGGTTAACACCGTTTAGGTAGCGCTTAGGTATCACGCGATCATGCACCGACAGCAGCAGCACAGGCAATGCAGTAAGCTCAGCACACGCAACAAGGGACGCAGCACACAATATAAAAGCGACACGAGGCTCACATCGAGGCATTACACAGCGCGACGTCAACGAGAGCTCAGCGGTGAAAGTTATAAAGTGAAAGTGAAAGTAAAAAAAGTGAAAGTGCTACAGTATAATTCGCACACAACATTGGCAACTGACAATTTCAATATGCAGTGTGAAAATATTGATTTGTTTTGCTACGTTTGCGGTCATCAAACCAGAAAAAAAACATCTACAAGATTTCAGAAGGAAAATAATCTTTTAACTAGTGAATTCAAAAGAGCATATACATTGTTTTTCGACGAAGTGGACTTGACCGGTGAAAATTACACACCTAATACAGTGTGTCGCCAATGTTATAACAATCTCATGGCATGGTTGAGTGGAGGCAGAGGTACTATGAAGTATTGTAAGCCGGTAAACTGGATTAATCGCCCAGGTGATCATGATGCAACCAGTTGCTATGCATGCGTAAATTACACATGTCGTCTAAATCGACATTCTGAGAAGAACAAAATTTATAAAGCAACTGCAACAGCCACACTACCAGTGCTTGCACCTGAAAATTTTGTATCACCAAGGCCGCCAACTCCAGATCGTACTACAGAATTTACAGCAATGAGTACAGCAAGTGGTGTTACTTATGAAGATCCATTTGATACCGATTATGAGCCCCAACAGGGAAGAGATGGACCACAACTAATAACACAAATGGAAATGGATTTCATTGTGGCCATATTGGGATTATCGCAGCGACTTGCAATATTTTTGACAGCTTTTTAAAGCGAAGAAAACTCACACATGCTAATGTTAATTCTACGGCGTACCGCAAACGACAAGCTGAATTTCAGATGCTCTACACTCTAAATGATGACAATTCGTTCGCTTACTGCAACGATATAAAAGCTTTGGTGGTAAAAATGGGAATGAACTACATGGCTAGTGAGTGGAGACTATTTATTGATGGTTCTGTTTCAAGCTTGAAAGCAGTGTTGTTGCATGTGTCGAACCGAAAACCTTCCATTCCGCTAGCAATGGGTATCAACATGAAAGAAAGCTATGAAACATTGAAAGATATAATGGAAAAAATCAAATATTACGAAAATAAATGGAAGATTTGCTGTGATTTGAAGGTCATCAACATTTTGCAAGGGATCATCGATAAGGGCGGCTTCCCAAAATTCTTTTGTTTTCTTTGTAATTGGGATTCACGCTCACCTCTGAATCAATTCCAATGTAACTCGTGGATGCCAAGAGGAAGTGTGGATGAACAAATACAACAACATAGACTGAAGAATGCACCTTTAATTGACAATACTCAAGACACCTTGCTGCCACCGCTCCACATAAAATTGGGAATTGTTAAAAAATTCATCGAAGTAGCCGTTGTAAATTGTCCAAACGCATTCGACTATTTGAAAAGCGTTTTCCCAAAGCGTAGCGATGACAAAATTAAAAAAGGTATTGTAGTAAATTTAAAACGAATTTTTGTTCACCTAATTGTACTATTTACACTATGTTAATGTTTTCTTTTGTGTCTTTATTTTTTGTTTTCATTTAACAGGCGTACTTAATGGCCCTGACATTAGAAAGCTATTCAAGAGCAACTTTGATTCATCGCTTGATGAAAATCATTCAATGGCATGGATTTACCTTCAGCGTTTATGCACCAGAGTCTTGGGAGGGGATCGAGACGCGGAACCGGAAGCAAGAGAATGGGTGAAACAAATGCTGCATTATTTTGAGATAATCGGCGCATCGATGACGTTAAAGCTGCATTTTCTTCATTTTCATTTTGACGATTTTATCAAACAACTCCCTACCGAATCCGATGAGCAAGGAGAACGGTTTCACCAAACCACAATGCCCATGGAAAAACGGTACAAAGGCAAAAACCGCGACGCATTGCTTGCAGAGGTATGTTGGTGGAGTCACAAGATCACCCTGTATGATGTTAATGAAGTATTTGAAGAAGAAAGAGCTGATGATGGAGGGCAGTCTGGTAGCAACGTGCCTGTGGACACCATAATTGCTGAATCAGAGTCAGATTCGGACGACGATTTGGATCCACAACTTAAGAGAGCGCGATTTGCAAGTCCAGGGCCATCAACATTATACACATAATACGAATACTTTTTTTTAATATTTTTGTAATAGATAGCATAGTATCTCAATGTTGAAGTAAATAAAAAACAAATGAAATTAAAAAACGGTGTTAAGAATAATTCCCAGGAAGTTTATATGTTCTAGAAATTTGTTTATTGAGATCTTAGGTAAATTTTTGTAGTTGATTGTTTCCTTGAATTTTGAACGGTTTGCTACCTATGGACCTGAACACGGGAAAAAAGGTAAAAAATTTTTTTAAGTTTTTTGCGATTTTGATCTGGAAGGTGAAGTTTTTTGATTTTATATGTTCGCAATTTTTGTTCTTTATGACAAGAGCTACAACTTTGCCTCAGAGAGTAAATCGAAATTCTGAACGGTTTGCAAGAAATGATCACATTTTTACGAAAATGATACCGAGGCCCCAAATCTTTGGCGGCCCATAAAAAAAAAGTGCATGACTTTGGGAAAAATTGGGAAACACGGGTCTTTGTTTTTTTAGTCTTTTATCACGTAGTGGTGTCCGTATATGGTTATTTTGCTATGACTTAAAAAATTACACACAGTGTTATGTTTTATGTTGTTTGCATTGAACGAAAATACGCATTCCCTTTGATTTCTGTCCGTTTTATGTGCAACCAAAGTGTAAAATCGGTAAAAATACAACTCGATGAAATGGCCTACTACCTCGTCCTCATGAAGAGGCAGCGAAGAGAGTAATAGAGGCTCTTAAGTATTACTCTATGAGCTGGCCGACCTCCTAGCTGCAAATTTGAAACAGGTTAGCGTTTGAAAGAGAATGGACGATAGGCGAATTGAATAAACTGACTTTAAATTTGCTTTTATTGGCACTTCTGACTTTTAAAATGGCTTTATATACAATAAAATGGTTTTGGTTTGAAGAACACAACGATTTTTATTTGCATTATAACCAAATTCTGGCGAAAAAACTGGTATAAAGAAAAAGGTATCAAAACAGTTAACCCAGTGACTTTCAACGGGAATTTGGTGGAACTGAAACACTCATGGCTTCTCTTTAGTATTTTTCAATGCTTCTCACAATAGGTTTGTTTCTTTACTTTTTGTGTAAAGTTTTGGTAAATGAGAGTAAAAGCAAAATTCGCTGTCATATACTCAAATTTACTTTCATTTACCCAAAAGTAAAGAAACGCAAAAAACCAATTTTCTTACACGCAAACAAATGTCAAAACGCAAAACATATGGTTGACATTTGTTTATGTTTGAACATTCATCGTAAAATTGTGTGAAGTGATATTTTGTGTTACATATATAAAAATGGATGGAAATAAACTGAATGAACTGAAACTGAAAAAAACAATTTTAACTTCACAAACTAATTACAACACGATTACCAACACGATCAAATTACAAAACACTTTTATCATTTTTACTTCACAAGCAAAATTGTATTTTTTTATTTTGACGTTTCGAACAGCTGATTGTTCACTACTTTACGCAAACTTACCCGAAGAAAAAGTCTGTGTAAATTTGGGTAAAAGAGAAACGCATTTTGACGTTAAGAGAAAAAAAATCTCTCTCATTTACACAATTTTGGAGTAAAGAATCGCTTTTGTGTAAGTTTGTGTAAATTTGTGTAACTTTGTGTAAAATTGTGCAAGTAAAGAAACATACCTAATCAGTGAGCTGTGCGCTTTATAGTTTTACACTCACTGATTGGGACCTACAGTTTTACACCGGTTCCGAACGTGAGGTGAGCGTCGCCGAAAGAAATGGAACGTGGTCAGAGCAGAGATAGAACCCACGTTCTCATATAATACAAGAGTCGCGCACACTAACCATTGAAAAGCCGAGGGATGCAATGCAAATTATAGTTTGTAGTTTAATTTGAATCGGTGGTGCGCGCCTCTTGTACTTGAGATGCCGAGTTCGGTCCCTGCTCTGACCACCTTAAATTTCTTTTGACGGCGGTCTCCTCGCATAGTGACGGCGACACTATCGAGTATTTCGCCATGAAAATGCTTCTCAAAAATACCGTTTGGAACCGGTGTAAAACTGTACGTCCCAATCAGTAAGTACAAAACTAGAAAGCGCACAGCTCACTGGTTGTGAGAAGCTCTCCCCAATCCCTTCATGGGATGTAATGGGAAACCATTTATTTATTTATTTTTAGTTTAATTTGAATTACCTCTACAAATTCAAATTTCAAAAAATTTAAATGTCAAATCGTCAGCTGAGTACTATAAAGCTCCAAACGCCATCAACTTAGTTTCGAGAAAAAAAGCATTTATGTTTAGAGGTGAAAGTGAATTATAGAGCATCATTGATACTGAGTATCTTAGCAACGGAGTGTAACAGCGAAATTCTGAAGACAGCGTTCGAAAGAGCAACATTTCAAACCTCTGTTTCTAATCTTAGCATAAAAAAGTGAAATTGGCGTATGGAGATTTATAGTACTCAGCTGACGAAATGGCAATTGTACTTATTTGCAAAGTATTTCCTTTCCATCTTGCAGTTTTGGTTTTCAAATGTTTTTTATAGTACTGTACCTCGTTTCTGTAGTTCTCGAATCGAAAAAGTTTTCACATGAAACATGTGAATTGAAACAAAAACGCTACGAATCGGTACAAAAACTCGCTTCTCACATGTGACTGTTTCTACAACGTTTGCTTTGCGAAAACTCTCTGTCAGGTACTGTTTTTTTTCATGCTTATTGGAAAAATGCGAGAAAAAGTGTTTCTAAAAAGTAGGGTGTCGAAAAATTTAAAATTGTAAACGTCAAAAATACTCACAAATTAAAACATTGCGATATTTTGATATTGTTTCTACAAAAAGGCTTTTAAGAAATTAAGAATTAATATTTTAAATGCAGAAGCCAAGAATTATACCATTTTCTTATGTATTTCAATTAATTTGTCCTAAATATTACAGAAAAATCAAAAAAGCAAAAAGAAAATATAGTTGAATATATGTCAACTAATTTAGAATTTGCAAGAGACAATTTGGAGGGTTAAATTCCAACACAAATTGTAAGAAGCAGTGGAAATCTTTTAAAATAACTTCTGTTAGTTGTTCTTTTTCGCACTAACTTATTTTGTTTGTTTATATTTTGTATTACTTGACAGCTTTCTTGGAATACTATTCCAATAAAAACGTCATCAGTGTTGCCTCTCTTCGCATTGATATACAGAAACACTTTTTACACACAAATCGAGAAACGATGGAATTTTTTGTTTCATGCATAATGTGAAAACTTTTTCGATTCGAGAACTACAGAAACGAGGTACAGGTTTGTGGATTTGAAAGTACTACGAGGCAAATAGTAGTACATTAAAAAGAGAATAAATAAAAGCATTGCCATATTTCACTACAATTGCCATCCGATTCCACAACCTTATTTTTACACAAAATTTTTTAATTGCTATTCCTTTGCATTTGATAAAGTAATGCAAATTAAAATCGATTGCAAATTAAAAAACCCATGTATGATTTGTAGTCTTCAAGTAATTAATTATTTTAAATAAAAAGCAAGCATATAAAACATTTGTCTTTGTTGATATCAGAATGCAGCACCATATTTTCAGAAAAATTGGGGTTTAAAAAACGTGGGGATTCAAAAACTTTCGGAACAGAGCAGATGACGGAATGAGTGATTTTGAAACAGTGTGATATCAGAACAGGGCGATAATTATATAAGAATTCGTTAGCGTTTTGTCGGTAGAGAATTTTTATGAACCCATGTATTTTAAATGGTAAATGAACAGTCATCGACCATTAGGCCCAAGGCCTGTCACTAAAAATTTGATATACAGGCCTGTACTGATATCACTTCACATCGATATGATTTTAAATCACCGGAATGGTGTTCAGTAAGCAACGATTTTGCAAATCACGTGATATAAAATAGCTGAGGAAAATGACAGTGAACACAAATCACTTACTTGTTTTATGCAAAACATTTATTTTAAATGTTTTAATAAATTGTTAGAAACATAAATTGAAATGTTGTTTTTCTATTTAAATTCTTTATATTAACTTCACCTGTCTGTATGCATGCCGAAAAAACTTTGAATTGATTTTTAACCCTTTTCCCGTGATCCAATCGAGCTGAAACTTCGCAGGCAAACTAATGGCGACGACAAATATAAACTATCAAAATATGGGTGGGATTCTGCTCCTGTTAATGGTATTTGAACAAAATAGGGTTTGTTGGTTAGGTGTACATATTCTAAGATCTGCTGCAAATATGGGCGAGATTGGATAAAGGGGCGTGGTCATATTTAAAGAACTTATAGTTTAAAACTGTTTTTTACGGGTTGGTTTTTTTTATTAAAATAACTTCTTCTAATAGAAAAACACATAAATTTCACAATTTCTAACAATGATGTTTATTTTGTTTCACATTTGTTCATCATTACTCTCCTGCTTTTCTGTTCCTCTTTGCCTGTCCCGTGCTTTACTTTTCGAGAATGAAAATATTAATAAATATTAATGAAAATAATTTAAATTAAGAAAACTCAATTATTAAGCTCCAGCCATTTAAAATTTTTCCAATATCTTTCACAAATTTTTATTAAATATGACCACAAACATATGTTGGGAAGCAAAGGAAATGAGAAACGAAGCAAAGCAAGCAACAAAATCAGCTGTACGCTTGTGGGTTTTGAAAAAATAAAATAACGCCGAAAAATATAAAATAACGTGATTTTCGGAACATCTACAAATAACCGGCGTGATCTTAAAATCGTTCGTGGTTTAAAATCTTCGCGATATCAGAACAGGCCTGATAATTATCTCATTTTTGGCCAATCAACTTTTGCTTCTTTTCTCCTTCTGTGATTTCGAAAACACGAAACCTACCTATTGAAGAACATCCTGTTACTAAAACGCGGATTGCTTGTTTTTTTTTTTTTTGCAGAATAGGGTGAGATTATCTTGTGATGATTATTATTATTAAATAATAAAAAATTATGCAGTGCTTAAGTTATAAAAGCGTTACAATATGTAAAAAACTACGACATATAATCTTTTTCCATTAGTTTTCGTCCAGTGCGTTTGATTAGCCATTTACGAATCCATAGCTTGTCCGCTAACATTTTCGCTGCCTGCTTCAGTCGTTGTAGTCTCTTCGATTTCCATTAGTTCAGTGAATTTCTCTAGTTCATGTAGCTGCTCCCGCAAATCGTCTGGCAAATGTTGTTCACTCAGTGCATTTGGATCTTCACCTTCAATCACAATTTCTTCTGGATCTGGAGCACGTGGTAGAAATTCAACATCACAATATAATTTTGTGAAAATTGAACGTGCATTATCAATGGAATGATCATAGTCAAGTTCATAGAATGGTGCTGCAGTTGCATGAATTAATGTTGTCGCTGTGTCTTTCAATTCGTAACCACATATGGAGAAATATGAGGAGTAAAGTAGTTTGGGCGATTCTGGAGTTGTTGTGAAGATTTGTTTGGTGAACGGTTCCAAGTCCGATTGAGGATTATCGCTTAAGGCTGCTGTGGTGAAATGGAATATATCTGAAAGATAGGAAACATACAATTTATAAATCTAAATAGAATTTTATAAAAAAGTTAAGTTCATGAAAAGAACACAACAGAAAAAAAGGATTTAAGACATTTTAGATTTAAACTTTTTGCAGTATAACGATTAATTTTTCTTTAAACTATTCGCAATGACTTTATTTTGTTAGTTTGAATGTTAAGATATGAGAAGTTCATACTACACCCATTTTAATTCTGCTATTTCCCAAATGTCTGTTTAATAAATTAGTTTTCGAACATGGTTCTATTATAGAATTGAGTTTCCAAAGATGCCAATTTATGTTTTATCAAACAGCTTCATTTACCACCAAATTACTTACACAATCCCTTAGGACAAGTTCCCGAATGCTGCGACAATTGCATCATTATAGCCTCGTCTTTGCCATCTGGCTTTGTAAGCCTCAGTAGATTGACGCCGCCACCACCGGTATTCATATCTGCACTTCCCAAGGGCGACGAAGCCAAAAATACTCCCCTTGACAAGTAATTCTTGGGACGTTCAGTACGCATTTGTTGCGGCAAATTGCTGGTGGAACAAACCATATGCTTTGCCTGAATCTGCTGCTTGCCATCGACTTCTATGGTAACTGACTGCGATGACTCATCCACATTTACTGCAGTTATTTGGCGTTTTAAGCAATAAATTCCACCAAACACAGCACAAAGTCGGCAAAAACATTGAGGAATCTCACCACAACCATACATGGGAAATATAAATGGCGTATTGCCGTAACGCCCTAAGCTTTGTAAGAATTTCTTGGTGTGTCCCATGCCATCCTCGAAGGTTGTGTCCTCGTTTGACATGGCGATGGCTTGCATAACACATTTATTGATTTTTTCAGTGACCTTCTGTTGGCGCAAGTACTCGGCAAAGCTTTTGCCACGAAATTCGGATGTGTCTTCTTCGCACTTATCCTCGCCGTAAGTCATGCAGACGGTGAGAAATTTCATGAGCAGTCTTTTCTCGACGATATTGAGATCTTTGGTATTAAATACATCGCTTCTCGAGCAGGGCACACTCAGCAGCTTTCCTTCGAACAGAGTACAAACACGATCAACGGCACGAAATTCTGCATAACGGCAAATATTGGAGGAAATCAGAAGCTGCACTAAGGAGCCCGAAGAATAAAGTATTTTTGGACAAAGATCAAAATTAAATTTTCGTGAAAGTTTCATTAGTTTGTCCACAGTCCATTGTTCTTCCACATTTTCCATTTCCTGCGCTTCTGCCTCATTTGCGTCACCACTAAGTTGTTCCTCCTCCAATGGTACATGCCATTCATATATTGCATTTTGTATCTCCGAGGATTTTGCACTGCTCTCACTTAATAATGTATTAAATGCATCCAAATTAAATGAAGCCCATGAGCCGCCGTAATACTCGTTGGGATCTATGTGTAGTACAGTTTTGCCAACTCTACTGGCTGCTGCGGCTACACAAGAGTCAGGGAATCCTACGGAAGCAAACGGAAAAGAAAACGATGATTCATTGTCTGTTGCAAATGGGGCATTGACACAATCTTTTTCAACCCACCTGTTCCAATGACAATCAAATCAAATTCCTTAGGTAAATCATCATCCATGATTATTTATTTATCTTAAGTTGCTATTTATCACAAATTTTCTATACACTTTTTCTTATTTAACCCAAAGAAAAAACTTTTTTTTGCAGAAAACAAAATTGAACCAACTACGTATAGTGACGTTTTTCACAAACAGCTGTTTGATTAATGTTTTGGGAGGGGGAATCATATTTTCGACAGGGTGTTTCATAAACTTGATGTAGATTCTTATTGGACTGCAAGCGTAATGAGGCACAGTGGTCAAATAGTACATAGTTGGGAATTGCAGCATTAGTGTTTTTGACTGGTTATTTAAATTGGTAATGAGTTGATTTTGATTTATGTTTGATCTTACTTTAAATACGAAAAGAGTTTTTCAGTGCTTTTTCCAATAATACTTACTACCAAGTGGCAACAGCGGCAAATGCTACGAAAAATAACCGGTATTCATACATTTATCGGCTAATCGTTACAATGCATAGAACTGACGCCATTTGCAAAACAAAAGTGAAGCGATAAAATCCAAAATATTTAATGAAATTGGAGAATATTTGAGCAGAAATAAAGTTCTAACTGCACTAAAAATTTAATTTTACGTTGTTATTGTTATTTCAACTGGGATAGTGATTATAATTGTTCACAGTAACAATTAAATAAGCTTTGTGTTTGTTCTTCTTGTTATTTTCTGTGAAAATCATATGGTCACTTGATCGCAGTTTAAATGCCCAATTTTGGCTGTTTAAACAGCAATCAACTATTAACCTAAAATATAAATTCAGAGTTTAAATTATGTTTATTCGTTGATCTAAGATAATTTTCCAGTCAAAAATTAGGCCTTATTGGATTGCAAGGGTAATGAGGCACAGTGGTCAATTAGTCTGTAATTGGGTATAGAAGTAAAAGTGCTTAGAGTGGCAAAACGATTTTACACCGCCGCGCGTATATAATAAAAATAGCACACTGTAATTGTAATGGTTGAAAAAGTGGTGCAAGTCTACTTTACCGACAACTCGCAAAGAAATAATTTTTACCCTTCTAGAGATTTTGTGTGGGGGAGATTGAAAAAAGGGGTGTCCGAGTCCACGGTTCCCGATATATGGGCCTACAAAACTCCAACATATATACTTATATGTATGTGTATCAGTATCTGGGACGTAATCATTATGAGTTTTATTATAAAAATTACATATTAATGATTATATTATGAGTTTTAAGGATTTCCTTCAATGGTAATGATTAACTTTGAGTAATATTATAAAAATCAGCCCATAATCATTATTTTTGAGCAAAACATATTAAAAATCATAATTAATTATTATTTTTATAATATAACTCACCCAAAATAAAACTCACTTCCAATTTACAACATATTTGTGGGTTTTTTGATAATATCGTTGAAATAAAAAAACCGATTCCCTTTGCATCCCATGAAGTTGAATTAGTTCTTAATCACTGGCGAAGTTAATACTCACCATATCTTCGGAAGGGTGAATGACAACATGAAAATTCAGATATTTGAATACACTTTCTCATTGTTGCCGATGAAGAAGTGAAATGCAAATATCTATTGAGACGTTTTTCCATTGATGCTGAACAATATATGTATATTTACTGCATCTACGTAAAGCCTGGTACTAACTTCTTTCGCGCGAAGTAGTTTTACTCATATTTTTTCGTAGCGTCATTGGCCAGCAACAAGTCAAGGTTGACACCATATTTTCAAGTGAGTGAAGTTATAAATGAATATACTTATAACTAGCAAAGATACCAACCAGTTTACTAATTGTGAATTGTTAAAAAAATAATAAAAATAATAAAAAGAAATAAATAAATGGTTTTCCATTACATCCCATGAAGGAATCGGGGAGAGCTTCTCACAACCAGTGAGCTGTGCGATTTCTAGTTTTGTACTCACTGATTGGGACCTACAGTTTTACCCCGGTTCCGAACGGTATTTTTGAGAAGCATTTCATGGCTAAATACTCGATAGTGTCACCGTCACTATGCGAGGTGACCGCCGTCGAAAGAAATTTTTTAAGGTGGTCAGAGCAGGGATCGAACCCAGGATCTCAAGTACAAGAGGCGCGCACACTACCCATTACACCACCGACGGATTGTGAATGGTTAGCAACAAATTATTTTGTAACCTACTGAGAAAGTGTAGCTTCTCCCGGAAAGTATTGAAGTACCCGTAACAAAATTTGCACATGACATGTAAAAACCCTCGGCTATCTAGCAATGGCGCAACCCGGAAGGTCTTTTTCCTGGAACCTTGTCGCAAGGATGCGAATATTGGAGAGGATGAGTGGACACATCTGGGAAACGGTGGGGGTGGTATCGATCATAGGGATTCTATAATTAGAGTAGAAGACCAGACTACGTTTTCCAGATTCGATTTCTAAGTGGGCGTATTCGTAGCTGAAAAATTAAGTTTTCAAGTGGAAACTTCTGGAGAGGATGATACGGTGGGAGTGGCACCGATAATGGGGATACAGTACATAGTCCGGGACACCTGGCATCAACCTTATACCCACTTTTTCAGATTCGATTTCAAAGTTGGCGTATCCGTAGTGGAAAATCTAGTTCTCACAATCAAATTCTGGAGAGGAGGAGTGGTCATATGTGTAAAACGGAGAGGGTACATCAACTATCGGACACAATAAGTAATTTGACAGTCCGTGTACGTGTACCTAACCCTATCCTCACTTATTTCAGATTCAATTTCTGAGTCGGCGTATTCGTAGTTGAGAAATGTAGTTTTCAAGTGGAAAATTCTGGGAGGTAAGGTGGGCAAACGGCAAGGATGGTATCGATAATCAGGATACAATAAGTAGCCTGGTAGTCCAGGTATCCAACCCTATCCCCACTTTATTCAGATTAGTATTCAGAGTGAGCGTATCCGTGGTGAAAGAATACAGTTTTCATGTGGAAAATTCTTGAGAAGATGAGTGGGCATATCTGCAACACAGTAGGGGTGGCATTGATCATGGGGCAATCGTAAGTAGTCTGGGAGCCCAGGTACATTATTTTCAGATTCGATATCCTTAGTGAATAGTTAAATTTTCATATGGAAAATTCTAGAGAAGATCCGTGGGCATATCTGGCACACGGTAGGAGTAGCTTCAATCATGGGGATAACGTACATAGTCTTAGAGTCCTGACGACCAACCTTATCCCTACTTTTTTCAGATTTGATATTAGAGTGGGCGTGTTTGTAGTGGAAAATTTAGTTTTTATATCAAACATTTTAGAGAAACTAAGTGGGCATATCTGGAAAACTGTAGGGACGACATCGACCATGGGAATACTACAGGTAGTCTGGAAGCCCAGGAATCCAACCCTATCCCCACCTTTTCCAGATTCGACGCCTTATTGTATTCCCATGATCGCTGCCACTCCTTCCGTTTTTCAGATATGTTCATTCATCCTCTCCACAATTTAAATTTTGCAACTACGGATACGCCCATTCAGAAATCGAAGCTGAAAAAAGTGGGGATAGGGTTACATACCCAGGCAGTCAGACTACTCATTGTGATCCGATGATTGTAGCTACCCCCATCGTTTCCCAGATATGTTCACTCACACTCTCCAGAATTTTCCACTTGAAGGCTTCATTGGACAACTACGGATACGCTATGTGAATGTGAAATGAGTAGGGGCAGTGTTGGATACCTGGGTTTCTACTCTATTTATAGAACAACCATGGTCGATGCGACCGCCACGTCTTCCAGATATGCCCACTCATCCTCTCCAAGATTTGCATCCTTGCGACAAGGTCCCGGAAAAACTATTGGCAGAGTTGCGCCAATTAGACAAGGGATCTGTTGTATGTCATGTGCATGGTAGAATTATCTATTAGGTAGTCGCATTAACAATTCCGCCGTTAAGCTGTCAAAATTAGCTGAAAAATGAAAACCACTATTTACACAAAATGTGAAAAATTTTATAAGATTGTCTTACTTGATATGAAGTCTATGCTATTAAATTGCATTTTGGTTGAAATTCTTTGAATTTTATTCACAAACAATGAGAAACAAAATCGAATTTGACAGCTTACCGACGGAAAAGATGAAAAAACCACAAATCAGCTGGGCTGACGCGTTTACCCGATAGATAATTTTACCATGGTCATGTGCAAATTTTGTTGCGTTTGCTTCAATACTTTCCGGGAAAAGCAACATTTTCGCAGAAGGTTAAGGCCTCAGGGGACGATCAAATTTTCTCATCAAAGTTTTAAGTGTATGCGTGTCGTGTCACTTTGATGATAAACAAAAATTTGTGATATTTTTCTTGGATGGGTTTTATTTTATCGTCTCCAATAAGTTTGTCAAAGTTTACATCATTTGTGTTTCGAAGTGAGAGTGTGTGGATATGGCGAAGTGCGCGGACAAAAAGAAATTCTTGCAAAATTTTATACAAACATACGAGTTCCTTGAAGCATTATGGAATGTTAAAGTAGATGCATATTGTAACCTTTTTCTTTTTCATTTGCCTCTTATTTTGTAACAAAATTGCTGTACATGTAAGCAATAAGAAATCATCTTCCGACGAAGACGACATTTTATTACCGCACTTGACAAAACCAAAACACAAATGAACATGATGGAATTATTAGGTGGTAGCAGGAGGAATGTGTATGTATTAGTAATACAGAGATCTGTCAAACTCAGTTGATTTTTCAATTTTTTTCTATCTTTCTTTAATTGTACAAACAACTTTTCATTTAATTAACAAAATTAGTATGTGGTCAAACTGGATTTATATCGAACTTCTTGAAATCTATTAAGTATTTACTAATTAAACAAACAAATTAGTTAAAATTTGACAGAACTCTGTACAACGACATGAAAAAACTTCGATCAGCTGTTCTTATAACACAACCTCATATTTCAACCATGCAAATGAACTTTGACGTATTTTAGTTGTACGTTTGCGGGTAAGACACGAGCACAGCGCCCGCAACACACTTAAAACTTTGATGAGAAAATTTGATCGTCCCCTAAGGCCTTTACAAATTAACAATTAGCTATGTACTAAAGTAGACAGTCAAAATTACTCTAGACTTAAATGCCAACAAACAAAACTAGTGAAGCGTAATTCTTTAAAGAGAGAACATTTGACTCATCTGACGGTTTCTTTCACAGTCTTCGTGGTGCGGTCGGTGTGGTAGAGAGATGTTTGACGAAAAGGTACTAACACCAGGTGGAATTACAATAACTTCTGACTTTAATTTTTAATGTCGTTTTGGTGAAAAACTGTAAATTATTTTGTTATTTTGTTGGTTGTTTTGAACCATTGCCTCTATCTGGTTTTAGTAAAGCAATTCTTTTCAACATCCAACGTTCATATCATACCAGGCCAAATGTCAGAAATTTGCTGAGCGAAGAAATGCTTTAGTGTTAAGAATTACTCTACGATGCACATCATAGAGTAAATATGGGTAGAGAAAATCTTTCACTCACCAAATTTCTGACATTTGTCCTCGTGTGATGTATACGTTTGATGTTGAAAAGAATTGCTTTACTAATACCAGATAGAGGCAATGGTTCAAAACAACGAACAAAATAACAACAACGGCATTTCGTTTTGTGTGTTAAAATTATTGTGTTAAATACAACACAAATGTATGCTAACAATAACAGTCAATAAAAAAGTTTAAAACACATTTAAATTTCAAATTTTTTCACCAAAATGGCATGAAAAATTAAAGCAAGAAGTTATTGTAATTCCACCTGGTGTATATCACTTTTCGTCAAACATCTCTCTATCACACCGACCGCATCACGAAGAGTGTGAAATGAAACGTCAGATGAGAGAATAAGTTTATCTAGGTATGTATTAGTCTATGATGCACATATTCGAAGCCGATGTTAGTGTGTTGTCCGTCTTCTAAAATAAATTTGCACTTAAAATCCAAAATGAATCCCATGCAGCGTAGTTTTCGTAACATGTATAGCACAAATATAATCAAACAAACAATTAAAAAATTATAAAATATTAAAATGTTACCTGATGAATGACTTCAGCTTTTATCCACTGCCTGCATGTGTATGCACTCTGTATTAATATTTATATTTATAGAAGGTACTACACCCACCTTTACCTTTATAGATAAATCAGAACACCGAATATAAGTTATCATCACACCTAAATATGTCTTTGGTTTATTTTATAAATGATTTTAATCAAAAACAAAACAAACATATGGGTATCTCCATATGACAAAAAGTACTAAAATTTAGTTAATTTTTTTTATCACAAACAAAATTGTTACATTATAAGTATGATTATTATAATACTAGGGTGAGTTTAAAGGAAGAGTGTAATATGGCTTGAATTCTGAATAAAATTACAAAACGAAAAATGGTGGCGGATGCAAAGACAATTAGGGTTTTTGAAAACAAAATTTTTTAAGACGAACTTCAATGAAGCTTTAATTCAACTTTCTGAATAAAACTTACCAAAAAGGTGCTGCATTTAAATACAGTGTTAAGGTTGCCTAAATTTTGGTGTGGAAAATTTAGAAATATATAAAGAGTGTGCATGAGTGTTTCAGTTTCACCAAATTCTCGCCGCAAGTCACGAGAAAAAAATGTCTCCTAAAATCATCCGAAATCAACCCAGAATGAGTGCTTCGAATTGTTTTTCCCAAAAGCTCCTAAGTTTGTAACTAATTGAAAACAAAAAGACATCTTCATAAGGCAACTTCAATATTCTCTGCAATGCAATCTGTTTTTCTTGAAAATACATTTTTTGGAAAGTGAAGTAAGTACATATACATGTATGTATATTTCAATGATTGTTTTGTTTTTACAGAATATTTTAATATTTCTTCTCGTAATTTTGGAGGAGTTTCTCATGATTCAACGCTCCTAAAACAAGCCCATGTGGAGCTCTTTCGGACGCCCTTTATAGACGCACTCCGTAAACAATCCTTTAAGGAGCGCTGTGGGAGTCTCTACGTGACCCTTTGTAGGAGTAAAAAGATAGTAAAATGGCAATATAACTAAACGCTCCTAAATCAATCTCATGAGAAGCTCTTTCGAACGCCCGTAAACTCTCCTTTGATGAGCGTTCTGGAGGTGCCTACACGATCCTTTTTTGGAGCGCTCTGAATTTAGCTGACTGGGTAGTTTTAAAATGATAAAATAGAAATGTCTATTAAAAGTTCTTTCCAATTAGTGTTCTCCAATCCGGCGTATCATGAGTCCCTTGCCTACGGATAGTTTTCAGGGTCATCTGACTGTAGTTGAGCGATACCTGAGCGCCTCAGTGTGTAGTAGGACGTTGGCCAAGTTCTTGCCCTACTCCTGGGGGATATGGTGCGGTTGATCGTAAATCTCCTAGACTCGTGATAATCACTATGTAGACAAATATAAAGGAAAATAATAAAACTTCAACATAAACAGATGGGGGGCAGAGCGCTAGGCCGGTTTTACACCAGTTCCGAACGGTATTTTTAAGAAGCTTTTTCATGGCTAAGTACCTGATAGTGTCGTCATCACTAATCGAGGTGGCTGTCGTCGAAGGAATTGTAAGGTGGTCAGAGCAGGGATCGAACCCAGGCGCGCACACTAGCCATTGTACCACCGACGGCGCTAGGCCTATAGTTGCCGGTAAACATTTCAATGCCAATATAGCTGAGTCCACAAATATGGACGCAATTGAAGCTTGACCTCATGTCAGGTCCGGCGTTGCCAGTTTTTTGGAGAGGACGTCTGGTAACCATATCGGTGCACCATCGTCGTCAAGCTCTTAGGATTATCAAGATAAATTATGATGTCGTAATGTTATTGATAATCAAGACATTACAGCGTCTTCCACATCGGAACCAGTGCCGAAGAGGCTTCGCTCATCCGATGAGCACCCACATACGAAGAGGGCTAAGGTGGTCAGTTGGATTTCTGGCTAAAAGTCTTTTAGTGAGGTTTTGAAAGTCAACCTGGTAATGGCGGTTATCAATCATAGTAATCCCGATCTTCCAACACACAATTGAAACAAAGGGTCAAACTGGTAATGACGGTTATCAATGATAGTAATCCCGATCTTCCAACAAACAATTGAAACAGTCACTTCACTTCTAAAAAAATCCGGTGGCGTGGTCTCGTTTGCTTTACGGCAGATAATCCGGAATATCTATAAACGGGATCAGGAATACAAGGCTGTTGATAGCATATCGACGGTGAATGATGAAGTACCAACAAATAGTGGCGAAGACTCCCTAAACCGGAGCATGAGGCTGTGGATAACATATCGACGGTGAGTGGAAATGTAAAAATTGCTGGAGATTTGTTGAGGCCCACAGCAGATATGGAAAAATATTGCCTGTTATCCGTCAGTGATCTGGCTAAGCATATAATAATACTAATACTTCGAACAGGATGTGACGGGGGTAGAGAGGCCAACAAAAGTTGGTCTTTCTGCAGATCAACCTACGTCATAGTAAAGTTGCATCTACGCCTAGCAAAAGGCGAAGTGGATGTGGTCATAATCTGAGAGCCATATTTTGCTAACGGTAGGGTTTGTGGCCACACCGAGCCACACAGGACAATAGCCGAAACGATCGACATATAGCGACAGAGACAACGCTGCGGTTAGCCTGGAACAGATCGGATCCAATATTTGGCTTATCGTACATGCAGCACACTTAGGATATCTCATAGAGGACATCATCCATTCCAACGCACATCATTCATTATGGGGTGGCACTGACACCAAAGAATGGGGTAAAAAACTCATGAAGTATCTACTGGTTGCTATCCTTGCTTTCATCACCAGCTCCACGCAAGAGGTACTAGATGTCACCTTTGCAACGGAGGACCTGTATGACATGATCAGGTAATGGAATATCCTTGGTGGCGATTCGTTTTCTGATCATAAATACATTGGATTCCACTTGGACTAGAACATGACCCAGTCTGAAGGAATTCGTCGCAATGTGAGGTAGGCTGACCCTCTATGAAATTGTTTGGGATCAGGAACATCTGTGGAAATAAGGTGCTTAGATGGTTAAGATAATGTAGCGGAAAGAGTCGAGTGCTCTCAACAAGTCGCTACAAGTCTCTGGTCTAAGAGCAAAGCCAAAGGGGGAAGAAGAACCCTCCCTGGTGGAATGGAGAACTTGCGGTTAAAAGGAAGTCATGCCGATGACTATTTATCAGAACTAGGTCTTCTAGCGATAAGAAGGATTGGGATAATTACAAACATGAGCTAAGGCGAAAGAAGAATGCAATCAGACGGGCCAAAATAAACTCATGGAAACACTTCTGCAAATCAATGGAAGATACATCCGATGCGTCGAGGTTAAGGCTAGTACTGTCGTCAGGCGACGATAGGATACCTGAAGGACTATACTCGGCAGTGGTTAACCTGTAGTGGTGATTTTTCCCTGTCACTGAACCATGAGATCACTGCTCTTCATAGATCAGAAGTTGCCATTGAAAATGTTATTAAATCCAGGCTTAATTAAATGAGCTATGGACAGTTTCTAACCCTTTAAGTCTCCCGGGACCGACATGCTATCACCAACGGAACTCCAAGCTGTGGCGCATCTATTGATCCTAAGGCTGAAATATTTATAAATTGCGTGTATAAACTCCAGATACATACCTAAAGGCTGGATGAATGCAAGAGTGGTGTTTACTTCTAAAGCGGGAAAAGTCTCTCACACTTGCACTAAAGACTATAGGCCTATAAGCCTGTCATCGTTGCCACTGAAGGCTTTGGAACGGCTGATAGACGCCCATTTTCTGGCGAGTGTTGATGTACGACTGTTCTCTGATGCACCGCTTGTGTACTACATGGATATCGTTGGCTACTAAAGAGTATTGAAAAAATATGCCGGAAGATTTATGGCCCTATAGTGCACAACGGCGAGTATAGGCGACGCATGAAACATGAGCTGTATGATCTTTATCCCGACATCGACATAGTTAAGCGGATCAAAATAACGCGATTGCGCTGGCTAGACCATGTCAGTAGAATGGATGAAGACGAACCAGCACGAACGGTTTCGAAACCGAACTTGAAGAAAGGCGAAAAATAGGAAGACCAAGACTCCGCTGGAGGGATCAAGTTGACGAATCCCTGGGTACACTTGGTATTACCAACTGGGGAGATAAAGTAAAAGATCGAACTGCTTGGCGAAATATGTTATCTTCGTTTTGTAAAGTCCCTGATCCCCCGGGGTTGTTCGAGACCGGATAAGTAAGTTATAAAAAAAATTAACATTTATATATGGGGAGCATAGAATAACACATACTATAGAAGAACTTATTCTCTCATCTGACGTTTCATTTCACACTCTCTCGGTAGGTCTGTGGAAATGAGAGCAAATTAAATTTAAAATTTACATACACCAGGTGGAGTTACAAAATATGTTCACTTAACTATTTCCTGTCGTTTTGGTGTAGAACTGAAAAATTTAAATGTATTTTGCACTTTTTTGTTGACTTTTAACGTTGGTATTCATTTGTATTGTATTTAACACAACTAGTTTGCCACAAAAACACGAAATTCGGGTGTAGTTCCTTTGCGGATCGCTGTATACTATTGCCACCATCTGGTATTATTGAACCCATATTTTCCACCCTCCACTGTGTAATTTCCATCGTACCTATGACGTTTAATTTATTGAGCGAATAAAAACTTCTATAGTATGTGTTATTCTATGATGGGGAGCTACTTTAATTAAAAACTTGTCATTACAAGAGCAGAATTCGTCAAATCTTGTCTTTGGGCCTGAAAATCGTCAAAACGACAATAAGTCAAAACGACAAAAACCGGTAGAAAAATCAGCTGTCATTTCACTTGAAATCTGGAAATGCGCAATGTGAATATATGTAATTGTATGTTTTGAATGCTTTGAATAATTTATTAACTACATATGTATTTAAAAACAAATGTGACTTGCTCCACAAAAAGGGACCTCTGCGCCGAAAAGAAGTTATTGAGAAAAACGCGTTTAAAAAAAGCGCTTCGAGAGAGACTCCTAAAAAATCGGTAGCAAAAGTGGAAAAACTCCCTAAGAAGACAGCTGCAGTTGAAAAAGCTCAAGCTGATGTGAAAACCAGAAACAAAGACGGAGATAAACAATCTAGAAAGACACGTGTTACAATGGTGAATAAATCGGAGAGGAAAAAACTGGAAGAACTTAATTATGTTCATTAATTATGTTCATCTTTACAGGTGATTTGTAAAAAACTAAAAGACATAGAAACTTGCGGTTGGCGGCATTTGAAAGAGCGTTTTTTTTCCTATAAGAATCACTCAAAAAGTAAAAATTTTTTTTTTTGGCGCAGAGGTCACAAATAAACATTTATCACTGTCTAAAGGGTATTAAATCGCTCCTCCTTTCTGTGGAAATACCCATATATTAAATCAAACACATAAAGCCCTTTTGACATGATAAATAAGAAAATTATTTAATAATAATATTTGCCAAAAATCTTAAGGAACGACAACGCTACAATAATATAAGATATGCCGAGTCAGAAACAAAAATGGGTAGACGTTTTAAACAAAGGTGTAATTCATACAAACATTTTTGAGTTGTACGAGTATATGATAACCAAATCAAACGTATAACGATATTGCAGTGATTATCATTCTACGGCAAAAAAGTTTTCACATGTATTGGTACTCGATTTAGTTTTGACATTTTTGTATTTCATGATGCCATGATGGAATTATACCAGGTGATAGGCCGGCGGATTTGTATGGATTAGTTACATACAATTCCGTCAAAGTCAGTAAATGTTTCTATTTATTTCTTGATTTATTTGTAAAAATAACTCCTTATTTAATTAACGAACTTTTTATGTGGAATTTATTTAGAATTTCTTGAAATTTTGTTAGTATTTAGAAAATAAAGAAATTAAAATCAGCTCATCACCATTGCAGCACCGACGGTCATACTGCCTAACTACTGCGCCTGAATTGATACCAACGATAGATCATAAATCGTCTATGTATAAGTATAAAGTCGTTAGATAAATTTTACATATGCGAATTAGTATCGATTGAGAAACCCGAAGTATCCATTCATACTAAAAAGCTCAATTATTCCAACATAAGAACAGAAAGACTTTTTCATCCTTGTTCGTCTTTTCCTCCTGCTTTCTCGCATGTCTGCAGTACTCTGAGGTTAAGGTTTTTTCTTTTGAACTTATTATTGGTGATTGTGGCCGTTGTTGGTGCAACGGCAAGTGTGCTTGACTGTTGTACATGAGAAGGTGGGTTCGATCCTTGCTCTGGCCTCCTAACATTTCTTTCTTTTGTAGGTGCCAAGGTGAGTGCAAAACAATAAAGCTCATAGTTCCCCGATTATGAGAAGCTCTCCCCTATCCCGTCATGTAATTTAATAAGAATATTTAGATATATACTAGTTATATATGTACAAATATATACATATGTGACTTGCTCCACGAAAAGGGACCTCTGCGCCGAAAAGAAGTTATTGAGAAAAACGCGTTTAAAAAAAGCGCTTCGTTTTTCCGTGTTTTGCGCATGGTTATGCAACTCTTCCTTCAACCTGATGATCAGGCGATGTATTTCGACTCTCTCTCACCAAAAAAGCGTGTTAGGAGTAAAAAAGAGTAAAATTTTGATATTTTTGTAATTTTGTACCTTTGATATTGAATTTTTTTTTAAATTTCAAATATTATATATATTATCTGTTTATATCACATTTTTAAATTTTTTCATTAATTATCTTCATCTTTACAGGTGATTTGTAAAAAAACTAAAAGACATTTGAAAGAGCGTTTTTTTCCTATAAGAATCACTCAAAAAGTAATTCGTGGAGCAGGTCACATACATATATAGTACATTTATTTTGATAATTTTTTAGAAAGCACAACGAGTATCTAACTAAAATGTTGTTTAGGCTTAGTCACTTGTTATTCAAGAGTTGATTCGAAAGTTCTTTCTAAGTCTTCTCTCTAACTCTACTATGAACATGTCTGTTTTAATCAAATGCAACCCTGAAAGTCATTGTTATTCTTAGTAAAACGGCAGCTATTCAGCAAAAGTTAGCGAGCATTCGTTCACTGTGTAGACACTCGTTGGACAATGTTTACTTGAAGTTTTATATGATGGGAATGCAACTATATTACCAGATGACGATAACTACAATAATCGTCAAGCGAAAGTATCGAATCATGATTCTATAAGATCCAGTCAACAGAGAACACTGCTATTCCATTTCGTATTTATCAATAGAGCAAAGAGTTCTTCGGCAGTAGGAACCATTGTTTCAAGCCGCCAGGCTCAAATCAAATCAAATTTTAACAAACAAACCTGAGGCTACCAAAAATATTATATCCATGGTCAGGGGTATGAAACCAACATATGATATAGGAATAATTTTTAATTTTATTAAAAAAATCAAATAAATATTTAAAAAAATCAATTAAAATTTGAAAATTATATTTGAAATTTGAAATACACCAAATACATGAATAAAATTTGAAAACCATCAATTGAAATTTAAAAGACATCAATTGATATTTAAAAGATATCAATTAATATGTAAAGCACATCAATTGAATTTAAAATACATCAATTGAAATTTGAAACACGTAATTTTTTTAACACTCCAACTGGAATTTAAACGACATCAATTGAAATTTAAAAATCTATTGTATAAAATCCGGTAACAATTTTTAAATTATTTTAATTTTCTTTAAATCCAGATACCATTGAAACATTAAGAGAAGGAAAATATTGTTTTTGAAAAAAAGCGAGTTAACACCTTCTTCCACCAGGGGCCTCAATTTTCAAATTTCAGTGTATGTTTTTTAGAATTAAACTGAAGTTTTCTAAATTTCATTTGGAAATGCTGTAGTTATTCAAATAACTAATTCAAAAGTTATTGGACAAAATACTGAGTTGTTTGTTCGCCATATCTTCTTCTTTATCTTTATACATATAATTCTACTGCACGTGTGTTTGTGACTGAACTCCTCCTAAGCTTCTGGACCGATTTGAATAAATTTTGTTGTATGCGTTTTCTAAACCACACAAGATTTACTATTCGGTCCAATTGGACAAAGGGGCGTGGTACCTCCCATACAAACTACAAATTAAAAATCCATTATTTCTGCTCCTGCTAACGGCATTTGAACAAAATTTGCAGGACAACGTCTGCCGGGTCAGCTAGTATACGAAAATAAATACAGCTTGAAAAACTAATACAACTTTCAGACGCAGGATTTATCTGCTGGAACTTGCAGATCACATTGCAAAACAACAAATTTGGCGTAGAGAGATTGTGGCACATGGTTTATCAGCTATTAAAGTTAAAAAAAATGTATATTCAAAACGCAGGTCCGCTCCGAGTTTATCGTCTAGAAAAGATCGGGTAAGAAAAGTTCCGCCAAGTGTCACACCATAGTAGAATGAGAATGTAAACTCTGTAGAACAACTGATTTAAATTTTTTCGTGTTGTTTAGTTGGCCGCTTCTGTCAAATTCAAAGTTTTTTTTACTCCTCTGTTTCCATTTATTGTTGGTATACGTTTAAGTATTTGTTGACTTTGACAAGAACAAAATGTCTGCTGTTGTTGCCCACAACTGTTGTTGTATCTACTGAGACTACTTGGTAAGTTTACTACGTGTCCCACCAAATAAGAGACAGGTACAAAATAAAATCATAAATAAATTGCACCAAACATAATTATATGTATATTTTTCCAGTTTTTTTCATGAAACAAAGTGATAATTATTAGATTTCTACACGACGAAAACTGCAGGAACCATGTATATGTTTGGATCATTCATATGTATACTTTACGTGCGACTATTGAGTTTATGAATTGAAGATCCGCTGATCTATTGTTTCTTTGTTGTCGCTGAAAAATCTGTCCTTTTTTGTTGTTTGGATGTAAAAATATCGTGTTTGTAGCTTGTCGCAAATATAGTATACTTGTGTCCAAACACATTGTGTTTGTTATTCAATATTACATTTTGGAGACATACTGATTAATAGGTTATAATACATGGTTTTGTGACCCAAATGGGGTTTTGTTTGTTGAAAACTGCTGGAAACAAAAACGTGACAGACAACACAGAAACAAAAAAGCAGCAGATCTTCAATTCATGAAAACAATGCCAGCAAATATATACACGGTTCCTGCAATATGTTGCTGGTGACGTTTTCTCAGCACCCGAAAACTTTGATCGATTTCATGGGGAAGGTTTTGGTCACCAAATTAACCAAGAATATTTGTTTATTTTTATTTTGTGTAGTATTATTCCTCATTACGTACAGCCATGTGAGTATAGTGCTACAAAAAAGGCACATCCCTACTGGACAAACGTCCTGACATCCGCCTTAAATTTAAAAAAAAAACCTCTAAATTAAATGTTGTTACTATAATGTATTCTAAATTTACAAACAGAAACAATTTTTTGAGTATTTCAATTTATATGGACGACAGATAACAAATGATTTAATTTTGATTTGCGACGAGTGGGTAGGTGGGTGGGTGTGACGGGTAAATGAGACATACTGGTGAACCCTTTATCGGTTGAAAACACTGCTTGTTCTTGTTGTTGTCATTTATATTATTTGATTAAAATCGCACATAACGGAATACATAATACGCCAAGCCAATAACAACAATACGAATGAGTTCTACCTAAGTGCAATTACCTGTTCCAAAAATGAACGAGAGAAAAAGAAGTTCATTTAACTTTAGAAGGAAACGACAGAAATACAAAGAAATCAAGATTCATTTGAATGAATATGATCTTGAGAACTAGAAGGGATTGATGGAAAATTTCAAAATTTCTAATGAAAATATTATTGGAAAAAAATAAATGAAAATGTAACATTAGAATTATAAGGAAGTGAAAACAATAGCTCGTCATTTGTAATTTTCTGCAGAAGTTCCCCTCTAGAAGTTCAGTGACTTTTTCGTCACTGACTCTGTGCATTTTTTGCAGACTTGTGCTAAAGTTGAAGTCACACGTTCTTGTTCTCTTCACTATTTCGAATATTCGTCAATTTCATTTTGTCTGTTTATATTTTGAAGACGACCATTTTTTTGTCTGATCAGCACTTGAATTGTTATTACTTTTTTTTTTTAATTTAGTTATTTGACTGAATGATGACGATGTTAAACAGTTTTTGGGGGATTTTCTTAAAAATGTTTTGTGGTTTATTTTAATGAATTTGTCGACGAAAGTTCTATGACCCTAAGGATGGGTATTTGCAGGGGTGACGATATGCTGAGACGGTTCTTGCTTTTTTCATATTAATCTGTAATAAATGTCTTATATGTAATACTTGACCGCTATACAAAGGCCCCATAATTGCCACTTTGCTATTCTATTTATATTTAAATATGAAATTTGGGGTTTCAGCAAAAAATGATGTTCAACTTAAATCGCCAGACTGGAGTATTGAAAGTTATTTAACTTATGCAGACACAACCATATGATTTTGACAGTTTTTGTTTGGTTGGTAAGATATTGCAATCGCGGTACACCTGAACGCCGCTTTATCATAACAATGAAGGTGTAATCATGAAGTATTTAAAGGCTTCGGATTAGATTTAAATTCAGAGAATACACAGGAATCGCAAAACTTCTTTTCCACGTTTTCTCAATTTTCTATTTTGTGGAATTGGATCAATTGGCCCCTAACCTGTGGTAATGCAGAGTTGTTACAGTTTTTTTTCTAAAAAAAAATTATATTTGCATTTGACATTTAATTATGAATTATTTTATTTATTTACGACCGATTTCTAGCTATCCTGCAGTTTGAATAGGTGAGACAGGTTTGCTGAGACAATAGCATTCCTCCCATTGTCTTCGTCACTGTCTCTGGTTTTTCAAAGAGAGTAAAGACGGCAAATGAGTTGAAGTGAGCAGCCAATTCGTTGAAGTTACATTGAAATTTACATGAAACATGAATTTTTATTTGTAGATTTTGGTAAATGATATTGAATTCACACGTAACGACCCTGGCGTCGGTTTCTTGAAAGTGTATTGTCTTTATAATTGTCTGGATACCTATGTTACACAAACATTTTGTCTCTTCTTTGGCAACTAAGTCTGTGGGCGGATCGAACTCTTTCAGTCCGGGGTAAAATTGGGTGAATAAATTTTGCTATGGTAGATACAATTTTGTGATTTTGCTGTGCGTATTCATGTTATGAAATTTTGACAGATTATTAACAAATTTTTGACATTCAGTCGCGGCACAAAACGGGACAAGTCAGTGAGTGGTGGCGTTGAAATGAAAAAATAAATAAATTAAAAATATGTTGCATTTATTTTTGCGGCTTTGGAAGAATTGTTGAAGTTGCAGTTCAGCCAAAGAACATTTTTGTCAATATTTCGCGTAAAAGACAAACAACAAATCCAAAACAAATAAAACATTTGAGTCCCTGTTTGGCAAGATGTATTCAATAAGGTGGTGGGAGCAGCAGATGTTGATGTTGTATAACAAACTTTGGTTTTAATATGACCTGATTAAAATGAAAATAAAACTCTAAAAATTACTTAAAAATGCATATATTTATATTTTTCATTTTAAACAATGCAAACACAATTGTTTAAACAACATTTGACAATTTTCGTTGGCCAAATGAATGAATCAAAACCAATCAGCATTGTCGATACAATCATCTTACCAAATACATCTTGTTGTTAAACAAATGTCATTATTTGGTTCGTTGTCAAAATTTATAGTAGCACTGGGGCTAGTCTAATTTTTGACACTAGAAATTCACCACGCAAACTTCAAAATTTTGTTCGCTGCAAAATATTTGAACCAATCCGCCCACAGCCTAATGCATATTCTCATTGTCTTGTCTCGTGTAATCACAGGATGATCTTAGGAACAAGTTAAGCTGTCAGTTGAGCTCCAAAATTTGTTGGTGAAATTGGATGTAACTATAATATTGAAAAATGCTATAAGTTTTAGATTTTTATTTAATTTTAATTTAAATTAACTAGTTGGCGTGTGCACAGGCACAGGAAAAATTCCTGACAAGACCGTAGTGCGTGGTGAAGAATCACATCCTGCTCGACCTAGACCTAGACTGGTAAGACGATAAAAAAAATACCTCCCTAATACAGGGTGTATACCTGTCTAGAGGTTGTTGGCAGCCCCAGCACTAGGATCGGATGCGGTGGTCTAATGAATCACTCGTCTTAAATTTCAATCATTACAGAAATGTCAATAAGCGTTTTTATACCAGGATACTTATAGTCCGATACTCGACCGTAGTAGTTTCTATTCCTAGTGAATTTTGTGTGTATATTGTGCCACGATGAACATAAATTTTAAAATTTTGAGAGAACATTTTTTTGCCATGGCGGTATTTCGAAGTCTTGGATTAAACATATTTTCCCCGATTTTTTGGGTATTTCTCAAATTATATATGTATATTAATTTATTTTATATAATTGATAGTATTCCTTTTTAATTTACGAATTTCGAAGAAAAATTCTGTTTGATTTTTTTAGTTTTATATATATTATTGTTTATACTTTTATTATCTCATCTGACGTTTCATTTCACACTCTTCGTCGTAGGTTTGTGGAAATGAGAGAAATTAAATTTAAAATTAACTTACACCAGGTGGAGTTACAAAATATGTTCACTTAACTTTTTCATGTCGTTTTGGTGTAGAATTGAAAAATTTAAATGTATTTTGCACTTTTTTGTTGACTTTTATCGTTGGTCTACATTTGTATTGTATTTAACACAACTAGTTTGCCACAAAAATATGAAATTTGGTTGTTGTTCCTTTGTTGAACGTTGTTTACTATTGCCTCTATCTGGTATTATTGAACCCATGTTTTCCACCATCCAATGTTTACTTTCCACCGTACCTATGACGTTTAATTTATTGAGAGAATAAAAGTATCTATGTATGTATTAGTCTATGAATTAGCATTTCAAAATGTGCCCGTGGAAGACAAATACTCTATCAAAATTTTTGAAAACATATTTATCTGGTTATGCTCATCCATGACACGTCGTTTGAGCCCCATATTGACCAAGAAATAATATATATATTTTTTTCTAAAATACACTAGGAATATAACATTCTAGGGCAGGCAGTGGCTATAAGTACCCTCGTATAAAAAAGTTTGACGTTCCCGGAATCAGCTCTTCAATTCAATTCAAAAAATGCGGCTTTCAGTAAACCCTAATGTACTGTATGCACATATCCTTATGGGTTAATTATAAAAAGAAATGCTCCTCCAATAGTACAAATTGTCTATTTAAATAAATTTCGATAATGCCAACACTTAAAAAATTGGCAATTTCAATATTAATTGGGAGACAACACAGTGCACGCTAGGGATGCCAAACGGGAAATCCCGAATTCCCGGGATTGATGAATCCCGAATCCCGGGATTTTCATACGTAAATCCCGGGATTTTTCAGGATTACTATTAATGTTGAAAAACATAAAACTAAAAACATGGACAAAAATGCAGTGTGGTTATATATCACTTATATATATATCACTTTTTGTATAAACCAAGTCATAACAAACCCAAAAAAGAATGTAGCATAACTCGCTTAGTTATCGAGTTATCGGATGTTTCGTTTCTCAATGAAAAATTTAATTTTTTTTTTTATATTTTTAATTGTCTTATAATTTTTGTTTTTGTTGAAAAAAAATATTCGAAAAATCGCGCGATGTTTTTAAAATAATTTTTGTTTTTGTTTGAGAAAAGTAAAAAAAAAAAAATTACATGAGGTGTCAGGAGACAACCGGTTGGAACGAAGTTCCTTTCGATATATATTATGTACTAGTTAGTTCCAACACACCTAAGGCGCCTGTTGAAAAATACCTTAATTTAAGTGGATCTTGTAAAATGATAAACTTTTGTTAAGAAATTTTTTATTTATTGAATGTACTTTTTTTTTAAAACAGAAGTATATTTTTAGGCCCCTTTTGTAAGAATATGTATTATATTTTCCCGAAAAGGTCCTTTCTTTGATGAGAGGTACTTCATTTATTAAAATAAAAAAAAATAGTTTCCCGTTACATCCCGTGAAAGGATTAGGGAGAGCTTTTCACAAACCAGTGAGCTGTGCGTGTTCTAGTTTTACACTCACTGATTGGGTTCTACAGTTTTACACCGGTTCCGAACGGTATTTTGAGAAGCTTTTTCAGGGATGAATACTCGATAGTGTCGCCGTCACTAAGCTAAGAAAAAGCCAAGAGTATGAATTTTTTTTTACAAAAAATACTTTTTTAAGAACAGGTACTTTTTAAAGAAGTGGTACTCTTTTTAGGATAAGATTATTTTTTTAAGAAAATTTACTTATTTTCAGGAAGGCTTCTTATCTCAAAAAAACAAAAGAAAAAGAAGAGGTATTTTTGTAAGAGAAGTTATTTTTTTTTGAAGAAAAGCTTTTTTTTACGAAAGAACAGATACAGTTTTAAGAGTAGGTACTTATCTCAAGAAAAGTTATTTTGTTTTACAAAAAAGGTAGTCTTTAAAGAAAATGTAGTTTTTTAAGAAAAGGCAATTTGTTGTAAGATAATGTACTTTTTTAAGAGACGGTACTTATTTAAAAAATTACTTTTTTTAAGAATAGACACTTTTTGTAAGAAAATTTACTTTTTTAAGCAAAGGTACTTCTTTAGGATGTTATTTTTTTAAACTTCTTTCACTTTGGCTTTTCTAAATTTACTTTTTCTTCGGTTCAAACTACAATATGTAATAAACAGGCTCCACTTAGAAAATTTCTCATTAAACAAGAAATATGTTAGTCTGGACACAAACCAAAAGTACGAGTGTAAGAGTGCTGCCAAATGTAATTCCATGCTGAGGGTTGTGTTTCATGGATTTGCCAGTCTTACACTTTGGCTTTCTAAGTTTAGTTTTTATTGGTTTCAAAACTACAATATGTAATACACAGGCTCCGCCTAGAAAACTTTCCTTTAAACCAAAAAAAAACCAAAAGCACCCAATATAGTTGATAACATAGATAAAGGAATTAACCAGATATCGCACATGCCTTGGGATATTTCTTGTTCAATGGGATATTTTCTAGATGGAGCTGGATGCAATAATTACAACGTTTGATCCCAAACAAAATATACCTTGCAAGATGTATTTAGAACAGGTGCTAACAATAGGTGTGGTAGGCAACAACAACAGGGATTTTGTTTTGTGGTCCGTTGCTCTCAAATTCAACAGAAACGAACACCAACAATAACAGTAAACAAAAAGATACAATCAAAATAACAAAATTTTAACTTGAAAGTGGGTAACACAACGACATGAAAAATTTTAATTAGTTGTTTGAATAGCACAACCTGGAAAATGATTCTATTTTTGTGTTGAAAAAATGTCCCACACTGTTGAATAAACGTCAGTGAATGTTATGAGAAACGTCAATGAAAGTTACACAACGACAACACAGCACCTAGTGACAGTACTTGACAACGCCTGTGGGATATCTACTTATTTCCTTTATCTATGGTTGATAATAATGGGTTGTCATAAAGTAGTTAAAAAAAAGTTGTTTAAAAATTTTTCATGTAGCCCCCATCCTGTAACGTGCGATAAGGAACTTCGTTCCAAAAATCGATAATTTTTCTAAATGTCAACCAATATCCGATAACTCGATAACTAAGCGACTTATCAAAAAGTGCTACATTATTTTATAGGTTTGTTTTGAATTGTTTTATAAAAAAAAACTGATATCAATGGTTTTACACGGTACGTTAACGCCATAACCCTCTTACATATCTGAAATTTCGGGGCGGTAAATCCGAAGCAATGCATTTGCCCCGATTTTGTTATTTTACTTTTTTTGCTTAGAATAACGTATTCTACCCCTTTTTGGAGTGTAAGCCGTAGAATAGACTTGTTCTCAAAAAATGTAAAAATAGAATCCCAGAAAATCCCGGGATCCCGAAAAATCCCGAAAATCCCGGGATTTTGTAAAATCAATCCCGTTTGGCATCCCTAGTGCACACTAACCAAACATCGAATTTAAATAACACGCACTATAAAAATGCGGTAATGCACTCAAAGAAAAATTTCGTTATGCCCTATTGTAATCTGAAATAAGTGAACTTTGTTTGCGGCAAACGAACATTTCGTTGAATCAAAGATAACATTTTATTTGTGACAAATGAACAAAATCGTTAAAAGAACTGAAACCCCATTTAAAACAAGCGATATATGACTGAACAAAACGTTCATGTGGAACGAAAGTAGGAAAACAACGTGTAAGTAGTGTCAAATATCACTCTACACCAGTGGTACGCAAAACCTAACCCACGCACACAAACGTATTATGTGCTTAAGAATTCGGTTAGTGATAAGTGTGAATACACACTGCGATGGCTTAACGGGCTAGACGCTGCTAAAGATGATGCTTCACAAACATTGAAACGATCATCCAACGAATGTGAGTTCGAATCCCAGCTGCTGCATTTAATTTTTTTTTCAATATTTGGAAAAAACATGATCTGTTAGCGTGAAGGGAATTACAACTTAAAATTGCCTTTTCGTTTACCGCAAACGAGTTATAGTAACTTCATATTACAGAAAACTTGTACGAGAAACGACAAAAGTTTGCAACAAACTGCTTCACTGGTTAACGCATGTGTGTTGGATTTTACTGAATATAATTTATTTTGAATAGAAGGTGCAATCATTGGCAGAAGTATTTTATAGAATTTTAAATATCGCATAATTTGCGTGAACACGAACAAAACCTTAATAAAGGGTCCGCCATCTAACGTTTTTTTCAACTAGTGCTTATTCCGTGAATGGTAACACTTAGCTCATGTCTGATTTCACAGATAATTAGTTTTATCCTTCCGCTGATCGAATATGATTGTGTATACGCTTGAACAACGCTGGGAAATAATGCATTTTCGCTTCGCTAAGTGGGCCTGCGATCGACTTGCAGAAGATGCCGATTTTGCCAAAAAAATCATCTTTTCAGATGAAGCTCATTTTGATCTTGGCGGGTATGTAAACAAGCAAAATTGTCGCATTTGGGGCACAGAAAACCCGCACGCATACATTGAAAAGCCGATGAACCCAAAACGAGTCACTGTTTGGTGCGGATTTGGGCCATTTTTCTTCGGAAATGAGCAAGGAGTGGCCGTTACAGTCAATGGCGATCGTTATCGGGCCATGTTGAACGAATTTTTGTTCACAAAAATTGAAGAGGAGGATATTGGCAACATTTGGTTTCAACAGGACGGCGCCACGTGCCACACAGCCGAAGCTACACTCTATGTTTTGCGCCCTGTTTTTGAAGATCGCATTATCAGCCGCAGAGCGGATGTCGTTTGGCCACCTCGGAGCTGCGATTTGACACCGTTGGACAATTATTTGTGGGGTGCCCTCAAAGATAAGTGTTAGGCCGACAAGCCAGAGACAATTGACGCTTTAAAGGACAATATTCGTGAAGCCATTGGTGAAATACAGCTGCACACAATCGATAATGTGCTTAAAAATTGGACCGATCGTGTAGGCTATTGCGTGGCCAGCCGAGGCAGCCATTTGAATGAAATTATCTTCCATTATTAACCGGAAGGATTGTACTTTCAAATAAAAAAGAAATTTGAGAAAATATTCAGTAGTTTTTTTTTTTAGAGCATTTTGAAAAAAAAGTTATTTGGCGCACCCGTTACTAGGATTTAATTGCTTGTTATTGTTGAAAGAAAACAGAACCAATTCAAGTGACAGAATAGCTTATCTGTGTGTTTGTATAAACTTATTTTCTCTCAATGAAGGGAGATGCAGTTCATGCCCGTGTGTATACACTTTTTCGTCTATACACTTCTTTGCTTGCAGCAAAAGTAAATTACTATAATGCTGGGTTAAATGAAAGTTTGTTTACAACAAATGAAACGACGTTTACCACAACCGTTTTTTGTTTGCGGGGAAAGTATCAACTTTTGCAGTCTACCATTAGACTAAGTAGCATTCGAAATATGTTTGGGCCTATATAAACATTTTTGCGCCAAAGGAGATCTGAGAGTTTTCTTCTCTGTGATTAGTAAAAAATGGCTAATTTTAATATAGGATGATCAATTGGGCATTTGCTAGTCCCTTTAAACTATGTAATTTAAAAATAAAATATGTTTGTTATTTTAATCAGAGAGTGCTTTGAATTTTGCGATCCAACTTCTTATTACTGTGAGCAATTTCGAATTTATTGGAATATTTAAAAATATAGTTTTTCAGAATTGCGCAAATTTAGCTACTAGGCCTAAGAAATGTATTTTGAATGACCTTTAAATTTGAAACTGGTGTTGTGTAGTCAAGCGGCCATTACACCGCACGGTGGAAAATACTTGTGCTTTGATGATCAAATATCTATATACTTTTAGTGGTTCGAAGATATGGACCTGACCAACATAAACCAAATGATGTCTGGCTACACCTGCAAACGCGGCACATGTAAATTGCCACTGACCATGTTTTACAAAATGTGATATATCCCAGGATTGGCATCGTACATACTAGTAGTCAATTGCAAAATAATTAATAGTCATAATTTCTTAGTATCTTATCTATCAACTTTTGCGAAATCTTTTACAAACCAGGGGAAAATATAAAACTTACGAAAGTCCTGATTGTGAAAAATTTCAGAACTACGACAAAAAATATTCTAGAAAATGTAACCTGGATAATAAGAGATACTACCACCAATGCCATTTGGGTGTGGACGTACTTGATGGTATCAGTTCCAAGATACACACTTATTACTATACAATGTGTGGATGATGAAATTCAGTGATTTTATTGAAAATAAACAGAAGAATTCAAATACATTTTTGTACGCAGTGTGGGCACCAGGTGAGTGTGTCGCTAATAATTGGACGATGATTCAGAGGTTAAATGGAATATTAACCGATAACAAAACCAAAACCAACTGGACAATGACACAAAGACAATATACCTACTACAATATACACAAGTATGTATTTTTGGTAGCGCTGTTATATTTAAAAACTCGATTATTTTATCGGTTAAATTTCTATGTATCCGGGTTCAAAAAGTATTCCTAATTGCTCCTAGGCTATTTGCTTTGTGTTTCTGCGAAAATATTCTTTAAATTTGTTATATCATTTTAGAACATTAGGCAATTTTGCCATGGCGGCAGTACACAACAAAACTGACATTCGTTTCAATTCTTTTGGAGGTGGCACACATTTCTGGCGTTCAGAAGCGAAACTGAGTAACTCCACTATTCCAAAATTTTAATATTTTAGTTTCTGGAAGTTAAAGTAACGTACCCAGAATACAGTGTATGCCCAACATGGATGCCCAACGTGAATGCCTAAGGAATGATGTATTACCAAACCCATTAGTAATACCAAACAATTCGTATTATCGAAACGAACGTTCCCCTTTTTTTCTTACTCAAGTAAGATGCAAAGTGGTAAATTTTATCTGAAACAATATCATTCTCTGGCGTGGGTGTCTATTCTTAGTCCTCATTATTCCACTCAAATAAATTGGTGGAGTTGAATTCAGAAATTGGAAAAATGAAGTTTAATAAATGTACCTCCTTTAAGGTTGTCTGTTTGAGATACGTGTCAACCTGATCCCTTCAGCGGAGTCTTGGTCTTCCTATTTTTAGTCTTCCTACGAGTTGGGTTTCAAAAACCCTTCGTGCTGGTTCGTCTTCATTGATTCTACTGACATGGCCTAGCCAGCGCAATCGAGTTATTTTGATCCGCTTAACTATGTCAATGTCGGGTTATAGCTCATACAGCGCATGGTTCATGCGTCGCTGATACTCGCCGTTGTGCACATTAGGGCCACAAATTTGTCGGAGTATTTTTCTCTCGAAAACTCCTCTACAGATGTTTCGTCTGGTTCCAATAAGACTTAGGATTTGGCGTAGCGTGAAAATCTGGTCAGTTGTCGATTTTCCAGGCCTAAAGCTACACTGGTATGGTCCAATCAGATGAGCGATAATTGGATTTAGTCTTTTGCACATTATACTTGATAGAACCTTATATTTATGCTATGGCGAAAAGGCTTATTTCACGGTAGTTGGCACAGAGACTCGGGTCACCTTTTTTAAATATGGGACATAGTACACTGAGACTCCAATCGCCGGGCATGCATTCATCTAACCAAATTTTGCTAATGAGCTGATGCATGCACCTTATCAGCTCATCGCCGCCAGCCTTAAACAGCTCCGCCGATAATCCATCGGCTCCTAAGGCTTTGTTGTTCTTAAGCCGGGCAATAGCTGTTCCATGGTAAAATGAGTAAGGTAAACTCATTAGAACAGCTGATTTCAACATATTTCTTCCTTAGGTGTTACTTTTATGTCAAATTCACATGTATTTTGTGTGTGTACTTTTTTGTTTACTTTTACAGTAGATACACACATGAAGAAAATTTGACAGATTATGGACACCAAACAAAAACAAAATGCCTGTGTTTGTTGTAACAATTCCTAGTGCGTTTACCTTACTTGTTTCACCATGAGCTGTTCTGACCTCGTCTTGGTTAGGAGGGGGCAATCGACGTCGTCAGCAAATTGTGAACGATTGTCTCATCTCCATTGGATATCTCAGGCACCAGTAGCGCGCAGAATTGATCTCTCAATATTTCCAATATGCACTGCACATCTGCAATGAGATTTCCGTCCTTGTCTTTATAGAAGAGGGGGCCTGAACCATGTCCATTAGATCTGTTTTTGATTTTTTGGTAGAATTTTCGGACTTCGTTCTTTCGTCTGTATGTCTCAGTTTAAAGTAGAAAACGAGGAGACGCGGTAGCTGCTGGCGCACCGCACGAGAGACGTAACTGCTGTTATATGGGTGATTGTTCGGAAATTGTTATTTTTCAGATAGCAATTTTTCCAAACCTCGATATGGTTGCAGTACCATTTTTTTTTACGTTTCAGAATGTTATCATGGTCCAAAAGTATGATCTGAAAATCACTATACTACAACACCAAAGCAATCGAAGTTATGGAGCAGTGATGGTATTCCGATGCCACGGTAGTGACTGCCTGAACGAAACTTAATTGTAATGACCGCTAATATATATCAATTGAATAAAACGCACTATTTTAATGTTTTAACTAATTTATTTAGTTAACTTCGCCAATAGATTGCCACAAGATATGTCAAATACTTCATTCACTCTCGTTTTGCCAGGTCTTCGCAAAAGCCTACTGTGTTGCCAGGTCTTCGCAAAAGCCTACTGTGTTGCCAGGTCTTTCCAACAGCCTACTCCACATTAATCATTCAGTGTCAAGAAACCATTATTTATCAATTTTAGTCAGTATTGGAAACTATATGACACGGTTGTGACAGCCACGGTTGTGACTTTCAGTGTATAACCTAACCGTGCTCCAGACCGGTTTGGAATTCGACAAGTTCCAAAGACAATGAAGTTCAGGCAATGAAATATTACTTTCATAACCGGGAATCAAGCCTAAATATCGTACGGCATATGTGAATCATAAGAGAACGGTTGTGACGTATTATTTTGTGACTTAGCTTTTAAATTTTTCGAATTGAATTCCCCTTCGTATACATGTGCGTCTGTTGACTTCTGCCGGTGTAAATACTGCCACTACCCCCTCCACTCCAAAATGCCAGCAAGTGGGTCATATTGAAACCCCGGAGATGGCGCCACCACAGTCGAATTCAAATTGTACAAAATTCTGACAAAATTGTTGGACAGACTTCGTGGACCGTTCAATAACCATGGCGTGCATATTCCTCCAATTTTTTTGCGTAGAATTTTAATCTAAATGTCCCTTAGAACATATATGCAGGTAACTTCTTTCAAGCCACGTCCTTGACGGATATTACTGCTGAAGTCCTGAATTCGATACCGAGGACAGGCCATGGTTGTGACATTTTGAACAGTTTTTTTTCCCTAAAACCGACTTACACGGTTCAGAATGGAATGTGTTTCATGGAAATAATAGAGTACCATCGTAGCTTCTGGAACATGTCGCAATTTAATCACCATTCGACCATTTTAGGGTGGGAAAATTCAAAGGACGAGAAAATGACAATTTCCGAACAATCACCCATATAGAGAGGAAGGATAAAATGGATCCAATGATTGATATGGGTTATTAGCATAAGTAGTACCGAAAATACCATGCTATTAACAAAAAGTACTTAACATACTCAAGAAAGTACAAAAATGTACATAAATTGTTCGAAAAGTAACAAAATGCCCAAAAGTATATAATGGGTAACAAAAAGTAAATAAACTGTAATAAAATCTCATTCACACTGACACCGAAAACATGTTTAATGTTGTTTTCGGTCAAAAACTCGTTAAAAATAGAGGTTTTTCCATACAAAAATGAAAACGCGTTCACAGCGTATTTTTGTCAAAAACACGCTCAAAAACTCTCAAATGAGCAATACAACCATGTGGTAATCAGTTCCTGGTGATTTTTTTTACTAGTGAAAGAAGAAGAACTGACAACTATTTGTTTGCACTGAAAGACGGAGAGTGAATATATTTAATATCTGAACATTTTAATGAAATGCTTTTTTTTTCACATTGACCAATACTCAGGGGATGCCCACTATAAATGCCGAGCATTGTATTGGACTTAGGAAGTAGGGATAGCGGTGGGAGGAAAAAGGGTATACTGTTTGTTAATGTTTGATTTAAACTCTCGATATTGAAAGAATTAGGGAATACACCCGCCGGAAGTTTATTCCACATACGAACTGTACGGCTAAAAAACGATTTCTCCCTGTAGTGAGTAGTTCTATCCACAGGCCAAGAAATAACAAATGGATGTGAACTACTGGAAAAGCGCGTTGAGCGATTCAATACTCTTACCTCCGGAATAGAGGCGTGTATCTCATATGAACAAAAAAAAAAAAAAAAATGGTCTCCCATTACATCCCATGAAGGAATTGGGGAGAGCTTCTCGCAACCAGTGAGCTGTGCACTTTATAGTTTTATACTCACTGATTGGGACCTACAGTTTTACACCGGTTCCGAACGGTATTTTGAGAAGCTTTTTCATGGCTAAGTACTCGATAGTGTCGCCGTCACTAAGCGAGGTGACCGTCTTCGAAAGAAATATTAAGGTGGTCGGAGCAGGAATCGAACCCAGGATCTCCTGTACAAGAGGCGCGCACACTAACCATTGCACCACCGACGGTGCAATGAACACTTACCGTAAAAATACCGATACAAAAGTGATACGCAACTCACGTTTCGACGATGCTCTAAGGAAGCAACAGAGTTGGCTACACTGCTATCTCCTATAAGCATCATCGCTCTCCGTTGTACGCAGTCCAGAAGCTCCAATGTGGACCTAGGGGCACCAGCCCAAATATGAGAGTTGTATTCCATTTTCGGCCTAATATATGAAATGTGTATATTGAGGAGATCAGATGAGGTGACCAATTTCTTTCACCGCTTTAAAAAGCCTAAGCACTTGAGAGCTTCTTTGGACACGTTAAATACGTGATCATTCCACCGGACATCACACTGTATTTTCATGCCAAGAACTTCAAGAGCATCTGATTCCTCAATGTCCACACCATTCATAGAAATAGGTGACAGGGACATGTCATTCGTGCGCTTGTGCGATAATATGCAGCACTGGGTCTTACGCTCATTAAATTCGACCCGATTCGACCTACCCCACTCAGTTACCAGGCGAATGTCCGGGTTGAGTGAGTCATTCATCATCCGTCTCCTCTCATGCACCGTGGAAGGACTTGGCCGACTATCAAATGAATATGAATGACATATACTACTGTCATCCGCAAATGAGTACATTGGACTCGAAGTAAGACTCAAGAGGTCGTTAATAAAGATAAGAAAAAGAGTAGGAGTGAGGACAGAACACAAAATATAATAGCAAACAATATGAAACAATTAAATTGTTTTTACGAAAAAATAAATATAAACACACGACAAACTGGACATTATTGCGAACGAAAAAGGTTTTTATTTTTAAGTTAGAATTTTCGTGTGCAGTTTCCATTTTGGAAATTTGTTGTTTTTGTTATCCAAAAATTGCAAAACGACGCAAACGTCAAAAAGCAAAGTGTGAACGGCCAAGTTTTCAATGCGAGTTTTAAGATGAAAACGCTTAAAAATTTGCCAGTCTGAATGAGCTATAAGACAGCTTATATTGAGTGTACCAAATATTACATAGAATGTACCAAAAAGTACATAAGTTCTACCAAGTGTAACGTCCAGATACTGTGCGCTCAAAAACACTCAAAGTATATTTAAAAGTATATCACAAAGTATATAAAGTGTAGCAAAAAGTACATAGTGTACCAAAACAGTACATAAAATGTTGCATAAATTTACACAAAATACATAGTGTACCAAAAACGTACACACAAGAACCAAAATGCACATAGTACACCAAAAAGGTACATAAAATGTACCCCAAATTACAAAGGGTTCTACCAAAGTACAAAAAAAATAATCAACAAACTGCATAAAATATTCAAAAAGGTACATAATGTACCAAGTGTATATAACAGTACCAAAATGTACATAATATGTTTCAACAATTTACCAAAAAGTACTTTTCTGACCAAAAGGTACTAGAGGTATCAAAAAATTCCATAAAAGTACCAAATTATTAGTTTTGTTACCAAAAAGTACATAAACATACCAATAAATGTTTTTAATAACAATCACCACATAAAAAGTACCACAATTGGTTCGTTGGTACCAACAATTGTACCTTTTGGTACTACAAAGTACATATTTTGGTACCTTAATGTACTACGTTGTTACCAAAACACCACTTTTTGTGGTCCTTTTTTGACCCAAAGAAAGTACGTTAGTTTGTACTTTTTATTTCTTTGTTGCTACCTTTTATATACCAAAAAAGTTTTTGTTTTTTGATATTTTTATGTACTTTTTTTGGTACACTGTAGTTTTTGGTAATTTTAAGGTGATTCTATTTACTATTTTGGTACACAAAGCTGATTTTGTTACTGTGCGTTTTTTTTTGCTACACATAATATACCTTTTGTAGTACAATATATACTTTTTGGTACATTATTTGACATACTGTCTGTAAAATTTTGGCACAAATTATGTTACTATTATTACTTGTTGCAAGACTTTAGGTCATTTTGATACAATATGCACAATTTTTGGTAGAACTTATCTGGTTTTTGTCACCTTTTAGATGCTTTTTGGTATAATTTTGTACATTTTGTGAACTTTTTAGTACATTTTTTGCACTCCTTGGTACACTTTATATACTTTTTGGTAGATTTGTTTTACATGGTTTGTAGTCTTTGGCAAATGGTTTGTAGTCTTTGGCAAATGGTTTGTAGTCTTTGGCAAATTTTACATAGTTTTTTTTTTTAACATTTTACATACTATTTTCAAAATATTTATATTATTCACTGTAAGGATTTTAAGACGATTGAGGGCAATAAATTTTAATAAACGAAAGTAATCGAAAGTAGTTTTACTGTTCGTTTTTAGCACGCAGTCAAGAGAGAGTCAAATTTTGCGTGCGGAAATATACGACTCGAATCTCGCGAGATCTGTTTGAAGTAGTGAGAGGGATTTTATACGCACGCTGGCTTGCGTTTACTAATCCGGAATTAACAGCCAAAGTCACGATGTCGAACGTTAACTTTTACTTTCTTTCTATGCGACAAACAGCTGATTTGGGAGTCACTAACAAGCGAATGAAATCATATACAATTCAGTACAAAATCGGACCTCACTTACACTCTCTCCTACAAAATCCAAGCGAACGAAGTCAGTCACTCATTTTCGTTTCAAAAAGCGACCCACTATCTTTCGACTTGTCGTTCGCATGGTTTTATGTGTGTTTGTGTGGTTGTTGTTCAAAGCAATAACATAAACTTGACGTTCGCCATTTAATTTCGGAGCGAGAGAGAAGAGTACGAGAAACCAGTATCTGCAGGTGCAGCAAAGTTGGCGTTTTTCTGCTGAAATGGAAATATATTTTAATAACAAATTTATTATAATGACATTATTTTCTGTCCATTGTGTTTCTTCCATTGAATTCTATATAAATTGTTTTTCTTTCAAGCTTTTATTTGATTTTCAGCTATGCGACAAACAAAAGACAAGTGACTGGTTTTGACATTTTCGTTCGCATAGATGACAGCGAAAATAGTTAGTGGCTTCCGATTTAGCAAACACACAATCGCACAATAACATTTAAAGCCTGGGATAAGAACGAAAGTGAGTGACTGGCTTTCGTTCGCTTAGGTTTTCTTTCGAGATCGTGACTTCGGCTGTAAATGTTATACATATTTTGTCTTTAAACCACCTGCTATTTCTTTAAATTATTGCATTGCCTGGCCAAAGAAACAGCTGATGCTGGCAAAGTAAAACAGATAGGAAGATGAAATAGGACATTTCAATTGCACTGTGACCGAAATTTCATAGCGGCATTAACAGCAAGAAAAAGTGAATAAAAATTTAAAGTAAATGCAAAATAACTCATGCATAGTTAATTTTATTTATCTGCTGTCGTATTAATTTTGTTGTTTTTGTTATTTCGTAACACAATTTAACAACAACAAAATAGTTGAAAAATATCAAAACCTTTGAACAAAACAACAGTAAAAAATGATGGAGATACTACTTAAAACAACTAAAAAGTTACGTGAAAGCTTAAAACGCTGCCATAATTCAAATCATAATTTTCCTATCAAACAACAACAATGTGAACCAACCAACAACAGCAAACCAAATTTCATGGTGAATCACACAAACGTAGATCCATACACACACATACACATTTAAGCACACACACACACACACACTCCCATTAACTCAAAACTAAACTTAGCGAAAACCCTAAAATTAATTTTAAAATCAAAACTTTGAATACAAAATTCCAAAAAAAACGCATAAAATGTCGACCCATTAACTAAAAAATAAAAATAAAAGAAACAGACCGCGACAAAGGCCGAGACTTACGCACTTGCGCGTACAGCAACAACGAAAAATCTCTAATGAAAAGAAAGAAAGCTTAAATAAAAGGAGAAAGAAGAGAGAAGAAACTACAAATTCACATATAAATATAAAGACTACAACCAGAATAGCAACAAATAAAGCAGACACAGAGTCAAAGTATTACTAGCTGCTATACAATCCAAACAAAATTGTGCGTTTCCCCCAAAATTATTCACACACAATTTAAGGCCTACATACGAGTATATGAACAGCCATACACACAAAGCCAGACAATAACTTTACGCACTTTCTGCTGTGTCTTATTGACACCCCAGTTGGCAAAAACGTCGCAGACGACATAGTCTCCAACGACTTCTTGGAGAACTTTAGGGTGGTATTCTATAAGTCGTGAATCAGTCACTTTTGTCACATTGGTAGTTTATAAAACGTTACAGCTGATCGGTGACTACCTGCGTTCAGTTACGTTATTTAATGGGAACGTTATAAAACGCAGCGCAACATTTTTGATCTCTTCAGCTGTCAAATTTATCACGCTGCAGTTCCTCGCGTTAGTTGAAGAAATTAAAAATTTAAAGAAAAATGGCATTTCGTTGCTTAAGGCCATGACTCACTATCAGATTCAGCCTTTGGATCTGTCAAAAATCGTATGTGTGCTGAAAAAAAAGGATAGTGTGGATTGTATGCGAATAAGTATGAAAGAGAAACGAAAATAATTTTGACAGGTCTGTTAGATTTGCTCATGTTTTGAAAAGTTGCAAAAAAATTAATATTTTCTCTGCGATCAGGGTTGTGTTTTGGGAGACAGCTGATACAAAAATATACGCGCTATTATTCTGTTAAAATTATTTCAGTTTTCGTGAGGTAGTTGTGCAAAAGAATAAATAATAGTTGTGCAAAATAATAAATAAATGAATATGTCGAAAAATATTAAGGTGAGTATGTTGTAAATCCAAACGAAATCAAAAGCAATCCAAAGAACCAACGTGATGTAGAAAACATATGGTTTTGCATCATTTTTGTGTGATGGTCTGGCATCCACAACACACTTAGATCGAATTTTTTCAAGTGTGATGCGATTTTCTTCAAGTTTGATAAGATTCTGTCAGATTATTTTTTGAATAAATCGCACCACTATCTAGGATAGAGAGTCACGGCCTTTACAAGTTGTTTCCAATTTTGGCTGAAATGTTATCGACGGACAGAGCTCAAATTTTTTTGAAACAATAATTCAAAATTATATTGTTTACTTGCTGAAATTCTTATTTACAAGACTAAAATAAGAAATGGAAATTTCATTTAAATAATTTATTGTAATTATATTTACAAAATTATGGACATCAGTTGATGTTGACGTTAATAAACATTTAAATACGGCAATATGGCACGTGTTTTTGAAAACACAACTGATTTAATATAGATTGGAAAATTTATTCGACCTTTGCAATCCAAAATTTGTGGCCACAAGTCATAACAGACTAAGTCGATTCTAACATTTTTCAGGGAGAGCAGTTTAAAGTTTAATATCATTACTGGAAATCAGGAGTCGGAATTTTTTGATAACTTTGTTACAGATAACAAGGAATCGAATTCTTTTACTTACTTCTTAACAAAACCAGTACATAAGTTTCAGTCGGGTGAACCGACTTAATCATACCCTCACCCTAAGTTATCCATTGCGAGGGAGTTATGCTAAATAAAAAACGCCCACACTCAAAATTGACCATATTCAATAGCAGATTGACGACATTGCGCTAAATATTATTGAATACCCAAGTTAGTTTCCCTCCGAATATTTATATGCGAGGTACAAATATGGGCATGGCAAGTTGTGGAAAAAATTTTGATCAGTACCAAATTTTATTAATATCGGTTATGATTTATTGGAGATATCGAGTCGGCAAACTACAAATACGCCCAACTTTTGTATGGGAGGTACGAAACTGGGCGTGCCAAATTAGTCAGTTATTAATTACACAGTAGCTTTTAGCAAAATATTGCCTAGTACGGAATTTTATTAAGAGTTATCGTGTTGATTAACCGGTCATCTGCCCAACTTTTATATGGGAGGTGCCAGAATGGGCATGACAAAACAGATCATTTACTATAGGAGAGTTTTATTTGACTAAATATTGACTAGTACAAACTTTCATAAAGATTGGTTCGGGTTTGCGGGACTTCTCGTGCCGAACAACCAGACGGCCAACCAACTATTGTATGGGAGGTACCAAAATGGGCGTGGCAAAATCACCCTTGTTTTAATCGGTGATTGGCGTTTGATAAGGTGAAACCTTTTAACTAATTTCATTAAGGTCGCAAGTGTTTTATCGGATTGATAACCCAGACGAAAACCCTGTTTTGTATGGGACGTACCAGAATGGGCATGAGAATCTCGCCCATTTCCTCCAGTAAAGTAAGCATTTACAGATTATTAACCGGTGTGTGAATTGAAGCTAATCACAGCTGCCAGAAGAAAGGTTTGAAAGAAATATGATTTTGGGCTAAATGTGTCGATTTGTATGGGAGGTACAAGAAGGGGCGTGGTCAAAACGCCCATTTCCCCAACTCAATATTAATAGTCGTCACTGAGAACATTTCGCGATGATCGATAAAGATTTACGGCAGTTATCGTGCTGACCAGCCAGCCAGACAGACGGACATAGCTCAAACGTCTTAAAAAAACCTAAAACGAATCTCGTACAAAGATACTAAAGGTCTAATATGGCTCCTTCTATGTGTTACAATTTTTACGTATTAAATGATATATACCCCCATCCCTATGGGTGAGGGTATAAAAAGAGTTGCTTATTTAAGCCCTGAGACTTCTAAAAATGTTCTTTCAATTTTGTCCTATCTCGAGTTAGGCTGTTATATGAATATTGTTTGTTGTTCATTGTTATAAATAAAATTAGTCTTATAGCTCATTCGCACTACAAAATATTTTCCTGATTTCGTATCAAATGTCCTAGGAAAATCTGAAGTGTTCGCACTGGAGTTTTTCCTGATTGTATTGAAAATCAAGGAGTATTGACGAGGTAGCGCTACTACGCCAACAAACACACCAAGCCGACAACAATAGGCATTTAGCTTTGTCTGGTATTTTTCCACAACCAAATTCAGCACAAATGTATTGCAGGAATAAAAGTTAAAAAAAGTATAAAAATTTTATGTTTGAGAAATAACAAATACCTAAGAAATTCAATAATTAAATAAGTCGGGTATTTTAGTGGTACCACCACATCGATGCATCGTGATTGAAATGGTTGTAAACAAATGTACTATTCGCATAAATAAAGCAAATCAGGCATTCTTTCCTGATTCCTAGACAAATAAGAAAAAATACCGGATTTGTCGTCTGTCAAAACGTATTGGAAATCAAGCAAATTTTCTTGATTTTTGCTTGAAATCAACAAAAGTGGCAAAATCAAGAAAATCGATGCCACTGCGAATGCTGTATTAAAATCTGTTGATCTATTGAAATAGAGCTACATTTTTTAATTTTTTTCATTCTGCGCATTTCACTCGAGATAAATTTTCCCATTCTATAATTGTTTATTTTAGTTGGGCAACTCTATAAACCACAAATGTCTGTGACAGCTTTCGTAAGCGAACGCAAGCGCGAAGTGTTGTATAAAGTACCATTTTTTAACTTTGGCGTTCGCGTTGGCTTTTGCGCTGGCTTTTTAGAATACTACTCTTAGATATTTGTCAATCACGACACTTGGCGCTTAAGTAGTCATTGACTTCGATGTAAGAGGAATTTTGGTTAAAGACATACTGCGTTCCGACATATGCGTGCCGACATATGACGTTGTTGACAAGATAAGCAGCAACGTCCTTATGGTGTCGAAATTTTAACTTCTTTTAACTACAATGGTTAGTGTGCGCGGCTCTTGTACATGAGATCCTGGGTTCGAACCCGGCTCTGACCACCTTCAAATTTTCTTTCGGCGGCGGTCACCTCGCATAGTGATGGCGACACTATCGAGTATCTAGCCATGAAAAAGCTTTTCAAATTACCGTTCGGAATCGGTGTAAAACTGTAGGTCCCAATCAGTGAGTGAAAACTGGAAAGCGCATAGCTCAGTGATTGTGAGAAGTTCTCCCTAGTCCCTTCATGGGATGTAATGGGAAACCATTTATTTATTTTTTTTTTAACTACAATTAGCGCGACAACTTCGTATAATATCACCTGTTGCAGTTTTTTGACGACATTGTGTTCGATAATATTAATAAGTTATCGCTTAGTCCCCTTTTACACTGGCAAATATTTCTTTGCCAAATTATTTCTTTTCTCTTTTAGTACTTTCGAATGCTTTTCCACTCACAAATTCTTCTTTGCCAAATTTTGCGAATCAAAATGCAAAAGAACGAAAGAAACGTCAAAACTGTTTACATTTTAAAGAATTTTCGTAAGAAGCGTATAAATAATTTAAAATCGGTGTAAAAAGGGTAATTTATAAATTAAATTTCAGTTGTTTACTTCAAACAATCACTACAACTAACAGATTTGTAAACAAAAACCGACTGTGTCAGTAAAAACGAATGGGTTAAAAACGTTTTGTCAAATAAATTTGTTTCAGCGAAAAGAACAAAGCAGAATTTGCGAGAACAGCAAATACTGAACTGACAAAGATTTGTTTCTCTTCCTCCCACCCCTCTCGCCGACAAACTCAAGAATTTGCAAAGAAATATTTGCTAGTGGAAAAGCGGACTTACACCATACATATTAACGTTGTCGTCTAAACTCTGGGTAACCCATTATCATTGTAGTTGGGAATGGGTAGCTATCGTTTACCCTTAGCGATGGGGAATTACCCATCACGATTGCCCATTATAGCGCGTTTACATGCACTCTCTTATCATGATAATGTCGTGATTATGATTTTTACTCGATTTAGTTTTGTAGTTTTATACCAGGTGATGACAGGAGGATTTGTATGTATTAGTATAATACAATTCTCTCAGTCAGTAATTTTTTCTATTTATTTATGTGTTGAAATAACTTTTTATTTAATTAAAGATAATGTAACGTTTAATCTATTTAGAATTTGTTGGAATTTTGTTAGTATTTAGAAAATAAAGATAGAAAACAATATCAGCTGTTCTTATAATACTACCTCTAATATTAAACATATTTGTATGTGTTGTTCAGTGAAGTACATATCCTGTACTTTTCCATTTCCTCTTCACATAGTATCATACTGAAATACAACTTTGCGGTTGAAATGATTTGTGACATGATATTAACATTATCGAGGCAAATGTATTCGATCTTGGGTACAAAAACGTACGAGAAATCGCATGATAATAATATCGAGTGCATGTAAACTCCAGAGTTGTGCACCCACTTTTAGTATGATACTGTAAGCGTGTTTTTCTATTCCCGCTAAACTAATTTTTAGACGACTTTGTTACGGGAGTCGCTTAAAACCACTTAGCTCCCCATACAAAGTAGTCGAAAAATTAGTTTAGCACGGAATACAAAAATAGGCTTTAGTGAACAGGAAATGCAAATGGAAATGTAAAGGAAATGTACTTGACTGAACATGTACATTGATGACAACACATACAAAAATGATTAATACAAGAGATAGTGTTATAAGGACAGCTAATATTGTTTTCTTTCTATATTTTCTAGATACTAACAAAATTCTAAATTAATTCCAGATAAAATTATCATTAATTACATAAAATGTTATTGCTACAAATGAAGAAATATAAATAATTACTGACTGACAGAATTGTATGATACTAATACATACAAAACATCATCCCATCACCTACAAAAAATACAAAAATGTCAGAACAAAATCGAGTAAAAATGCATGTAAACATCATTTTGGCGTAGAATGATAATCACGATATTATCATGATAAAAGAGTGCATGTAAACGCGCTATTAAACACATTAAGTGGAATCGAAGCTTTAAGAAGCTTTTACATTCAAAAAAGTGAAACCTAATAAAATGAGTTTTAAGACAAACATGGATATTAATGTGTACAAATTGGGAAAATTTTAAAACTTTTTGAACACAAACTTGAAACATCTCAACATTACAAAATGTTTATAAACTTTTCTATTCAAAATTAGCAATCAGTTCTTTTTAAACTTTATGTACAAATTGTTTACACAATTATTGTTTTTTTTTTTAATTTCCTTTTGAAAATTAAATTTAAATTGTCTATAAAAAAACAAATCTTCCAATTTCTAATCATTTTTCAGTGAAAAGATTCAAACTAAAAGTTTAACAAATTTTCGTTTAAAAATTTAACGAGGGATTAATTTATTTCTATGAAAGCTCTAAGCATTTGCAACAAACTTAATTAAAAAAAACCGGTGAAACCAGCATTAAAAAACCGGTTCCACGGGTTGTTTGAAAACGCAAATTTTCAGAAAACCGGCGGACGTCCAAACAACTGAATGACAGAATTGTATGTTGGACCGGTATTGTATGTTGGTTGGTTTTGAATTCTCTATCGTGGATCCGTCGTAGAAATTGTCTAGAAGACGTGGCCAACTGGGTCAGAAAAACACACACACATGCAATGATATACGTACGTAAAGGCACTGACCAATACCAACATTAAGTACACACAGAAAACGTTTGAAACCATAGAGTAATGTATATAAAGTCTGCCACAACTGTTTTTCTTGGACCGGAAACCAAGAAAAATCACCAGAAAAGTTGGAGCAAGAGTAACACAGACTTGGCAGCTCATGCAGAATGAGAAAAATCTCCATTTTAATAAATTTGTATTTTAATTGCAATCTCTATAAATAAGTTTACTCTAACACTTCATAAAATTTTGCTTTATTTCACTTGTGATGCCTTCTTTACTCTATTTAATTATCAGAAAAACATTCTCAGTTGATGAGTTTCGTACTTTTGGTTCAATGCACAAAACGCATTGAGCAACACTAAATACTCCCAGTCATCTGTCGCTATTTCTCGTTCTTACTTTATTCTGTACGTTTTCCCAACTCTAATGGTGATCAGGTTTGCCATAGAACCCCCCTGTTTGAAACGCATCACGCGCACTTACTTCATGATGATACGCACAAAATGTTGCTCATATTCAGCTAGTGTTGCCAACTTAAGGGGCTTAAAGACTGATTAGACATCTGATACATGAGAAAAGTATTACAATATTTGCCAAATATATTTTGACGTTATTTCTCTAGTTCCTAGTATCCCGGTAACTCTGGGCAATTATAGAAGAAAATTGGACTACAGTACAAAGATTTACCAATGTGACAAGGCTGTGACAACCCACACTTCGGTTGATACAACCACTGATTCAGTTGAAATGACCTCTAGTATGTTTGTGACAACCTCTAGATTGACTCACGGCTAATTCTGCTGTCTCAAGCGAATTTGTCTGGTTTCTTGTGTGTGGTTTGTCTGGTTTCTTTCTACACCAGTTCGAATTCAAATTAAATTAAAATAATCAATTGAATTTTTTAATTTTAAAAACAGAAATTGAAATTTAAAAGACTTTAATTGCTTTTAAACACGTCAATTGAAATTTAAAACACATAAATTGAAATTTGAAAGACCTCAATTGAAATTTAAAATACAGGGTGATTCAGGAAGTTCCGGACAAATTTCTCCAGCGTATTCCTTGGCTCATTTCATGAAGAAACGTCCACTAGGACCATGCCCGAAAATGCAAGGGTGCGAAATGGCAGCGGGTTCAAAATTGTCGAATTGGTGGTCGGAGGGTAGTAGGGTAAAGTTGCTAACTTCTGAGCCAGTGGTCGGAGCTTGTTGGAAAGGTATTTAAGAGGTCTTTCAGAATCAATACAAAAAGTAGAAAAAAGTTGAATCGCCGAAAAGTAGAGCTGTCGGAAAAGAATGGGAAAAAAATTTACATAACCTCAATTTGCTCAGCCAGACGGCAGGTAACTTATGTTGTTTTTTCTGTTGAAAGATAGCCATACCTCTTACCCTTCCAAAATGACCTAAACGAACCCCAGAGGTCTTACCGTTCCAAAGTTATGACAATTTTACTGAAATGCAAAAATCCGACCACTGGCTCAGAATTTAGCAACTTTACCCTACTACCCTCCGACCACCAATCCGAAAATTTTGAACCCGCTGCCATTTCGCACCCTTGCATTTTCGGACATGGTCCTACTGGACTTTTCTTCATGAAATGAGCCAAGGAATACGCTGGAGAAGTTTGTTCGGAACTTCCGGAATCACCCGTATATCAGTTGAAATTCGGAACACTACCTCGTCCACTACCTCGAAATTATAACGATTATCAACTTTCACTCTTTCATGATCTCAATTAATACGGTGAAGAGTTCGCATGATACGGTGTCACCCTGCCTGAGGCCTCTCCTCCTACTAAAAGGTTCGATGAGATCTTTACCAATCTTTACTGAGGATTTAGTGTAGGTCAGTGTCATTATACAATAGCTTTTCAGGTTAGTACGAATACCAACATAGCTTGGTAAAGTTCTCCCTGTATCAGATATCGAAGGCAGCCTTATAATCTACAAAGGTGTCGATTTGTTTTCCGTGGGTATTCTCAAGGATTTGTTGTAATATAAATATCTGAACAATAGTTGGCTTTCCATGCCTAAAGTCGCACTGATATGGTCCGATTAGGTCTGCAACAAATGGCGTCAGTCTTTCACACATTACGCTAGAGAGCAACTTGTATGCGATGGATAAAATGATCATTCCACGACATATAATTTATACATATATGTACATACACTGAGAGAAAGACGCTTCGTCGCATGGAAAAGTGTCGTATATCCGACAATTTGGTAGCCGCTGCAACGAAAAATTTCATATACGATTTCTTTGACAACTTTTCATTTCGTTGCTGCAACAACTTAGTTTTCGTTCCTGCAAAAATTCTATTTATTCTGAATTTTGTAGATAAATGGGTTAAAAATTAAAAAAAAAAATAAAGGCATTAATTTTAAACTTATGATATTTGGTTTATCTTTTACTTTTCATAGTTTATATCTATTATTTATTTCTTTTGGAGGTTTGCCAACATTTTTAGATGACGAAACAATTGCGTTATTGTGACGAAACTAATTTTTATGAAGGAAAAGAGAGAAAAGCAGTCGAAAAAATGAGTGAGAGTAAAATAAAGGTCAGCAAGAGCAAATGGTGAGCGTGAGGGGTGGGTCACGTACACATCTTAAATCAGTTCCTTTGCAACAACCGAAAGTGGTAGACATATTTCTCCGTCGGAATATTTTAAATAAATTTGTACTTAGTAATAATCATTTATTGTGAAAAATAAATTGTGTGAATTTATGTGTTTGCTGTGATCGTGTGCGTAACTTGAGCATCTATAAATCAAATAGATAAATAAACAGAATGCAAGGAGCAACACGACAGCAAAGAAAGTGGCGCATCGATAGCAAAAAAACTACCCCGAAATATGTAACTGAACATTTGTGTGGCGGTACAAATCGCAAAAAAATTTTGATGGCTTCGTGTTTTACCCATAATTCGGTAGCGCTTGTTTCGGTGTGTTGGTACTTGGATTCAGAGAAAATCGAAAGTCATACAGACATTTTGCATGCAGCCGAAGTCAAAAAAGCAAAGTGTTTCAATAAAAAATAAAAATTTTAACAAATTTGGTTAAAGTAAATAAAGGAGCAATTGAAGAAAATGCTTACAGAGCGATCACTGGCTTAATGATGGGGAGATTTGGCGCTACAATTGCATGGCAGAACCCTGAACACAACAACTATTGCATGATTTAAGAAAACAATGATGCGGTTCTATGTTAAAGGAGTAGAGCTTATGTTCATGGTAAGTACAGACATATATATCTACATATCTTAAGTAGAAATCCTGATAATGAATTCCTCATATTTCTTTTTAATTGAAGGACCTGAATTCGACGGCAACAATAACACTCAAGCCCCCGACTACCACAATCTTCTCCAGACGAGTGTGTCAAGATGAGATCGATTTAATATACATAGTTATATAATTGAGAACAATTTTCGAAACAAAAGTTTAAAAGTTTTTATCCAAACACCTGCAATGTAATACTACCAATGTATTTATGTACAATTGTCAATAAATGATTTCAAACACACTTCAAAACATTCATTGCAACAATGAAACAAATTCATAGCATCAATGAAATAAATTCTTTGCAGCAATGAAGCAATTCATTGGGGTAATGAAACAAATTCATTGCAAGAACGATACTTATTCATTGCAACAATGAAACAAATTCATTGCAGCAACGAAAAAAATTCGTTGCAATAATGAAGCAAAGCAAATTCATTGCAGCAACAACCATACTTTCACCACATTAACGAACAATTTGCAGTTGATGAACATATTTTCATAGCGCCAATGAAACTGTACGTTAGCTCATTTTCGATGACAAAAGTTATTGGGGTGATGAACATTTTCATCCCTGTGATGATGCTTTTCCGTTCAGTGTATGATACAACTCCAACCATCATTCGTCTAGCCAGATTTTGCTGATGCATGCACCTTTCCATCTCATAGCAGCCAGCTTTAAACAGCACAGCCCATCACAGTAGTCCATCAGCACCAGCGGCTTTGTCGTGCTTGAACCGGGAAATTGCAGCTTAACTTCGTTTTGGCTAGGAGGGCGCTGTCTACAACTCTCGTACTGTATTTGCTCAACACCCTCATCTATATTGAAGTCTCTGGGGACAAGTAAGGCACAGATGTGATTTCTCCATATTCCCAATATACTCTGTACACCTGCGACAACATTCCCGTCCGTATCTCTACAAATAGGGGGGCCGTGAAAAATTACCGTTGGTTTGACTTTGGACTTGACTTGGTCCTCAGTCTAGCTTTTGTAAGATTCAATTTTCGGCCCAACAAACTTTTTAAACAAACTGGTTTCTTCATCTAATACCGTTCTATCGCAGTTCGTGTTGCAACTGACTGAAGCATTGCCATACCTGCAGCGTTCTTTTCATCACTTGCCATGATACACTACATCATACCATGGCTTGTCTTTAAACGGGTTTCCATAACCAAGTACGGCCTCTGCAACAGATTTCATGGAGTGGGAACTGTACTTCCACTGCGCTTCAGGACCACGAAGCGGCGGTGCGTTTTGCGCTAGCAGTTGAGTGAATTTCACTGCATAGGCCGTAGCTATCTCTGGTAATTGCAGCTTTCCGATGCTCAGTTTAATATATGTCTGGTTTAGTACGATTTTCGGTCTGCGAATACTTGTTCGAGCCTTTGCTGCAACCAGATAGTGATCCGAATCGATATTAGCTTCTCGAATAATACGTACGTCCATTACACTAGTAGATTGCCTTCTATAAATTACCAGATGATCAATGTGGTTCTTCGTCTGGTGTTCAGGGAATATCCTACTAGCGTTATGGATGGCTTAGTGTTGGAATCTCGTACTATTGACAAACATGTTTTCGCCATGGCAGCATCAAACAGTCTCATTTCGTTATCTGAAGTGATGGCGTGTAGACTGTTACATGGTTTGTTCAAAAACATTTTCCCTGCCGACTTTAGCGTTAATATCACCTAGAACAATGTCATGGCCAGGGCAGCGGGCGTATGTTTCTTCTAGGGCCTTATAGAATATGTTGTTAGTGTCATCGTATTTTTCTTCCGCCGTGGCAAGTACCCAAATTAGCGATATGTTAACGAATTTCGGTTTTATTCGGATGGTGGCTATACGTTAAATCATGGGGTTGGACCTTGTGACTGGAGGTCGCAGTTTTTGCCAACTGTAAATCCGCAACCAAATTCATGCTTTCCCTCATGGCAGGTGTAGTGTATGTCACAGTTCTTCTTCCTTGTACAGTCATGATCTGTCCATCAAATCTCCTGGATAGCAGTAACGTCACCCTTAGAATTCTCGAGGACATATGGCAGTTGGATACTGTCACCGTATCTGTATAGTGTTCTAACATTCCAACTACGTATTCGTAAATTGTGATCCTTATAACGTTTGCGGGTTTCGTCAACATATAGGGGTGTGTTATGTTCCTCATTCCCATTTTTTTTTCATTGCCATTATAACTGTGGCGGAAGGTAAGCCAGGGGAAATCAGGCAACAGCAGAGCAGCTGAAATTGTAAAGTTAGCCATCAATTCTTCACCCAAAAGTTTAAAAAGAATGAAATTGGCACGTGATACTGCATCTTCTGCTTCTCTAACACCTTACAATTCTGAAGGAGCTTTAGCTCTTGTAGTGGACCTTGGATTGACAAAAGAGGATTATATAACGATGCGACTTGGAGCAAACGTAAGAGGGGCTAATATTTATCCCTCATATCATCATAAAAATAAATGGTTTCCCATTACATCCCATGAAGGGACCGGGGAGAACTTCTCACAATCACTGAGCTGTGCGCTTTCCAGTTTTCACTCACTGATTGGGATCTACAGTTTTACACCGATTCCGAACGGTAATTTGAGAAGCTTTTTCATGGCTAGATACTCGATAGTGTCGCCGTCACTATGTGAGGTGACCGACGTCGAAAGAAATTTGTAAGGTGGTTGGAACAGGGATCGAACCCAGGATCTCCTGTACAAGAGGCGCGCACACTACCCATTGCACCACCGACGGTCATCTCATATCATCATGTTATCCGGCAAATATTGAGATAAACGAAAATGAGGCTGTGGTACCGCTTCAAGATCTTCTTGCACATACTACGCAACGTCTGGCTCAAGTTCAGTCTGATGAATCTAATAGCAATAATGACAAAATATTTTGGAAGAACATGTCACCATCATCGACCAAGTATTGTCGACCAATCACATTCAAGATAAAAACGGAAAACGTCCAAAATGTGAAAGAAGAGTATACGAAATTCAAAATCAAATATTGCAATTGGAGCCCACATTAATCGTACTTGACGGTAAAGAAATAAAATTTAAACATATCCCTATATGTACAATGCTGGATGGAAAGACTGTCAACATATTGAGTAATACTGCAAGTTCACAAGCGTGTAATGTTTGTAAAGCTACTCCAAAAGGATTTAGAAAAATTCCGGTGCTACATGCATATATTGGATGTTATGAGTATTTACTGCATATAGCATACAAATTGGAACTACAGAAATGGCAAGCAAGAGGTGACAGTGCAAAAGAGGAAGTAAAAGAAAAAAAGGGTGATATAGCAACTAAGTTTTATGAACAAATGGGCCTTGTTGTTGACCAGCCGAAGCAAGGTGGAGGCAATAGCAATGACGGTAATACTGCACGAAAATTTTTTAAGAATCCTTCGCTCGTTTCAGAAGTAACTGGAATTGATAAACACTTAATAGAAAGATTTGCAAATATACTGTCAATAATTTCTTGTGGGCATTACATCAAGGAAGAACTATTTAAAAACTATTGCTTTCAAACAGCAGAAACGGCCATCAAACTTTACGGCTGGTATATAATGAGTGCAAGTGTTCATAAAATTTTAATCCATGGAGCTGATATTATAAAATCGTTACCATTACCAGTCGGCCAACTTTCAGAAGATGTAGTTGAAGCAAGTCATAAGGAGTATAAAAATTTTGAGACAATATCACTCCAGAAAAACTTCAAGAGTCAATACCAACAGTGACATTTTTAACTGGATGCTGGTTTCTTCGGACCCTGTTGTGACCGATAACCGAAAAAAAAACTAAAACAATAAAGAAATATTTAATGATACTGTACATGGTAAAATAAGTAAGGTAAACTCGTTAGAACAGCTGATTTCTTGCTTGGGTGTCTCTCTTATGTCAAATTCACATGTATTTTGTTTTTGTACCGTTTTGTTTACTTTTACAGTAGATACACACATGAAGAAAATTTGACAGATTATGGACACCAAACAAAAACAAAATACCTGTGTTTGTTGTAACAATTCCTAGTGCGTTTACCTTACTTATTTTACCATGATACTGTATTAAATATCCTAAGGCCTCCCACTTTCTGTGGCAACGAAGATGAACAGGAGTTTGATTGCGTCGAAGACTATGAAGATGTTAATATAGAATAAAATAAAAATTAATTATTTGTCTCCGTTAGTCATCTTGACAATTATAAAATATGTGAAACAATTAATTTTAATTCTTAATATTTGAAGTAGAATCATCACCAGTTGATCAAATTTAAATAAAAACTTTTAAAAAATATAGTTATTAATTCCGCTTTCTATAAGTATTCTCGTTTTAAGTTTTTAATTAGGCCAAATGTTTAGAAATTTGAATTTTTAATTTTTAAAAACTGCCATCAAAATTCCCGTGTAATAAGTTACAAGAGATATGGATCAATTTTGAAAAAATTACGCCATATTGGATCCGCCATTTTGAATTTTTAAATCGTAATCAGTGACCCCAAAAATCCCGAGTAATTAATTTTAATCGAATTCGTTAAATTTTTTAAAAAATTGTCCGCCATATTGGATCCGCCATTTTGTATTTTTAAATCGTAATCAGTGACCCCAAAAATCCCGAGTAATTAATTTTAATCGAATTCTTTCAATTTTTTAAAAAATTGTCCGCCATATTGGATCCGCCATTTTGAATTTTTTAAACCTGACACCAGATTCGTAATCAGCGACCCTTTAAACCCAGAGGTACCTAGTTTTATTAAAATTTATTGAATCCATATGAAGTAAATAATTTTGTCGCACTAAATCCTCCATTTGTCCCAGTGTGCGCTGGTCAGAACGCAGTGTGTCGAAACTGTATTTTTGGTTCTTTAGTTTTGATTGGCTGTTGGCCAGTAGTGTTGGTTCGTCCGCCTTCAAAGGACTTAAGAATATGTGTGTAAGTTCGAAGAGCTTTAGTGACAGGGACACCTATTTATTCAGGCGGCTCATTCGTTTCGTCTTTTCACGCTTTGCTAGTTAACGGAGGGTTGCGATAAAGCCATAGCTCGGGACATATTAAGTCTAAGACTAGCAGTAGTGAGCTGCTTGGACTGCCCTATGAATGAATGATTTCTGGCTACTCCCAAATGAGTGGCTATCAGAAACTTCCTACTTCCGCGGTCAGTTCCATGTACCACATTCTATTGTGGATTGTTCCAGTAAATTTTTGAAATGCATCCTATATTGCCTGAAAAGACGGTATTGGTACTTATCGACAGATACGGGCCAACTCGTCTCCTATTTTATTCCCCAAGATTCCGTAGTGCCCGGAAGTCCATACCATATTTCAACTGTCAATGGTGGATAACTGTTTCATCCCCATCTTTCACTCGAGTAAAGCGTCTAAAATGAGTCTGTAGCCTTAATTGTCTCTTAAAAGTCAGTATCAATCATATATCACACATTTCGTGAGCATCTTCATCGTCTCTTCTGGTCACGAAAGCGAAAGTGCTGTCTCGCATTGTATTCATGTTCTTCTATCTTTCTGTCAGTATAGTAGATGATCCCTCGCACTCTGCTGATTTGGAAATCCGTCATCTGCCCAAAACCCGGTCAGTGAGATAATGGTTTGCATATCACTTTTCTGTAACTACGACTATTCTCTCCGGAATGCGGTGGCCTATGGTGGATAGTAAGTCAGTTATTCCAACCTACTGTTGCCTGCAGACGCTATGACAAGTACATTTCCCCAACTATGACTGTCGCATTTGTTAGATCCATGAGGCATCTTGAACTACATAGTCTGGAAAATTGTAAAACGTTCTAAGTCACCTCCTGACACACACCCTCTTGCACTTGCTGATTCACAAATCCCTATCTAATTCTAATAAAAACTGACCTATTAATAATATATTGCCGATAACGCCAACACGATCTACTACAAAGTATCCGCCGAGAAATGCGTACTGATGAATGGTGATGTGATGTGTGATATTGATCTATAGAATGACAACAAAGAAAATAAAAGAAAAGACACAAACAATGAAATGACCAGCCAAACGATGACGTTATCACGACACGACAACACGTTAGTAATGCCCATTTAACCAAAAAACTCATGATAATCTACTGGCAGACAGACAGACGCAATTGTAACCAAAATGCAGAAAGCAAAACAAAAATTCAAAAGCAAAATACACAACTTTAACTTCAACTGCTTCAACTTAACGTGCAGCACTCGAGAAACGAGAGTAAAAGTGATCGAAGAAGTAATAACTTTTGCTTTCGTTTGTCGTGACACAGATCCGAACGAAAATCGACGAAGCAGCGAAGCGCAACCCACCAGCAGTATCAGCCAAAGAGATACCACCACCACCACCACCATACGATCCTCGAAATTAAAACAAGAAGTAAAAAACAAAAAATGTCTTAAAAGAAGTGAGAGTCAAACAAATACAACGAACAGTGTTACCCGTTCAGCTAATTTACTGCTTTTTAACATTTTTTTTGGCTTCGCATATTTTTTTTGCAAACCGATGCTTAATGCTTTTTAGCATTTGTTTCACGAAAATTTTCCCAAAATTTCATATTCCGGTATGTGATGGAAGTCGATCGATATAAAATGAATACGAGTTGACTTAATAATAATGTTTTTTTGTGCAAATAACGGATATCAATCAGTCTATTCCTAATTTTCATCCATTATTGTTGGCTCTGAGTTCTTCCAACATCGTCGGCTTGTTGGCATAGATCAGGTGTGGCGAACCTAGGGCACGCGTGCCCGAGATGGCACGTTTGATAATTTGGATGGCACGCGAGCGATTTACAAGTTAATTTTTTTTTAATTTTTAAGTTTAAAAATTTTTAATTTTGGTTACCAAAATAATCTGTGAATTATTAATTTATTCTGTTTTATTAATTATCAAATGTATAGGGTAATTCGAAAACATTTGGACACAGTCCAGGACCCGACCCCGATTGAATTGTATGCAATTTGGACAGAAGTTTCTCCTCGTCCATACAAACTCTATGACACCAGAATTGAGTGAAAATTCAAAGTTGTTTTTGTTTATGGTTCGTTGAAGTAGGTATGTATTGTAAGGCACTTTTTGAAAAACGAACCTGACTCAAAAATGGTATAACTTTGGAATGCGTTAATGGATTTCAAAATGTTGGACATCATTTTAAAGCTTGCAGAAAACCGCTTTAATAATAGTCATGTCGTTGTGGTTCAAAGATTTTGAAAACTCCAAAAAATCCGTTATCCTTGAATATCCTGGAATAACGTATCTTTAATTTTTGATTTCCCCCACCAAAAAGGAAGTCCATCTTTTTCTCTACATCATACCCAAATTACAAAATTGGATATCCATTGTATCAATAGATACAGAATGTTTGGTAAAGACTCTTCGAGTTTTGCTGTTTAAGTGTCGATTTTTCAGGTACTGACTACATATAACACAGTGATACAAAAAAAAAAAGACTAATTCAGAAATTACTGGGAAGTGATAGTATTTTTCTTGTAGGTATTGTCGAGTGAAATAAGAATCTCCTTCTGAAATTTCCCAAACACACCCAAAATCTTGAAAACCGGTTAAAACACATACAAGGTGGCGCAAAAGTAAACTTCCGATGTTTTTTGGCTGTAATTTAAAAAAAATTAAAAACTTTGATTCTTCTTGTGGATTAGTTTTATTTGGTCTTTTAATTTTTTTTACATCAAGTCGAGAATATGATGTCATGTAAATAGCCGCCGCCACAGTTGATTGTCATTTGAGCCCTTTTTATGGCATTTTCCATCACTTCGGCCAAAACTTCCGGCGATACGTCCTCACATTCTTGACGGATATTGTCTTTAAGAGCTGCAAGAGTCTGAGGCTTGTTGACATAAACCCCGCGAATTCAAAAAGCCCCACAAAAAGAAGTCTGGAGCGGTCAAATCAGGCGATCTTGCTGGCCAGTGCAAATCGCCAAAACGGGAAATTAGGCGCCCGGGAAATGCATCCTTCAGCATATCGGTTGTGGCACGTGCAGTGTGTGCCGTTGCACCGTCCTGTTGGAACCACATGTTTTCCAATCCCAATTCATCAAGTTGCGGCAAAAAGAACTCGTTGATCATTGCTCTGTAGCGCTCACGGCGCTTCCATGACATCCTCGGCTACAGCAGCAATATTCTCTGCAGAACGGCTACTACGGGGTCTGCCACGCCTGGCAGCATCTCGTGTTGTGCCAGTCTCTTCGAGGCGAGCGGCTAAACGTCGCAGTGTTTCACCAGTAGGCGTTGGACGGCCAGGAAATCTGCGACGAAATTCACGTTGTGCCAAAGTCACCGACCGATTACACTAGTCAACAGTCAAAATGTACTCCGGATGCCATAATTTTTTCTGTGTAGATAACCTTGACATGAGCTCGAAAAACGCAATAAAAATTTTTTTTTCGTTTGGTTTTTTTTTGTTTTAAATTTTAAAAATTTTTTTTTGGTTAATTTGTTTTTGTATGAAAAATTGTTTCAGAAACTAACAAATCTCGCCAAAATATATACTAAATGGATGGTAGTAGACCCCAACACATAAATAATGTGTGTCTTCATTCATCGGCTAGCTACAGCGGTCGTAATCGGTTGTTGAATCAGGAATTTTACAAAATTTTACCGAAAATTTACAAGTGAAAGCCCTTTAAAGCATTTTAAAAAAATATTAATTCACAATAAATATTTTCGCTAAAGCCCTCAGAATCTACTTTTTAGTTCGAACATTGCATTTTACCTTTGAAATTATCTCACTAGTCAACCAAATGAAAAAATGTCATGTACTTCTAACTAAGTATATTTTCTTTGTAGATAACCTTCAGATGAGCTTGAAAAATGCTACAATCGCAGTGAGGGATGGCTCAATGTATGCATACCTTTGCTGGTATGTATCACATGGGTATATTTACAAAATAATAACGGAAGGTAGTAATGTCACTACGCAACAATGCGTCTTGTTGGTCACTCTGCTACCTCTGCAACTACCTTAACCACTACCTGTTGTGCCTGATTTTATTTTAGGTATTTTAGGTATTTAAGGATGAACATTGCCAAATATCACTTACTTTCGCAAGTATCCTCAAAATGAGCAAACGTTCGCGAGGATTTGAATGCAATACCAATCCAAGTAATTTTTGTTACATATGCGGAGAATACGTTTCTGAAAAAAAACAAGCGTTGTTTTTCACCTAAATTGAGAGATTCATTTGAAGAGAGCTTCAATTTACAGGTCTCAAACATAGATGAGCGGTGGACACCAAGTGCTCTATGTCCAAGGTGCTACGTACAGCTAGCTGACTCAAGGTAAGTGTAGATTACGAAATTCAAGAACATATATAACTTATTATTGAAATTCTTTCAGACGACAGCCGAGAATCATCATGCCAATGCTTTGGAGAGAACCGCTTTGCCATGTAACAGATTGCTACTTCTGTCTTAGCAAAAAAACCGTCGTGGGAAAAATATACGATGGACGCTGCTGTTTCAACAGTGACTTTTCCAGTGCCATTTTCCGAAGAACCAGTGGACCCGCAACCGTCCGTTTCAAGATGGGCATCTAATATTGAGGCGATAGATCCAACATCAGATCCGGAGACAGTAGAAACCACATCAGAATGCGAGTCAACATATACATTGCATGGAGGTCAACGCTTATGTTCGCAAGCAGAACTGAACGATTGGATTAGAGAACTGAAACTCTCCAAGGAAGATGCAGAGTTGCATGCATCGCGCATGAAACAGTTCGGTTTCTTGGCTCCTGGTGTGGTGTCAACAATCTACAGGAAGCGTCATGAACCATACGCAAGGTACTACACAAAAAAAGGCAACATCTGTTTTGTAAGGACATTCGCGGATTATTTGGTGAACTCGGGTACTCTTACGATCCAGGAGAGTGGCGTCTTTTCATCGGCAGCAACAAGCAGAGCCTTAAAGCAATTTTACTGCACAACGGCAACAAGAAACCCTCGATTACAATTGCTCATGCCGTTGACACCAAGGAAACATACGAAGTCATGGACAATCTACTAAAGTGCCTTAACTATAAGAGGCACGATTGGAAAGTTTGTGCCGACCTTAAGGTTATCGGTATCCTTTGTGGATTACAAGGTGGATTCACAAAGTACTGTTGTTTTCTCTGCCTTTGGGACAGCCGCGATCGTCAACATCATTACACCAGGAGGAGTTGGACAGAACGAGTTAACTTCATCCCCGGCAGCGACAATGTGAAATATACACCACTCATAAAAAAGGAAAATGTTTTTCTCCCACCTCTTCACATAAAGCTCGGACTCATAAAAAACTTCGTGAAAGCTCTCAACAGAGACGGTGAAGCGTTCGCCTATTTAAAAACCATTTTTCCTCACCTTTCGTCGGCAAAGATTAAGGAAGGCGTTTTCGACGGCCCGCAAATTAAAAAGTTGTTGCAAGACCAACAGTTTGAGCTCATTTTATCACCAAATGAAGCTGCCGCTTGGAACTCATTTCGGCATATTGTTTCCGGATTTCTTGGAAACAACAAAAGCTCAAATTACAGAGAGATCGGCGAACAACTACTCCAAAATTATAAAAAAATTGGAGCAAATATGTCGCTTGAGATACATTTTCTACACTCGCACTTGGACTTCTTTCCGGACAACCTGGGCGATGTGAGTGACGAGCATGGCGAGCGTTTTCATCAGCAAATGAAAGAAATAGAGCACCGATACCAAGGATTTTGGAACGAAGCTATGATGGGGGACTATATCTGGTTCCTGATAAGAGAAACAGACCCACAACAATATAAAAGAAAGACAAAAGCACATAATTATTTTTAATTTTAATTAAATTTTAATTTTTTTTGTAATAAAAAAGAAAAAACCTTACCATAGACAAAGTTTTTGTTGTATTTTTCAAGCTCATCTGAAGGTTATGTACACAGAAAAAAATACTTCATTAGAAGTACATGAAATTTTTTCATTTGGTTGACTAGTGAGATAATTTCAAAGGTAAAATGCAATGTTCGAACTAAAAAGTAGATTCGAGGGCTTTAGCGAAAAAATTCACAACTTCATTATTAATTGATGGATTTTCTTAAAAAGTAGCTTGTTTGCTTTCTAAAACCTGCCACATTGCGTATAAAATACAAAAAAAAAATGCATTCTGTGAATTAATATTTTTTTAAAATGCTTTAAAGGGCTTTCACTTGTAAATTTTCGGTAAAATTTTGTAAAATTCCTAATTCAACAACCGACTACGTCCGCTGTAGCTAGCCGATGAATGAAGACACACATTATTTATGTTTTGGGGTCTACTACCATCCATTTAGTATATATTTTGGCGAGATTTGTTAGTTGCTGAAACAATTTTTCATACAAAAACAAATTAACCAACAAAAAAATTTTTAAAATTTAAAAAAAAAAAACAAAAAAAAATCAAACGAAAAAAAAAAATTTTATTGCGTTTTTCGAGCTCATCTCAAGGTTATCTACACAGAAAAAATTATCGCATCCGGAGTACATGAAATTTTTTTCATTTTGTTGAGTAGTGTTATTGGTCAAATAAATAGTAACCAATATTCCGCGTTCTGGAGCAGTGTAGCGTAACATTGTTTATTAACGTGTATTCGCATGTGTTTACTACAAAAAAAGTCAAAACAGAACTGACATTAGGGGCCAATCGCAAAATTTATAGCATTTCTGATAGGAGGATTACTTTTGCGCCACCTTGTACATATTTTTCAGCTCTTATTGGCCTGTAAGTCACTTTCTCACCGGATTAAAAAAGAAGAGACTTAGGCCTTTCAAACAGTATATACGTTCTGTAAGAAAATATGAGAAGTCTGTGTCGGCGTCAACTTCGGCGTCTCCCAGTTTTGACAAAGTCATGCACAAATTTGGGGTCTCGGTGTCGTTCTTGCAAAAAGTGATGATTTTGTCAGTCTCATATCTTGCAAATCGTTCAGAATTTTGATTTACTCTCTGGGGGAAGGTTGTAGCTCTTGTCATAAAGAACAAAAATTGTGAACATATAAAAGCAAAAAATATCATCTTCAAGGTCAAAATACGATTTTTTTTACCTTTTCTCCCCTGTTCAGGTCCGTTCAAAACCGTTCAAAATTCAAGGAAACAATTATTGAATTCCAATCAGGAATGCAATTTATTGAATTCCAATCAGAATCGATAAATTATATTTTAGGATTTTTAGCACACGGACCCAAAAAGGTTCGCCATACCTGGCATAGATCAATGATTTGACGTAGCCCCAAAGAAAAAAGTCTGGAGGCGTTAAATCGCACGAACGAGGCGGCCAATTGACTGGCCCATTTCTTGAGATAACACGTTCAACAAACTTGCTCTTTAATAAATCGATTGCAACATGTGCTGTATGGCTTGTTGAAACCACATGCCGTCCAAAATAATCGGTAATCATGGCGCGATAACGATCGCCATTCACAGTAAGGTGACGATCGTTATTCTCGACGAAAAAATATGGCACAATGACGCCGCCGTCATGCAAACCGCACCAAAGAGTTATTTTTTGTGGATGAAGTGGTGATTCATGAAGCACATGTGGATTTTCACCAAACCGATAACGCATATATTGCTTATTGACGAACTCATTGTGCTAAAAATTAGCTTCGTCACTGAAGATGATTTTGCGATGAAATTCATCATCTTGGCGCATCTTCTCCAGAGCCCAATCGGTGAACGTACGTCACGTCAAATGGCCCATCGGCTTCAATTCTTGAGTCTGCTTGATCTTGTGTGGGTGTAAACCGAGATCTTTACGCAAAATTCGCCATAAATTGGTCTTGGCGATGCCCAGTTCTTGAGAACGCCGCGTATTCGACTGATTTAGATCGTTTGCTACGGACGTTGTCTCACTGCCCCGCAGCATCACACAATGAATATGTAGACTCAAATTTTTGCACTAAACTTGTTATTGCTTGTCTACTAGGGCGAGAATAACAACCGAAAATTGGAGTTAACGCTCTTAAAGTTGCGGTCACCGACTCCGAACTTCGGTAGTACATTTTTATAAGTCGCATACGTTGTTGGTTCGTGTACTTTACCATGATGAAAATGTTGAGTTTACTGAAAAAAAGGAAAGTAACAGTTAGATGATCAGTGAAATAGTGCGTTCACAAATTAAATTCAAAGTTGTCAAGTACCTATTGGAAAACCCATTAGTATAATAAATTATCGCTAGTTTGGCGTTTTTGTTTCTAGGTGACGCCAATAGGCAAAATCCATGTGTTTTTCTGTTTTTGTATAATTTAACCCAGTTCGCATATGTTTTATTATTACACTGTTTTTATGGGCCCCCAAAGATTTGGGGCCTCGGTGTCATTTTTGCAAAAAAGTGGTACTTTTGTCAGACTCATATCTAGCAAACCGTTCGAAATTTTGATTTATTTTTTGAGGGAAAGTTGTACCTCTTGCGATTTTTACTTTGAAGATGAAGTTTTTTTGATTTTATGTGTTCACAATTTTTATTCTTTATCACAAGGGCTACAACCTTCCCTCAGAGAGTAAATCAAAATTCCTAACGATTTGCAAGATATGAGCCTGACAAAATGTTCATTTTTTTGCAAGAATGACACCGAGGCCCATAAAAAAAAGTTCATGACTTTGGGCAAAACTAGGAGACACGGGTCTTTTATCACGTAGTGGTGTCCGTATACGGTTATATTTTTTCGTGTTGCACTGTGTTATTTATTTTTTTTACTTCTTTTATTTATTTATTTAGATGGACACTTTTAAGGCTTTCATTGGCCAATGCTATTAAATAAATACAATTTAAATAATTTTCAATATTTTTGACAATAATTGCATTTTTAGATTTCTTTAATTCAAAGTCGGTATTGATTGTTACTAAGGGTTGATTGTTACTCAAATAGTTACAAATAACTACCGTAGTTAATTAAAATTGTTAAGATATCAACTACTTATATGTTTAACTATGCTACTAAGGAATTTGATCGGTTTAGGCAAAATAAATCCCCTAATAAAAACAACGTTAAAAATACAACTCAGTACAAATTAGGCAACACTGAAATTTTTTCAAATTATTTTCGGAGGCTGAGTATTAGTATGATGTAGGGCATGAACAAATATGAAGAACAGTGTCTTTATATTTTTCGTGTCGCAAAAAAACCTTCTGCACCAAATGCAATTACTTTACTCAAACCAGATATTTTCAGTTTTTTTTGTTTGTGGTTTTTATGATACGAAATAAAAAATGTTTTCCTTTTAAATATTTCTTGTGGCTGTTGTTACGTTGACTACGAATCTGTAATTCGACCAATAATTGGTCGTTCAGTTTCCGAGATATGGCGATTTTAAAATCGGATTGAGCAAAAGTTTATTTTTTTGTGATTTTTAACAATTTTTAAGTGCCGGTTCTTAGATAAATTTGGTGCGATGATTATAAATCGGTTGTTTGCTCAATAATTGGTTATTTAGTTTTCCAGATATGACAATTTTAAAGTATACACTTTTAAAGTTTGAGCAAAACTGTTCATTAGGGGTTTCGCCGCAAATGCTCTGGCACTGTGGTATAGGACATGAATAAATATAATGAACTGCACATTACGTTTTTGTAATTGCAAAAGAACCTAAAATATTTATTTTATTATTATTTCCTAATATAATGTCAAGTTTTGCACGCAACCTCCAAAAAGGTTTATTCATGTTTCCAAAAACATGCGTTTTTCGTCAACTTTGCCTATTTAAAAGAGTCATTCCCACATAATCAGGTTTAAACAACAAATATATCGCCAGAGTAAATTTTTGCAAATTTTAAAATCTTTATATCTCGGAAACTGAATGAATAACTTAAGATCGAACAGCAGATTCATAAGGTGCGTACCAAACTTAGCTAAGAACCGCCAATAGAAAATTTTAAACGAAAATCAGAATTTCTTAAATTTAAAAAATCACATAAAAAATGAACTATATTAATCAAACCAAGTTTAAAATAGCCATATTTTCGAAACTAAATGACCAATTAATGATCGGACAACAGAATCGTAATTTTTTTAGAAAACGTCATAACTTTGGGCCTGAAAGTCCTCTTAAAGACCTTTCCAACAAGCCCAAAAACAAAAAATCCGACCACTGGCTCAGAAGTTAGCAAACTTACCCTACTACCCTTCGACCTCCATCCGAAAATTTTGAACCCGCTGCCATTTCGCGCCCTAGCATTTTCGGACATGATCCTAGTGGACTTTTCTCATGAAATGAGTCAAGGAATACGCTGGAGAAATTTGTCCGGAACTTCCTGAATCACCCTGAATTTATAGAAACCTGCAATTTCAGATGAGACTACTCCAATTTATCTATTTCATGGATATTAGTGACTGGGGCTATGAAACACAGGAAAGCTAATTAATAATTATTAATTAATTCACTCAAATGTCACATTATGTTGCCTTATTTAACAAAAAAATGCTAACCAGCATTTATGATAACAAATGCAAAACCAACGAAAACACGGCAACACTGCACGTTAACACATATGAAGACATTTATTGTTATTACAGCATAATAAATAATAGCTTTCGCTTAATAATAAAACAAATACTAAGAGAGCGTGCAGTAGAGAGGAGAGTATCACACACACACGCCGATAAATATTATTGAGAGCAATATCAACCAACCGCCTCGATGAGAGACAAAAATATCACAATATAAACGGCAAAATATTCACAGGTTGTTGTTGATCCGTTGGTATGTTTGTGTTTACTTGTAATAAAAATTTCTTGTTGTTTTGTCGTAAAGGGGGGATAGGATAGGATGGGGGCAATTGAACAGCTACGAGCATTAAAGTAGCACTTACACACAATTTCATTTATTAGTATTGTATTGGGGGGTGAAATATGAAGTGAATGAAATTGGAAATGTAAAGAAGTGTAGATACCTGTAGGAAGTCTGGGGACATGTGTCTCCATGTCAGCACTTTTGTCAACTATTATGGTGACATTGTCGACAATTTGTCTACAAATATTTGTCTGGCTTTGATGTGTGGAGAAATGTACGGCAAATGGACGTTAATGCTTCTTCTTCTTTTTCATTGTTTCGCTTTGTTTGGTTGTGATAACACGTGGTGTCGCGTACATTTAGTTGGAAATAATTTAAAAAGACTGATAACATTTTTTTAATGTAATTTATATACTAAATATGATTTTAATTTTGAATTTTACGTCTTTTTGTTTGGTAAAAAAAATGTCAAGTGTTGACAAAAATAGCGACAATGGACTACTGATTCACTGGTTCCAATGTCTCCATATGGTTCCAAAAATATCACCTAGTCAGTAGTTCTTGTGTCAGTAGTTCATTCTCAATGACAAGCACATGTTAAATGTCAATAGAATTTTTCATTGCCTGGGGTATATTATTTGGTCAGTAGTACTGGTGACACAGTCAATAGTAAGTCAGTACTGTTTCACTATAGACATTTCCTACACATATTCACACTTTACATTCTTGATATAAAGCTTTTTGATGTGTAAACATCTATACGCTGGGGTAAAAATATTTTTCACAATACAATCACAAATTTAGAGTAAGATGTGCGATGTAATCGTTAACCAATCGTAAAGCGTTATCAAATCGGTGTGAGCTGTGTATGAGTGTATTAGTGTACTCATACGCTGCTATTGTATCTAGTGTGCAATAGTAGCGACTTCACTAATTGTCGTACATTATGTTAACGTAGGCAAATGAAAACAAATAAATAAAATGAATACAAAAACATTTAATTTAAAAAAAAAAAATAACTGGTTTCCCATTACATCCCATGAAGGGACTGGGGAGAACTTCTCACAATCACTGAGCTGTGCGCTTTCCAGTTTCCACTCACTGATTGGGACCTACAGTTTTACACCGATTCCGAACGGTAATTTGAGAAGCTTTTTCATGGCTAGATACTCGATAGTGTCGCCGTCACTATGCGAGGTGACCGCCGCCGAAAGAAAATTTGAAGGTGGTCAGAGCCGGGTTCGAACCCAGGATCTCACGTACAAGAGCCGCGCACACTAACTATTGCACCACCGACGGCCACACATTTAATTTTAATAACTTTTAAAAAGAGTTTTTGCACTTTTAATAAAAAATTTACTAAAACAAAGCAAAATAAGGAAAACTAAAAACTAAACTTGTCAAATATAAGGAAAACTAAAAACTAAAAGTTTTCTTCATCTTTGAGATTGTCATTCATACTTAATAGCTGCATATAAGCACCGGCGGTACGAACTAAGTCCCCAATGAACTAAGTCCCCAAAACGAAAATGAACTAACCCCCCAAAGTTGGGGATTTATTTCATAATGAAATAAATCCCCAATTTAGAAAATGAAATAAACCCCCAATAAAATGAAATAAATCCCCAAAATAAAAATTAACTAACTCCCCACTTTCTGGGGAGCAAGCAAACTAAGCAAGTTATCGAAATTTTTTATTTAATTTTTTTGGTTTATTTTAAGGTCATTTACTCTAAAAAGATATTACCTTGAGCAGTTAAGACGATTCCACAAATATCAACTCTACAGCACGTTTCAACATCGGGAGTCCATAACTCCAAAAATAGGGGTCTCCGCCAATTTGTAACGGTTCTTATAATGGAATTTTTAATAATTTTGGTATTTAGTGAAAATGAACTAATTCCCCAAAAATAATTTTGGGGATTTATTTCGTTTCTTGGAATTGGGGAGTTGGTTCATTGTGAACTAACTCCCTAAATTTGAAACTGAAATAAATCCCCAAATAATGAACTAAGTCCCCAAAAAACCTTGTTGTTTCCTCCTGTATAAAATTTTGGGGAGTTAGTTCTTTTTCGTTTTGGGGACTTAGTTCATACCGCCATAAGCACCATCTAGTGTGCAATAGTAGCTACTAATTTTCGAAAACCATTGCTGTAAAATAACATTACAGTTCAGTAAACAGCTGATTAATAACTTGTCAACCGCAACAAATACAAAATAATAAAATATTTTACAAAACCCCAAAAAAATTATAACTCAGAACATAAAACAACACAAAGTGTATCAAAGCTGAATGGAGGTAATGTTAATTCTAATAAAATTTCTATTAGATTCCAATATAAATTAAGATTATAACATATCTTCATTACGTACTGTTGCCTTACACTGAAGCTGGTGCACGACAATTGGGTAACAATCTCCATCTCATGCCAATTATTATGCGTGGAGATTTTAATACAAATTTTGCAAACCCACAGTCGCAAGCTTTATCAAAATTTTTATTTGACGTTTTCCACTTGGATATGAGCAATTCTCCACAAACCCCCACAACTAACAATTCCACTACTATAGATGCAGTTTTCCATAGATTTTTAAATACAATCGAGTCAAAAATTTATATATGTATCTTATTGTAGTTAGCATAAGTACTTCCAACTTCATTACTAGATGTTTACACATCTCCCCTGTGATCGGACTCACATTAATTTTTTTTATTACCAATAACATCGGCCAAGTTATTATTTCTGTGCAAAAAGTTAGCAGCAATATCACAGCGCAACATCCAAAAATGTAATGAATAACCACTATACAATTTTAACGTACTTTGGTATAAATTGGTCTAAATTTAAATTTTTTCAAAAATATTTTTTAAGTAAAATTGTAAATTTGTTGAAATATTTCTCCACATAATTTATAACACAGTACGACAGTGTTTGGTACACATGCGAAATGTTAACAGAATATGAAAATAGGCTTAAAATAAAGAAAGACGTGACTCGGCGTTTTGCTGTAGCACGTCAGAATTTTGAGAAAATCGATTTTTAAGCTCCGAAGGACCGTGGAAGTTCACTTGCAATTTAATAATATTATAAAAAGTTCTATAAAAACGGAATGGGTGAACCGATTTTAATGCTTGAGCCAGTTTTGAAAAGGGAATTAAATTTGGATTTTTTTTATAAAAAAAACAATTTTTTCCTCCGCTAGATGGCGCTTTAATTTTCATGTAAAGTTAAAAAATAACCAAAAATTGAATGTAATGTAATGTAAATGTAATGTAAATGTAATGTAAATGTAATGTAAATGTAATGTAAATGTAATGTAAATGTAATGTAAATGTAATGTAAATGTAATGTAAATGTAATGTAAATGTAATGTAAATGTAATGTAAATGTAATGTAAATGTAATGTAAATGTAATGTAAATGTAATGTAAATGTAATGTAAATGTAATGTAAATGTAATGTAAATGTAATGTAAATGTAATGTAAATGTAATGTAAATGTAATGTAAATGTAATGTAAATGTAATGTAAATGTAATGTAAATGTAATGTAAATGTAATGTAAATGTAATGTAAATGTAATGTAAATGTAATGTAAATGTAATGTAAATGTAATGTAAATGTAATGTAAATGTAATGTAAATGTAATGTAAATGTAATGTAAATGTAATGTAAATGTAATGTAAATGTAATGTAAATGTAATGTAAATGTAATGTAAATGTAATGTAAATGTAATGTAAATGTAATGTAAATGTAATGTAAATGTAATGTAAATGTAATGTAAATGTAATGTAAATGTAATGTAAATGTAATGTAAATGTAATGTAAATGTAATGTAAATGTAATGTAAATGTAATGTAAATGTAATGTAAATGTAATGTAAATGTAATGTAAATGTAATGTAAATGTAATGTAAATGTAATGTAAATGTAATGTAAATGTAATGTAAATGTAATGTAAATGTAATGTAAATGTAATGTAAATGTAATGTAAATGTAATGTAAATGTAATGTAAATGTAATGTAAATGTAATGTAAATGTAATGTAAATGTAATGTAACTGTAATGTAAATGTAATGTAAATGTAATGTAAATGTAATGTAAATGTAATGTAAATGTAATGTAAATGTAATGTAAATGTAATGTAAATGTAATGTAAATGTAATGTAAATGTAATGTAAATGTAATGTAAATGTAATGTAAATGTAATGTAAATGTAATGTAAATGTAATGTAAATGTAATGTAAATGTAATGTAAATGTAATGTAAATGTAATGTAAATGTAATGTAAATGTAATGTAAATGTAATGTAAATGTAATGTAAATGTAATGTAAATGTAATGTAAATGTAATGTAAATGTAATGTAAATGTAATGTAAATGTAATGTAAATGTAATGTAAATGTAATGTAAATGTAATGTAAATGTAATGTAAATGTAATGTAAATGTAATGTAAATGTAATGTAAATGTAATGTAAATGTAATGTAAATGTAATGTAAATGTAATGTAAATGTAATGTAAACATACAAAAATGAATATGAAATCTTAACTGTCATTTTCTGTTAAAAATATTTGTCGTTTATTTTTTCATGTGTAAGCTTTAGGATTTGTATCACGGCATAAATTCCAACAATGAACAAAAAAAAAAACAAGTCGTCTGGGATTTGAAGCACATGGCGGACGATCGTTTCGAATATCAAATTATTATTAATTAGAAGTTTCATTTGTACATTGGATCATGAAAGTGAAGCTTTCAAGTATTTAAAAACTGTTTCCCCTGGTGTAAGTGACGCCAAAATTAAAGCAGGTAATACAAATTTAAAGTTTATAATTTATTTTTGAACTAATTTTAATTGATTTTCTTGCAGGTGTATTCGATGGTCCACAGACAAAAACACTAATTCAAAATGATGTGTTTAGGAGTTTATTGAAAAAACGTGCATGAGATGGTTTCATTAATGTCGTAAAATTTTTTTTGGGAAATAAGAAAGCGGATAACTACAAAGATATTGTTAAAGAAATGGCTTCAGCGTATGTGGAAATGAAAGATAACATGTCTTTAAAAATTAATTTTTTGCACAACCATTTGGATTTTTTTCCCTCAAATTTGGATGGTTTAAGTGATGAGCATGGAGACCATTTCCATAAAGATATTGTTACAATAGAAAATCGTTTCACCGGAAAAGACATGACTCACATGCTTGCTGAATATTTTTTGAATTTATGCCGTGATACAAATCCTGAAGCTTAGCTTACACACGAAAAAATAAATGACCAAAATTTTTAACACAAAATAATAATTAAGATTTCGTATTCATTTTTGTATTTTTACATTACATATAAATTACATTACTTTTTTTTAACTTTACATGAATATTAAAGCGCCATCTAGCGGAGAAAAAAATAGTTTTCCAAATTTAATTCTCTTTTCAAAACTGGCTCATGCATTAAAATCGGTTCACCCATTCCGTTTTTATAGAACTTTTTATAATAGTATTACATTACAAGTACATGTACATGAGATCCTGGGTTCGAACCCTGCTCTGACCACCTTAAAATTGCTTTCGGCGGCGGTCACCTCGCATAGTGACGGCGACACTATCGAGTATCTAGCCATGAAAAAGCTTCTCAAATTACCGTTCGGAATCGGTGTAAAACTGTAGGTCCCAATCAGTGAGTGAAAACTGGAAAGCGCACAGCTCAGTGATTGTGAGAAGTTCTCCCCGGTCCCTTCATGGGATGTAATGGGAAACCATTTATTTATGTATTACATTACAAGTGAACACCCACGGTCCTTCGAAGCTTAAAAATCCATTTTCTCAAAATTCTGACGTGCTACAGCTAAACGCCGAGACACGTATTTCTTTATTTTAAGCCTATTTTCATATTCTGTTCACATTTCTCATGTCTACTCAAAAAAATTTGATGTTGTCGTACTGTGTAATAAGCGAGTTGCGAGATGTGAGATGCGCTCGCCACCAATCCATTCATGGGATGTAATGGGAAATGGTTTTTTAATTTGCCGTAACTTGAAAACGACTTTTATGATTTCGTTTCAATAAATAAATTTATAATTATTTTTAATTCTTATCTATAATGCCTTCTAATCTGAATAACAGTTATTGTGGAAAAAAAAATATTATTTTTTTCGATAAAATTTTTATTTATCGATAAAAAACGGCCATAAGGGTTGCATATTATTACGGTATCATAAAAACACATATTAAAATAAGACGTAAATCATGAAAATTTATGAAGGGTTTTCGCTTTTATTCAGAATTTCGCAAATTGAAAAATGGAGAATTCATGGGATACCTTTTACCATATGATTAGACACTAAGACTGTGGGCGGATCGAACTCTTTTAGTCCGTGGTAAAATTGGCTGAATACAATTTGGTAAGGTAGATACAATTTTGTCATTTTGCTCTGCGGATTCATGTGATGAAATTTCGACAGATTGTTAACAAATTGTTGACATTCAGTCGCCGCACAAAACAGAACAAGTCAGTGAGTGGTGGCGTTGAAATGAAAAAATAAATAAAACAAAAATATGTTGCACGTAATTTTGCGGCTTTGGAAGAATTGGTGAAGTTGCAGTTCAACCAAAGGACGTTTTTGTTAATATTCTGCGTAAAAGACAAACGACAAAACCAAAACAAATAAAACATTTGTGCCCCTGTTTAGCAAGATGTATTCAATAAGGTGGTGGGAGCAGCAGATGTTGATGTTGTATAACAAACTTTGGTTTTAATATGACCTGATTAAAATGAAAATAAAACTCTAAAAAATTACTTAAAATTGCATATATTTATATTTTTCATTTTAAACAATGCAAACACAATTGTTTAAACAACATTTGACAATTTTCGCTGGCCAACTGAATGAAACAAAACCAGTGAGCATTGTTGATGCTATCACTAGAGATGGGCACGTGAGTAATTTTGGCTCACGCTCACGCACGGTCACGACGTAATAATTTTGAATCACGCACGCTCACGCACGACGATTTTTTTTTCGCTCACGTTCACGCACGCTCACGTGAGTAAAATCAAATTTTACTCACGTTCATGCGTAGTCACGAAACTCACGCAAAAGAAAAAACACATTTTTATACAAAAAAAAAATTCTCATTTTTATTTAAAGAAAGCTTCAAAAACAAGTTTTATTTTTATGAATAGATTAAATTAACTTAAAAATATAAAGCAAAGTTTATATGTGACCTGGTCTACGAAAAGGGAGCTTACGTGCGAAAACTAGTTTTCTGTGAAAAAGCTGTTAAAAGTAAGCAACTCGTTTCGTCAGTTTCTCATTATCTCGTTAATTGTTCTCCGCGCCGGACGTCCAGTAAGTGTTGTTGTTGGTCGGAATATTATTATAGTTCATCGTGTAAGTTGCTAGTGTGGAACATTTAAAAAAGTAACACTGAAGAAGTGACGTTTACTGTTTCTGTTGATTATCGTCTTCGCATTTCGCATGAAATGAAACATGAGTGTTGATGAGGAGTTCAGTGCCGTATACGGACAATATTTCCATGAAAAGGATGATGAAAACGATGATGAAAACTATGAAGAGAGCGATGATGATGAAGACGAAGTATGTGTATCTCAGGCAGAAGATGGTACCGAACAAACTTTTGTTAACATGGACCTGTATGTTGTTGATGGTAACAAAATTTCTGTCAAAAGATTGTTGTAATAATGAATGTCATACACTGATACCACGGGAAATGATCGAGAGTACGCGGAACAATTGTTTAGAGATGACGAAAAATGAACTTGATTTAGTGATACTAAGTCACATCGAAGCTGGAATTATGAGTAACGAAAAGCTAGAAAGTGTATACGCAAAGCTTGCTGGGCGGAAGGAATATGGACAGAGACAGGATACAGAAGTTATGAGGCATAGAATTCAATTTACCTTCTACAGAGTACCTGTTGGTCGTTCGTTTTTCCATTTTCTACATGCCTGTACGACGAAGCGTTACGAAAATTTACTGCGTCATTTTCACGCACAGGGTGTAATAGTGCGCCAACACGGACTGGCAACTAAACCATTATCATTTCATAATCTCTACAGATTGTGTAAAAATAAAGAAATTCCTCAGGATCAACACGTAAAAATATCTCAAGAAAAACGACAACAAAGAAAAATACATAAACTACTCAGCATTATTATTTTTGGCCCATAATACGTTTTTCTACTGTATAATCATGTCTTTATAGCTTATAATTCAATGTATTTTATTCATTACCAATAAATTATATTTTGTCGTATTTTTACTCTTCTTTCTCTACATTTTTAGTACACTTCTAAGCAAGTTAGGATTTTCTGCTTTTCACCACGTGAAAAAGCATCTCATCTTCCATCCGAATCAACCAAAAGTGAAAATTGATTTTTTGACACCTAAGCCCCCTTTCCGTAGACCAGGTCACATATAATTAAAATAAAATACTTCAAGTTATAATTATAGTTAATGATTATAAAACAAAATTTTAATTCAGTTTCTTTTTCGTTGGGGTTAAAAAATTCAGGTAATTTAGTGCCTTTTGTAAAAAGAGTCTTTTAATGCTTCACACTCAAGCGAATATCCATAGCGAAAAAACGTGTGATCGTCACAATTGGTGCTGTTTTGTTTGTTTACACAAGAAATATGAAAACATGCGAATACCGCGGGCAACTGAGTAAAAACTTGACGCCGCCATGCGGTAGCGGCCGACAACTTATTGACTAGCAACGCCTTTAAAATATAGTAAAAGTGTTTATGGTTTATAACAAACTGATGAAGTTATTGGAAAACACGTTATTTTGAGCAAAAAATGTTAAACAAAAAATTTGGCTCCAAGGCCTATTTTTCCAGTTAGGTGCTGTTGATTTAATCGGTGAAAAAATGTTGCAAAAAAAAGTTGGTAAAACTTGCTATTCCTAAAAAATATGCAATTTGCGTATTTGACACATTAAACATCCAAAATAAGAAAAGTCGGCAAAAAAACCGAATTTTTTATTGGAAAAGTTCGTGAATCACGAAATTTTTCCACTCACGTACGCTCACGCACGACAATTTTTTTCGCTCGCGTTCACGCACGCTCACGTGAGTAAAATCAAATTTTACTCACGTTCATGCGTGAATCACCCGTGATTCACGTGATTCACGCTAATCATGTGATTTGTGCCCACCTCTAGCTATCACCTTACCAAATACATCTTGTTGTTAAACAAATGTCATTATTTGGTTCGTTGTCAAAATGTATAGTAGCCCTGGGGGGCTAGTCTAATTTTTGACACTAGAAATTCACCACGCAAACTTCAAAATTTTGTTCGGTGCAAAATATTTGAACCAATCCGCCCACAGCCTAATATTCAAAATTTATGTCCCTTTTCGAATGTTCGCGATTTTAAAAAATAATAGCAACATTTTATGAAAAATAACATAATAACATAATAAAATAACCAAATAACGTGTCATGGTAAATTATATGGAGATACATCTCGAAACTTTGAAAATTTTAGTTAAAAATATTAAAAAAATAACTATACATAGAAATTAAAATGTTGAATAATTTTGTACTTAAGTGAATATAGCGCATTAAATCGGTATAGTAGTTGTTCGTTGAAAACAAACTTTTATCATTTTGTGGCACTGTGTTATAATTTCGATTCACACTTTTTTGCTACTAACACAAGTGCTGGTCTAGAAAACGGGAAAAGCCCGGTTTCAAATCCCGCAAAGCGGATTTTTTTTATTTACGTTTTTATTTACTAAGTATTTATTTTTATTTTTAATTATTATTATTTACATTTTACATATTGTTCGGCGGGATGAATAAACAAATGCCAAACAATAAAATTATTGTATTCAAATAACAATCTAAAGCTTTTTTTTCGGAAATTACGATGACTTTGAATTAGTTTTTCTGAAATTATGTGTGATAGAAACGTAATTTTTTTACTTAAAATGATCCAATAAAATGTTGAACCCATCTAAAGGGTCCGCCATCTTACGTTTTTTTCTTCAACTAGTGCTTATTTCGTGAATGGTAACACTTAGCTCATGTCTGATTTGACAGATAATTATTTTTTCTTTCCCTGAACGAATATGGTTGTGTATACGCTTGAACAATGCTGGGAAATATTGCGATATTACTTTGAAAATCATGGTAATGTTGCAGAATGTGTGCGAAACTCGGAAGGTTTTTGAAGATCGCATTATCAGCCGCAGAGATGATGTCGGTTGGCCACCTTGGAGCTGCGATTTGACACCGTTGGACTATTATTTGTGGGGTGCCCTCAAAGATAAGTGTTACGCCGACAAGCCAGAGACAATTGACGCTTTAAAGGACAATATTCGTGAAGCCATTGGTGAAATACAGCTGCACACAATCGATAATGTGCTTAAAAATTGGACCGATCGTGTAGGCTACTGCATGGCCAGCCGAGGCAGCCATTTGAATGAAATTATTTTCCATTATTAACCGGAAGGATTGTACTTTCAAATAAAAAAAGAAATTTGAGAAAATATTCAGTAGTTTTTTTTATAGTTTTTAAAAAAAAAAAATTATTTGGCGGACCCGTTACCATGATTCCAAGTCTGCACATCTATCCACGAAGCTGTGGAAGGTATGGCTGAACAATATTTTTAGATGTGTTGAAAAATAGTTGATCAAGTACTTTTTGTACGTTTTCCATGAATCGCTTGGGTGGTTCATAAACTAATTGTAGAATCATCGTGAGGACGTGTAATCTTCCAAATAACTTTCTACTATTACCAGGAAGATTGGAAGATTCGGGTTTATTACTCAAATCGCAATTCAATCACATGAGTGATGATAAAGCGACCGACCCATTGTGATTATTTTTCCTAGCATCTTTCAAATACAGGCAGGAAGTTCGTCATTACTTCTCTTAAATCGCGGTTCGATCGCTTTCGCGATAGAATAGAAAATCATCATCAAATGCTCACCAAGGAGAATTGTAGAATCTTTGAGCCGGCACAAGAATCGGCCGCAATCTTCAAAAATATTTGAAGGGCTGTTTGATCATCAAAAACAACAAAATGTAATTGATTTTTTCGATGATTGAAACAAAACCATGTAAGCGTGATGTATGACATTTTTTTCCCTATCTGTTGGTTGCTGACGTGGAATCATGAGAGCGGACAAATCCAAAGTAAAAGAAGGTGAAAAAGCGTTTATTTGGTTATCGCTCTTCACCAGATCTGTAGGATGTTAAAAGTTAAGAATATAGTGATCGTCAGAAAATTTGGAACCGTGCGAATTGAAATACCAATTAGGATTCCCAGAAGCAGATAGAAAGGAAATGAACAGCAAATGAACAAAAACTGTACGATCTAATTTTAAAAGGGCAGCAAAACGTTTGAGCCAATTTGGTTAATAGCGTTTCTGGAACAGTCAATAATAATGAATGCGGATTATGGTACTTTGCTGTCATATATAACATCACAGATGCTGATACACCAAGTGCATCATGGAGTTCCTTGCGGTAAACCCCACTAAGATATAACTGGTTCTTTTTAGCCGTAGGTATAACTTACCAACTGTTGTGCCTGTCTCTTCGGGGTCCTGAATTTCCCTACTCTGAAAGCGCAAAATACTTAGATTTTACTCGGCACTTCCAACTTCAAACCCAGCATTCTGGAAAGAGTCAAAAAGGCTGTGTCAGCGCTATATTAATACCTGTAAAATGATAAATGGGGTCTGACTCCGCGTATAGTGCATTGGCTGTATACGACAGTAGTTAGAACGATAATGCTGTACGGCGTTATGGTCTGGTGGAGAGCTCTACGGAAATGAACGAGAATGACACCGACAGACGCAGTAAATATCATACTATTACCACGTTGTAGCAAGACAATAAGACCCCTTTCACACTCGGCAGGTTACTTGCGCAAGTGAGTTTTTCAACTTTCCGAGTACAAGCAAGTCTGTACTCAAAATTTATTCCCCTATCCCGACCTTACCTCTGTCATCAACAAACCAAGACTTGGGCAAGAGATTTGCGCAAGTAACTTGCCGAGTGTGAAAGGGGTCTAAGCCACGGTTACTGCTATTAGACTTATGGCCAGTTTTTCAGTCAGTGGTGATCTTCGTTTCTTAGTGAAATTGTGGTTAAACATCGAATTGTGTTTTTTAGTCATTGTTTAACTATGATTTAACCACCCAATGTTGGTTGGTTAACTTATAGTCAGAACCATGTTACTTTGACAATCAAATTACTGACTGTCAAAGTGAGAAATGAAGATTGTATAAAATACATGTTCCAGATTTGCGTATTTGTACACATACCTTGAGTCTAGATCGTTAAATTGTTGCGCCTATATAGTTTTTTAAGCATTTTTGTTAAAATGGCTTCGATTTTATGCATCTATTTTATATTTTACATAATTCCATTTTGTTTGTTCCCCTTTGTTGTTTTGGTATTTATCCCAAAACACACGTTTTTCCCATAAGAATACAAGGGTTGCCATATTAGTTGACAATATGGCGACTTACATAACTCACCACTGAAAAACTAAATGCAAAGTTAACCTCTAATTAACTTAGAATTAAGATTAAGTAATACGATAGTTAACTACCCACTTAAAAACTGGCCCTTAGGGAATTTTCACTCTGGTCCGAAAATGGTATCGGGCACAATGCCATTCTCAACACAGTGCCCTGATCTTCCAGGTATTTGTTGATTACACTTTGACCGAACCACTCTTTGACAAGAACTACCACACTCTTACACCTGATAGATCAGAATGGAATGGTTGCATACAAAAGAGATTCGACAACTTCAAAATTCGACGATAAAGTAGGCTTTGGTGTATTTTCTAAAAAACTAGAGCTATCCATTGCGGAAAAATTGCCTGATCACTGTAGTGTCTACCGGTGGAAATCTTAGCTATTAGAGAAGTAGTGGAATGGCTGAGAAGTGATGTTCTGACTAAAATGGGAATCAATACTTTCTCTGATAGTCAAGCCGCCATCAAGTCCCTGGAAACTGTCTTGCTCAGTCCGAGAACTGCCCTCAACTGTCGCAGAGGTTGAACAGTTTAATATTCACTTTATTTGGGTGCCAGGCCAGGGAACTGTAAAACAGATGAACTTGCTAGACACTGGGGACTACCTTACATGCTCCACAGGAAGTTCTTTCAAGTAACTAGAACATGTCAGCATGCCTCTAGCAACTTGCAAGCTCTTCTAGAGATATTGTGCCCTCACTAACATAGTCAGTGTGAAAGTACTAGGGTGAAAGCACTAGGAAAGTACAAGACCTCCAAAGGGTTAGGCGTTCTCAGCCAAACTTTTCCTTTTACTTTGGGGTGATGATACTAAGGTAGATCGTAGGGACCGAATTGTAGAGTTAGGATCCTTTATATGGTAGGATCCCATTGTGAAAATTAATGGAAAAATGGATCGTAACCAGTATTTGGTCATTCGTAGAAACCAAATGGAACCTTATGCTTTTAAGCAGATGCCAGTTTCTTTATGGCCTCCTGCAAGGACGAGAATGGGAATCTGGTGACTGATAAGCAGTGTGTGCTCAAAATGTGGAGAGACCACTTTTCAGCACTACTCCACTCATATTCTTCCACTGAAGATCAGGAGGTAATGATAGTGGAAGATAGTGTAGATTGTAACCCCCCCCCCCCCCCAACAAAGGCGAGATTAGAACGGAGATCTCGCGGCTTAAAAATAACAAAGCCGCTGGTCCGGATGTGCTAACCGCTGAACTTTTTAAGGCAAGAGGCGAAGGACTGCTAGCCCACATGCATCGACTTATAAGAAGTATATGACAGGAGAACCTATGCCATACGATTGGAGTCTCAGTGTATTATGTCATGTGTTCAAAAAGGGTGATCCGTGTGTCTGTTCTAACTATCGCGGTATCAGTCTTTTATCCATCGCGTATAAGGTCTTGTCGAGCGTATTATGTGAAAGACTAAAGCCAATTGTTGAAAACTTGATTGGATCCTATCAGTGTGGTTTTAGACCAGGCAAGTCCACGACTGACCAAATATTCACGCTACGTCAAATCCTGGAAAAGACCCACGAAAAGTAAATCCATATATACCACCTTTTTGTCGATTACAAAGCTCAAGCCCCATACGGAAAAAAAATGTACGAAGCTATGTCTGAACTTAAGATTCTGGCAAAACTGATTCGCCTCTGTAGAATGACGCTGACCAACACCAAATCAGCAGTAAAAGTGGGGAAAGACCTCACTGAACCATTCTGTACCAAGCGAGGACTTAGACAAGGCGACAAACTTTCGTGCAATCTCTTCAACATCTTAATGGAGATAATAATGAGAAAGGCTGCAGTAAATGCGAACAAGACCATTAACATGAAAAGCCACATGTAGCTGGCGTATGCTGACGACATAGACATCATTGAGCGAAATTTGCGAGAGGTTACTGCAGTATTTTCAAGAATCGAAAAGCAATCAGCGAAGGTAGTTAATGAGGGCAAGACAAAATGTATGGTGTCAACGACTAGAGAAACCTCTCGACTTGGTCCGCACTTGAACGTTGACAACCGATTTAATTTTGAAGTGGTAGATGAATTTGCCTACCTTGGATGCGCCGTGAACAAGGACAACAAACTCAGCCTGGAGATAAATAGAAGAATTGTGCTTGCAAGTAGATGCTATTTTGGGCTCAGCAAGCAATTTAGGAACAAAGCCCTCTCTCGACGGACAAAAGGTCAGCTATATCAGGCTCTCATTTTACCTGTCTTGACATATGGCTCCGGAACTTGGGTCATATCGCAAGCGGATAAAAAACACCTAGGCGTATACGAGAGAAAAATTATCCTTAAAATATATGGTCCTGTTAGGGAAACGGCGTGTACTGACGTCGCTGGAACCAAGAGCTTTATAATCTCTATTCTGACGTGGACATAGTTAGACGAATCAAATTGGGCCAATTACGTTGGCTAGGCCATGCTATCAGAATGTATGAAGATGTGCCAACGTGAAAGGTTTTTGATGACGTACCCGATGGAAGCAGGAAAAGAGGACGACCAAGACTCCGCTGGAAGGACCAGGCAGAAGAATCCCTCCGTATCGTTGGTGTTACCAAGTGGCGATAAAAGGCGATGGATAGAGGCTGTTGGAAGAATATGTTGAAATTTGTTTAATTAATATGTTTAAGACGTCTGACCTCATGACGTTGTAAAATAGTCAATAAAATTAAAAGATTCATTCACATTCATGCACTACAATGACCCCAAACACACGTCGTGGCTGGTAAAGGAGTGGGGTTCGAAGGAAACCATCCCCGTTTTAGATCGAAGTCCCGACCGATGTCTATACGTTGTCAGGAAGTTTTCATATATTTAATAAAGTTTCCCAGCGGCGGAAGTCGCAAGGCTTTTCCACAAATAATGGAATGGTTCTTTTGTAATGCCTTCCTAAAATAAGGCCTGCGGAATGCATGCATTTTTTCATTAGATATAACCAAGAGGAAACTTTTTAAAATTTTGAGACATTTTTTTCCGATTCTTTTTAACCGTAATGTAATTGGAGAATTTCATACAAATTTTAAAATTATATTTTTTATCATTTCCCTTGCGAGAGTTTTTTAGTCGGCCTGTTTTTAACTTACAATTTTCCAAATTTATTCAAGCTTAAGGCCTTTTTAGAATAAATCATATTTATTAGGGAGTTTTTTACAATTTTCCAAATTTATTCAAGCTTAAGGCCTTTTTAGAATAAACCATATTTATTATTATTTTCAAAAAAGTCGGGGTATTTTTCAGGGTATTTTTCAAAATTTGCAATTTGAAGTTGGGCGTGGTACAACTTTCTAAGATAGATACATAAAAAAAAATAAATGGTTTCCCATTACATCCCATGAAGGGACTGGAGAGAACTTCTCACAATCACTGAGCTGTGCGCTTTCCAGTTTTCACTCACTGATTGGGACCTACAGTTTTACACCGATTCCGAACGGTAATTTGAGAAGCTTTTTCATGGCTAGATACTCGATAGTGTCGCCGTCACTATGCGAGGTGACCGCCGCCGAAAGCAATTTTAAGGTGGTCAGAGCAGGGTTCGAACCCAGGATCTCATGTACAAGAGCCGCGCACACTAACCATTGCACCAACGACGGTCACAATACATACTTGCAAATAAATATGTAGAAGTGGATGATTTGATTGATAATGATTTTGTGATAAAATAAATTATTTTAATTTAATTTTTGTTTAACAAAAATAAATTAAAATAAATCCCCTTGTAAGGCCTTCCTCTTTGCATGCCTTGTTTAGGCAATGGGCAAGGAAGGCCTTGCCTCTCATCTCACGCAATGGAGGTGTTTTACATAGGAGGTGGTAATGTGTAGGGAAGGCCTTGCGTATTTTAAAGAAGGCCTGATTGGCCATGAGGTCATGACTTTCCAGGTCATGACTTTCGCCGCTCGGTTGTGTATTTCTCAGACATATGTATATGTACATTCATACCGTAGTACAGCTATAGTATTGATCACAACTGTCTGTAAAAAGAGCGCCAAATTTTCTTTGGTAGAAAGAAAACACAAATAACGTCAAAAAGGTACTCAACATTAAAACAAAATACAAAAACATTAACAACGGGTTTTAAGTGGCCGCACTCTTTTGTTACAAACATAAAGAAATACACACAAGTTGTACTCGTATGCGAGTGCAAGAGAATTTCCTCATTAAGGGGCATCATATGTAGATGAGTGTAGATTAAAATAAACATTTTATATATAAACTAAGCTTTAACTTAACACACACACACACACACACATACAGTTAAACATTTCGGGTATAACGGTAAATACGCGGAATTTTTATGAACAGCTGGCTTTGCACACTAACGTATACACAGACTTTAGTTACTCTTTAATTGCAAGCAAATGAGAGATAAAGAGCGCGCTCTTTTATGGTTGCGTGTGTCTTACAAGAAACAACGCGCAAAGTAACGGCACCGATTAAACGGCGACGACCGCGATCTTCGTCATTACAGCACACTGAGCTAAGCGACGACGTAATTTTCCTCGTCTTCTTATTCGTGTTTTACATATTTCTTGTGTTGTTTTTTCTGCTTTTACGACGGTAGTTGGTTTTTTCTTCTGTGTGTGTTTTTTTTTGGGGACGCCTTCAAAGCACCAGCGCTAAGAAGGCATATTTCATTCATACATTGATAGCCCAACATTGCGGTAGTACATGCGGTCTTTAGTAGTCCGGCAAAGCAAAGCACAACAAAATTCGGCGTGTAATAATATAATAATAATAATAACAACAACACGGAAAGTGCACTCACTCGTTCGCTGTTAGCTCGTAGGTTCGTGCGCTCACGAAAACCATCTCTTGGATAAAGCTAAACGGATGCGGACGCGCACATTTCTTGTAAACGGGAGGAAAAACGAATTTGAAGAAAACAGAAAGCGATAGAAGAAACAAACCAACAACAACAAGAAAATAAAGAAATAAAGTACAATCATTGAAGAGAAAAAGACGAAATAATATAAAATCTGTTGCATCACTTGTGAAACACTTCAGTCGCATTGAGACAGACACAAGACGACACGGCACGGTGCGGTTGTATACAACAAGAAAAAAAGTTTGCGAAATCGAAAAAGTATAAAAAAAAATTTGAAAAAAAAAATAATTAAATCAAAACTAAAAGAAAATATTTAAAAATTAACACATGTAGTTAAGTGAGAACATAAAAAAAGTTCAAATATTTTTAAAATCAAGCGGATACTTGTCCAAACTGTAACGGAAATATATAAATAAAAAGATTTGAATATTTATAGAAAATCAGGATAATTGTTTGAAACAAAAAAAAAGTTTGTGAAATTAAAACCAATCCAAAGAAATTTACCTCTAATAAACAAAAAATTAAAAACAAATTTAAGGCAAATTTAAAACAAAATTCAAAACAAATTGTAAACACAAATAGTGACAGTTTAGAACATGAACACAGAAATAAAACAAAATATTGAAATAAAAAATTGTCGAAAAAATTTAAGTGTGAACACTTGGACAAACATTTATAATTTCTAAATGAAAATTTAATAAATAAATAACAAAGAATATAATAAAAATAAAATAAAATAAATCAAATCCCATAACTGATTAGAAAAAATACACAAAAAGTATTTTGAACATTCTCAAACTTAAAATTGAGTGGACATTTAGTGAAAATAATTAAATGGATTTGATGATTAATCCAAAACAAATTTAACAAAAAGTAAAAAATTGTTAAAGTAAATGTTAAAAACAAAATAATTTTTAACAAAATAAATTTACTGTTAAAAGTTATAAACTTTTTTTTTCAAATAAAAATAAAAAAAAAATAGTTTAAAGTTATAAATTTAAAGTGAAAATATATTAAATATTCAACATTTATACCAAACTGTGTTCCACGAAACCGGATACTTAGCAACATTAGAAAAATCCACAAGGATCAAACTACCACCCAATTTCCTATTCCCACCAACTCGCTTTCTAAATGTCACGGAGAACTATAACCTGAAAGACATCCTTATCTTGTTGCAGTTTAAAATGGTTGTATAACCTGTGTCTTCAACTTCCCAAATCCAACGACAACTCTTAGGGAACATATTTCTTCTTCGCCACCACGTATCCCCCCACAAATTAGCAAAATTACAAAAACTGTCAAGATTTTGCCTTCATTTTCACAGTTGAAAATGCTCAACATGGAATCACCCCAGATGTACGATACCGTACAAACACTGACACAGCTGGATCTGAAGAAACAGCCGCCGCCCCAGCAGGCGATCATTGGCCAGATCACATTGACGGCCATGTCCTCGCACAACAACAACAACTCCCAGAATGGGGGCGGCCAACAGAATGACAGCAACAATAATCCCCAACAGCAGACGCAACAGAGTAATGGGATAGGACTTGCTTCCGGCTTGGTGGTGAAACAGCATGCCATGCATCAGATGCAACATGCGGCCGCCATGAATAATAACAACAATAATTCCGCACTCAATGCTAATGTCAACAATGTCAATCTGTTGCAGAAGCAAATGCTGCAGCAATGTGTGCAGTCCGACCTGGACGAATTGACCGCTCAGGAGATCTCTTTGGACTTGCAACACCTCATCGACGATCAGTTTCGTGATCAGGAAACTTTGGGCATATTCAGTGATATGGTCACATCACCGGGTGTACTCTCGGCCACCCTGCCGCCCAACGGAATGGTCACAGCAGCCGCCAAAGTCTTGCAGCAACATCAATTGCAGCAACAATCGTTAAGAACTCAGCAACATCAATATGGCCGCAATCCTTTGGCCTATATGCCCCAGGCGGTGCACTCCAGTGCGGCCTACAGCAACAATTCCAGTGATGAAAATTCCTCAATTGGCTCGGACACCTCCACCATCAAGGAGGAACCCATTGACCCCGAGTATCGCCGCCACTTGCAAGAAACCAATGCTGCCAACAATGCCGCTGCCGCCTTCATTACGAACGGCAACACAAATGGTCTCTACAATCCCTACCAGACGGCAAATGGCAATGGCAACTCCAGCAATTCCTCATCGCAAAACTCCAACAATTTCAATACTCTTACCTCAGCCAATGTCCTGGCCCACCACTCTGCCGTTAATTTGCCTCATTTAGCCGCTGGCGCCCACTTACTGAAGCATCACAACAAACAAATGCAACCAAATCGCAAACTCTCCCTCAAACATGTGGACAAGGGCACGGATGAGTATCGCCGCCGCCGAGAACGCAACAACATCGCCGTGCGTAAATCGCGAGAGAAGGCAAAGGTGCGTTCGCGCGAAGTTGAGGAACGTGTCAAATCCCTGCTCAAAGAGAAAGACACTCTCCTGCGACAACTGCAAGAGATGACAAACGAACTGCAATTGCACAAACAAATCTACATGCAACTGATCAATCACAATAATCCCGAAGTGAGTCGTGTATGTCGAAGTTTTCTCAATACGAACGATCACGGCTTGTGAAAGACGCCGAGGGGAAGGAGTCCAGCCCATCCCCTGTGGATCCAGACTGTGTAAAGCGAATTGAAACATGTAATTATTATGGGGGAGTTATTAAATCTCGTTGCAATATTTATAAAATTTAGCAAAAAAAAAAAGAAATACGGGCGGGTAATGCTAAGTTCATTCACTTATAAATAATTTTTGTTTTTAAAAAATATCGCTCTTTATCTGCATGAAAATCATGAAACTAAGAAGCAGAGGCATTCCTCCATTCAACACAAATACTACTTATATATCCATCCATTATCACTGACACAATATTTACACTGGTTTACATGTAATTTACAGTAAAATACCTAAACTAGAAATATGTATTCTTTACAATTCCGTTTGTAGAAATTTCCATGTTGAGCAAAACATTTTCAGAAAATCACACACACTGCTTTAAAAGTTCTACACGGGTTTGGGTAGAGAAGAAGAGAGTGAGAGAGGGAGGGAGAGAGAGAGACATTGATAGATGTTTCTGGAATCTGAATATTCTTTTTGGAAAATTTCTCGATATTTCACAGAAGTTTCAAAGGTTAGGTCACGTACACAGAAAAAAAGACAACAGTAAAATTTTAACAAAAATATTGGTACTTGAAAAATTTGAACACTCAATTAAAATTTTCATTGAAGAATAAAAAATTAAAAGTATTGAAATGAAAATCGACAAATGGGACCAACAAATAATTTCATAGGAAATACCCCAATATTTGATGAAGTTTTTTTTTGGGTTTCAAAAATAGCAAACTTCACATTTATTTAAGCTGGTTAACAAATAAATTCATCAATATCCACATCCAATAAACGTTTTGGTTACATTAAAAAAAAAAATAATAATTCGATAAATATGATACCAGCAACCAATTAGCTTCGGTTAGTGATAAGTTTGGACAGGCAGTCCAAACTGCCAAAAGATGATGCTTCACAAAAATCGAAACGATCGTCCAGCGAATGTGAATGGATTTGTTTCAGTTTTTTTAAACAACCAATCTTTCTAAAAATAACTCGGAATGATGACGAAACGTTTGTTAATTTGTGAATTTCAACCGACCGAATTTCATCGATCGAAAACGAAAATATTTTAACGTACAAATATTTACGTAGAGTGGTGAATTTTTGTATGATTTAAAAATAATATTTTTCTTATGAACAACCTACAAATATTGTAAAACGTGACTTTTTATCATAGCATTCAATTAATATTTTGTTTGAATTCTCGAATAATTTAATTGAATCAAAAAATTATTTTTTTCTGTGTATATCTTTAGTTTTATTCATTTAATTAAAACATTCATGAACGGTTATTTGCTTGTTTATGAAAACTTCCACGAACTAGAAACACAATTCGGAACCACAATTTTATGCCACCCAAACAGGCATTTTGGCACAAAACGTTTTCAGAAAGTTGTGTTTATTAAAAATCAGAAAGAGTTCAAAAAGTCTCGAAGAGAAGTTTAAAATGCTAGAGCAGTGTAGCGCAAAACTCCCAACAACTCGGGGATCACACACGGTAATTTTACTCGCGCAAAACTTGTGTTTATAGGGGGGAGGGGAAGAGAACGGAAGCTCTTCCCCTCTGTCTTCTAAATAGGGGGTGGGGAAGAGAACGGAAGGTCTTCCCCTCTCTCTCCTAAGTAGGAGGAAGGGAAGAGAACGGAAGCTCTTCCCCTCACTCTTCTATAAACTACAGACTTGCGCAAGTAAAATTGCCGCGTGGGATCCCCGAGAAACACCCCCATTTTGTATTGGTTGCAATCCATGAGTCTGTAATTAAACCTCTCTATTGAAGAGGATCCTCTCTTTCTCTATCTCTCTCTGCACAATGCTTGTATACATGTAACGTAACGCGATGCAATTATATACGACATAACCACACTTAGGGGTAAAATACAAAGCTGCTTGTATTTCGAGGAAACGTAACTGAAAGGTAAAAATATAATTTAAAATGTTAAGCGGCGTTCAGGTATTCTGCGACTTCGAATCAATCGAGATTTCAAACCACCAAACATATTGCCGGTCTCCTCATATTCCAAACATACATATTGGACTATGTGATACAAAACTCAATGACCCAGAATTTGTCAAAATTTAACTGCCTGTTTTCATAAAACGAATTTGAACGAACGTACGAATCGGCCGAAACTAAAATGTAAATAAATAGGGTTTCATGGTACAAATGAGAGAAACCTTTCCAAATTTACTAAAGTTACATATCGCTCATTTGCGACGAGACCGTCATGAATCAAAATCCATAGTTTGTATGCAAAATGATAGTTTAAAAACTATTTTGATACGCAAATGCAGTTCAAAAAAGATAAATTTTGAGTTATGACGATCTTGTCGCAAATGAGCAATATGACGAATGAAATAAATAATTAATTTTACCTGTATTATTCGTAATATTTAAGTTTTCGGTTTGGCCGATTCGTTCGTCCGTTCAAATTCGTTTTATGAAAACCGACAATAAAAGTCGTAATCGTAGTAGCAAGATGGATCTAGTACAGGTGGGGTGCGTTCGAACAGCTGATTTAATTTTCTACTCGTTGTGGTCCATGGCTGAACTAGGAGAGTTGACAATTGTAAGCAACCACAACAACAGTCACTTTGCTTTTGTTTCATGACTCTAAAGCATCTCATTTTCTGTACACGAAACTTCCAAGTAAGAGAATTCTACTGCAGTGTAACTGTAGTATAACGACCAAATTCAACATAAATTTATACGAACAAAAAAAAAACAGCAAAAAAAAAACAACAACAACAAAATACACTGAATTTGACAGTTAGGGTTAGAAGAAACCACACTCAGCTGTTTAAATGCCGCAACCTCTACTAGTTCAGTCATGCTGTGGTCCGACTTTGACAAATTCAAATGCATTTTGTTTTTGTACTTTTTTTGTTGTTTGGTTTAATTGTTGGTATACATTGTATTGATTTTGACAGCCTACGCCCTCAAAAAAATCTGTTGTTGTTGCCTTCAATTAAAACAACACCTTATTCCTAATTCTGCCATGCGTTGTCAACTTTTTCACTAGGTGGTGTCCTATATTACTGTCACTTTCATTGAAGTTTCTTATAATTCTCATTGACGTTTATTCAGAATTGTGGGAATTTTGTACCAAAAAAAAATTAAGCAAGGGAAAATGTGGCAAGCAAGCCTTCATTTAATTTACTACGCAGAAACAAGTCGGAACGCGTTTTCTATCTAAAAACTACCAACCCAAAAATTTTGCAAGCGTTTTCTAAAACTGTTTGAGTGTCTGAAGACTCCCAATCATGAATGGTGACTGTACCGGAGGAAGAACTACTTTATAGACGGTGGCGGTATGGCTTTGCAATTCGATAACCATCAAAAAATCGATTTTAAGTTATGTGTTGTATTCTTCGTTTTAAATAATTTTTGCTTTTGATTTCAATTCGAAATTTTAAAATTCTAATAAATGTCATATTTTCATTTTACTTTTTTTGGGAACAAAAAATCCCAATTATTGCTTTCAGCGACACCTAGAAAATAACCCATTACACTAAATATTTCCCAACACTTGTGCTTTATCTATTATTTTTCTTTATCTATGGTAGTAACCATAGATAAAGAAAATAACTAGATATCGCACAGTCGTGGGAAATTTCTTTTTCAATGGGATATTTTCTAGATGGAGCTGAAAGCCATTATTACACTGTGATAGTTTTTGGTAAACATTTTTTAAGACAAGGCTGGAGAGGACGGCTTTACCTTAAATCGGGTGCATCATTAGTATTTTTAGTTACAATTTCGGTCCATTAATTTTTTTTATTGTGACTATCCGATTGGATTTTTTTGATTTTTCGATTTGGACTCACTTTTGACAGCCACTAACTTCTATTTGGTTGGTTGTAGCGGTAAACGTTCTTCAACAAAGTTGTTCCACACGTTTTGGTCTTCAACTTTAGGGAATTCATCTTACCTCTAAAACCCGGTTTTTGGGGCTTTTTGATTCAGATCATCGGCAGAAAAGTAATTTTCTGTTTTTCTTTGAGTTTTGCGTTCACAAATTGCCAGTAATCAGATTCTTTCGCCAAATACGAGAAAACATTTCAATATATAACTATATTTATGTACTCATTATCATTTACAATTATCAAATTCCACTTAATTATCAATTTCACTTAATTTTACTTTTTTTCTACACTGAAAAGATTTGTTGGATATAAACACTTTGTTTAATTGGGCTTTAAACCAAAGAAAAACATGAAAAGCTACAAAAAAAGGTACAATGGTTTAAAAAAGTAAAGGGTAGTCCAACCAAAACGCACGATGTTAACTGTAGATAAAACAAAAACTTTTCAGAGAATTATATTAGTATTGTTTATTATGATAGAAGGATCTATGGCAATTATGTGTGAAACAATGGTTTATAAAAGTAAAGGGTGGTCCAACCAAAACGCACGATGTTCACTGTAAATAAAACAAAAGGTTTTAGAGGATTATCTTAATATTGTTTATAATGATAGTAGGATATATGGCAATTATGTGTGAAACAAAATATCGGCCAAATGCTCGCCACTCGGCTTCGGTGGCATCCATCCCTCTATCCGATGGTCCATATTTTCAATGACTTTTAATGTCGTTAATGTGCCGAATTATCTCGTCCTTTAGCTCTTGAATTGTGCTTGGCTTATTGACGTACACTTTTTCTTTTGAATATCCCCAAAGATTAACATTAACATCGCCACGACGTGAGATAACACGGCCATTGAATTTCTCTCACAAAAGAGGTACTGTTTCGTTGGCTGTGTGGCACCATCCTGTTGAAACCACGTATCGTTCAGGTCCATATTCTCAATATCTTAGGGAGAACCAAAAAAAATCGCGAAGTGCACGAAATACATTTTGATTTGAACGCCCATTTTCGTAAAAGGTTGTTTTTTCAACAACATGGTTGAATTTGTCAAACACCGAAACAAAGAAATGTCAAATTAAGTTGGGCAAAAAACTTGACATTAAGGTGTGACTCACAATTAACATCGTGCATTATGGTGGCCGTCGGTGGTGCAATGGTAGTGTGCGCGGTTTTTGTGCATGAGAACTTGGGTTCGATCCCTGCTCTGACCACCTTAAATTTCTTTCGACGACGGTCATCTCTCCTAGTGACGGTGACACTAAGCCATGAAAAAGCTTCTCAAAAATACCGTTCGGAACCGGTGTAAAAATGTAGATCCCAATCAGTGAGTGTGAAACTAGAACGCGCACAGCTCACTGGTTTGTGAGAAGCTCTCCCTAATCCCTTCATGGGATGTATTGGGAAATCATTTATTTATTTTATTTTTATTAAGGTTGGACCACCCTTTACTTTCGCCTATCTTTTTATGTATTTTACAGAAAACAGTACAACGAACAAAAAGAAAAATTCCACGTACTGTTGAAAACAGTAAGTTTGGCAAGCCTACATATATTTTGTACGAAACCGTAATTGTAACTCAAAAAATAATGATGCTGTTCGATTCCTCGTATCCGAATAAAGCCCCGTATTCAGTTCCTACGAAATTAATTTTGTCAAAATTTTGTTACAGAGAGTTACCACATATCTCAGATTTTCCTTGCAAATATTTCATTAATAATTCATCTTAGCGCTACATTTTATTTTTAACGCGTGTGTTATTACTTTTGTTTACTAAACTAATCGAAATGTCAAAATTACGCCGTCCAAACAATTGTTTTTGTACGAATTAACTTTGGCGTAACAACCCTTTAATTGATTCTGCCTGCGAAATTTTCGCAAAGAGCTGAGTACCAAGCAAATGAATAGTTTCGGTTCATGAAATTTTCGTTATTTTTGTACACGTACTTCTTATGGCAACGAAAAACTGAATACCGGGCTTAAGGGTAAGCCCGTTCTCTCCTGCCCTGTCTCGTATTTCGACTTAAGCCCCATATTCAGTTCTTGCGAAGTTTTCGTTAGAAATTTTGTCATTTTTCTCTAAACGGAACATTTTGTTGCGGAGAGTTACCACATATCTCTGATTTACCTTGCAAATATTTCATTAATAATTCATCTTTTCACTACATTTTATTTTTAACGCGTGTGTTATTACTTTTGTTTGCTAAACTAATCGAAATGTCAAAATTACGCCGCCAAACAATTATCAAACAATTGTTTTTGTACGAATTAACTTTGGCGTAACAACCCTGTAATTGATTCCGCCTGCGAAATTTTCGCAAAGAGCTGAGTACCAAGCAAATGAATAGTTTCGGTTCATGAAATTTTCGTTATTTTTGTGCACGTTCTTCTTATGGCAACGAAAATTTCATAAAAACTGAATACCGGGCTTAAGGGTAAACGCGTTCTCTCCTGCCCTGTCTCGTTTTTCGACTTAAGCCCCGTATTCAGTATAATTCATCTTTGCACTACATTTTATTTTTAACGCGTGTGTTATTACTTTTGTTTACTAAATTAATCGAAATGTCAAAATTATGGCGCCAAACAATTATCAAACAACTGTACGAATTTGACGTAACAACCCTGTAATTGATTTTGCCTATGAAATTTTCGCAAAGAGCTGAGTACCAAGCATTTGAAAAGTTGGCGAAATTTTCGGTTCATGAAATTTTTGTTATTTTTATATACGTACTTCTTATGGCAACGAAAATTTCATAAAAACTGAATATCGGGCTTAAGTGTAAAACCGTATTCAGTTCTTGCGAAATTTTCGTATGAAATTTTGTCATTTATCTCTAAAGTTAGAGTTACCAGCTATCTCTGGCGTACCTTCCAAATATTTCATTTATAATATCTCTACGCACTACATTTTACTTTTAACGCAAGTTGTGGTACGTTTGGTAGTTAAAATTACCGAAATGTCAAAATTCCAGTTCCAAACAACTGTTTTCGTACGAAATAACTTTGGCGTAACAGCCCTGTAATTGATTTTGCTTACGAAATTTTCGCAAAAAGAGCTGAGTATCAAGCAAATGAAAAGTGAGCGAAATGTTCGGTTCATGAAATTTTATACACGTACTTCTTATGTCAACAAAAATATCAACAAAAGTGAATACCGGGCTTTATACAGTGTTATAACAGGGTGATCCAAAAAAATATACCTTGCAAGATGTATTTAGAACAGGTGATAGCAGTAGGTGTTGTGGCCAATATCAGCAGGCGTTTTGTTTTTGGTTTGGAAGTTCGACGCTGTCACAGTCAATGCAAATGAATACCAACAATAACAGTAAACAAAAATCACAAAATTTAAATACATTTGAAAGTGGGGAACACAACGACATGAAAACAAATTAAATTAGTTGTTCGTATAACACAACCTGGCAAATGATACTTCTTTATGTAAAAAATAAACGGCAATGAATGTTACGAGAAACTCCAATGAGAGTTACAAAATGACAGGACAGCACCTAGTGGCCAGTACTTGATAACACCTGTGCGATATTTAGTTATTTTATTTGTCTCTGATAGTACAGGAGGTATAAATGTTTCAATGTTATATTTGACAAGGGGGCACAATGAGTGTAAGCGAATGGAAACGATCATTCCCTGCAGAGCGGCCGACATTTTTTGCCTTACAGAAATCAGCTGTTTATGGGTATGAAGTGTCGAAAACTGAGAAATCCCGGTATAAGTACCTGAACATAGATTTATCTATAAATCAAAACTACTTAGCATTTCGTAGAATGGATTTAATGTAACAATGATATTACAATTCTTAAAACGCTGCATTTTTGATTAGAAAGATATTTGGAAGAAAGAAAGAAAATTAGTAACAAAGAAAACGCAATTTCAAGTAACAAACAAATTTACAGATTCAGGTGATTTGTGTTAAAGAATATCTTGGTATAAAGTGTAAAAAAATCCAACTGTTAATGACTTTTGCTACAAATTCAACTTAATTAGTCAACACGTAAGTTACGCAGCCGTGTGTTACGTTCCCTCCACACATAATGTTCAACCAGTTTATAACTAACACTACGTTAAGTGCAATCACACCCAACACTTTGTTTACAATTCCCACCACTACGCCCATTTCCGCACACACTCACACACACACTGTACTTAAATCAAACAAACCGCTTAAATCAATCACTTCAAAATACACTGATAAAAATATAATATATCATTGTAAATTTGCAAATAAATGAATATACATATATATACATATATATATTTTTTAAATGTTTATTATTCGTTAATATATTTTTTTAAAATAAATTTAAGTATAAAATTAAAAAAACAAAATACATTGATTATATCTATCTATCTATATATTTAATATTTATAAACAATTTGTATGTATGTAGAAAAGAAAAATATGATGAAATGTGTAGCAAAAAAGAAAACGATGATGATGAGAAAGAAGAAGAAATTATTGTAAGATAAGCCAAAGAAATAAAACAAAAAATTATTTACAAGAAATTTAAGAAGAAAAAAAAATATACAAACTTAATAATATTTATGCCTAATAGAAGAAAAGAAAAAGGGAGAATTACAAAGAAAAATAAATAATTTATAGAAATGGGATTTGAACAATACACCGAAAGAAATTAAACTATAAAAAACAAAAATTCAAAAATTCGAAAATGCACCGAAAGTTATTGGTTGTTTGAGGCAGGTAATACATTTTACAGCACATATAAATTTTGTAAAAATTCACTTAAGGGAATTTTCTATTTATTCTACACAAAAATTAAAATTTATCAGTTATACAAAATTTTTAAAGTTTTTCTTTTTAATACTGAATCATTAAGTCACGTTTTATCTCGTTTTTTTTTAACATGGTTTATAATGAATTTTCTTTTATTCAAAATCTATTGAAACTCTTTTTGTAATTGTTATAAATTTTGATAATAAATCAGATTTTAAAACAGAAAAACAATTCTTTTTGGATAAAAATAACTTTCGGAATCGGTGTAAAAACTGTAGGTCCTAATCAGTGAGTATAAAACTAGAAAGAGCACAGGTCACTGGTTGTGAGAAGCCCTCCCCAATAACTTCACGGGATGTAATGGGAAAAACATTTTTTTTTAATATCTACTATACGGCTTACTCTTCAAAAACAGAAAAATTGTATTGTAAAACATGTTATTTTAACCAAAAAAGTAAAATAACAAAACCGCCGCAAATGCATAGTTTCGGAGTTATGAGCCCCGAAAGTTCGGTTAAGTGAGAGGGTAATGGAGTTAAGGGATCCTAGAAAGCTAAGCGTGTATCATCACTCTTTTGTATAAAACAGATCAAAGTAAACGCAAACAATTTAACCTTCGCCTTACCAAAGGGTTTTAGGTGGTGCATCGAATGCCAATACCCACCAAACGGGGGCAACCGTAAACCACGGTAAACCACGAAATGGAGTTGAACAAATTTAAAAAATCTTTTGAAAAATATAAATTGTATCATATTTTTGTCGAACACTCAACAACTTGTTCAGTGAGTCAAAATTTCCCTTAGATCGGAACAAAACTAATAAAGCTATGAAAGAATTAAAACCGAAGTGGTCACCTGGGTGGGTATTAGTAAGGCGAAGATTAATACTTTTTTGATAACTCGCTTAATTGTCGAGATATCGGATATTGAAGTTTTTTAAAAATTATAGCATATTGTTTTTAATTTTTTAAATAAAAACAAAAAATGTTTGCAACAATAACAACCAAACGCAGAAACCTTTAAATATTTTCCCATTACATCCCATGAAGGGATAGGGGGAGCTTCTCATAATCGCTGAGCTGTACGCTTAACAGTTTTCACTCACTGAAACCTTTACAATACAAAAAGACTGCAGAAGTCGGGAAGTCGGGATTTACTCCCCGCCACAGGAGTAAATCTTTAAGTCCGGCTAAAGGCCGGCCACGCAGAAAGCTTTTTAATACAAAAATACCCCCATTACCATTTTACATATCCGAACATTTGGAGGCCCATAACTCAGAAACTATGCATTTGCGACGACTATCTTATTTTAATTTTTGTTTGCTTACAATAAGATGTTCTACCCCTCCTCCAAAAAATTAGGGGTTTTCGGTGTTTTCGCCGTAAAATTTACATTTTCCTTTTGGTTTAAATCTCTTCAAATTAATTTTAAATGTTGTCGATCTGTAAATTGTATTTAATGGATTATTTTAACGGTCATTCCAAAAGAAAGGTTATTAATTTCATTCAATAGAATAACAGCCATAAGTTGCCTATCGTGCATCCTTGTTGAAGTCCTTTGAATAATTTAAAAGATAAACGATACATCAAACAGAGATAGAGTCATGGTAAAATAAGTAAGGTAAACGCACTAGGAATTGTTACAACAAAAACAGGCATTTTGTTTTTGTTTGGTGTCCATAATCTGTCAAACTTTCTTCATGTGTGTATCTACTGTAAAAGTAAAAAAAAAGTACAAATCAATGCATGTGAATTTGACACAAGAGATACACCTAAGCAAGAAATATGTTGAAATCAGCTGTTCTAACGAGTTTACCTTACTGATTTTACCATGGGTAGAGTTTAACAACAAATAAAAAAATTGCAATAACATTTTCGAATGTTTTAAGAAATCAAAAACGTTTTTACCATAGAGTAATTCTTTAAAGAGAGAAAATTTGACTCATCTGATGTTTCCTTCCACACTCATGGTGGTGCGTTTGGTGTGATAGAAAGAAGTTTGACGATAAGTGACTTACACCAGGTGGAATTACATAAACTTCTGACTTTTATTTGTCATCGTTTTGGTGAAAAACTATGAAATTTAAATGTGTTTTTAACTTTTTTATTGACTGTTATTGTTAGCATACATATACAGTGTGTATTTAACATAGTGTTGTATTTACATATAGTGTTGTATTTAACATAATAATTATAACACACAAAACGAAATACCGTTGTTTTAATTTGTTTGATGTTTTGAATCATTGCCTCTATCTGGTATTATTGAAACAATTCTTTTCAACATCCAGCGTTCGTATCACACCAGGCCAAATGTCATAAATTTGCTGAGAGAAATGTTAAGTCTATATATATTTGAATTAATCTATGGTTTTTACTGTCGGTTCAAAATTTTCCTGAAAACTTAATTCAATAAATATTTCCTGTGAAGGGACAGCGGAGAGCTTTTTACAATCAATGAGCTATAGGCTTTCTAGTTTGACATATAGCACCTACAGTTTTTCACTGCTTCGGAATGGGACTTTGTCGTATTAAGCCGCAACAAATCTGTCAGCCGTGGTTACTTTTATCACGGTTCGTATATATCACGGAGAGAAAACCTCATGCCCGTCGCCTAAAACCCATTTCACTCTGTAGTTCGTTAGAAAATAGAGATTACGACTCCCAACTAATTTCTGTGAAAGAGTCATCGCAGTGAGGCGACCATCAAAAGGTTACTTTTTTACCCTACTGCAACTCAGCTTTGCTCTCGACTCGCAGCAGTCATTAAGGATAGCAAAGTTCAAGTAATTGTCAGTAGTCATTTATGGCTCTTTCTCTCTACTGTGAATCAAAAATCGTTTGCTCGCAGCTGTCAGTTTTGACTTAGAATGTAAAAACAGGTATTAACCAATTTTGGCTCACATACCCTTGACGCAAAACCCATGAGTTGCAACATATAAACGACAGCATTCAGTTATCACTCGCGGTTAATTTAACACAGTAGACCACTCCACTGAAATGATCAACCTGTAAATTCGCCCCTAGTTTTTTAAATATTCATTAGATATCACAAGATTCTCGTTACTCGTGGAACACGAATCTTGTCTGTGTGTCATTTATACAAATTTGGATCGTTCCTAGTCCTACCAATTCTTATTTGAACTATTTGACATGAATGTGTCTGTGGCTGGCGGTGGCACCATGGTTAGTGTGCACGACTCGTGTACATGAGAACGTGGTATCGATCCCTACGCAGACCACCTTACACTGCTTTCCACTACATTCATTAGCTTAGTGACAGCGCCACAGTCCCGTAATTAGTCGAGTAATTTAGCTTAGTGACAACGTCACAGTCGAGTAACCGGTTTAAAGCTGAAAGTCCTTTATATTCGTTTGTTTGAATTTCATCGCTCCTAAGTTTTCTTGTCTTGCCGGCAACTGCGACATAGTCCAGACCATTAAGGAATATGCTACCAAAGAAAATAATTGCAGAAAAAATCCCTGGTCTGTATAGTTCAAAGGAAAAATCGAAATATAATGGACATTTTCAAATTTTCAGCTAGTGTTTGATCAGATGCTTGACCTACTGCCTCTTTAGCTAATATCGGCTAGAGTAATCTATACTATCACTACTTGGAACTAAGAATACAGTGACTCTTCAGGTTTTGTAGAAGCGTAGATCGTCTCCTTGATAAAATGGAGAAAACTCTTCGGGACTTGTGTAAGAATTCATCGGTGTGACGAAATCCAGACATTTCCGACTCATTTTGATCTTAAAACTGGCCAGCTTGATATTTAGGATGATATCTTTGTACCCCCATCATATTTCCTATAACATTGCATCGAGTTCCCTCAGAGTTTTGATACCTGCAAAACTGTTCACGATCGTTAAATAAATATGTTTCAACTGTTACATCTTGGCGAATTTGAACACCTTAAAATAAAACCTGCCGGAATAACGAAGATTATGCTAGGGAGTCTGAAACTTTGGAAAAAGTCATTTACTTTTGAAAAAGTCCATTTTTGAAAAAGTCGTGTATTTTTGAAAAAATCCTTTACTTTTGAAACAGTTCCTTTCCTAGTCGGTCTTCATTTTAGAGCATTTAGCAAGGATGTGATAAGGACAACAGGTAACTCGGAAGTACCATTACTCTAAGATATCTATCCACCTCTACGATTGGCTTTAGGTAATCTATTTATTTCCATCCCATCCTAAAGATTACCCGATTAATGTCTTTCAAACACAAGTTACTACGGTGTTTGATTTTTTTCTACCATTTGATTGATTTCTTTATTTTATTTTTTATTTTTGAATAAATCACATTAAACCTTTCAACAACTATTATGCACAGTCTCGAAAGAGACTGCAAAATAAAATACTATAGTCATTAAATGGGAGGTGGTATGATGCGTATGAGTAATATAAATTATGTAGACAAACATTTATATAACTCATACGCATAAGTGTTCAGTATTTTCGCTTTGGTATCATTTAATGGTTTAAAGAGAATTCCTTACAGTTAAGAATATTATAAAAAAAAGTTATAAATTAATGCACTTAAAGAACAATGGGATGATGGATGGATGATATGGATGATATTAAATTGTATACAATTGCCGATTATATTTTGAACAAAGCAGAAAACACAAATGAAATAAAACGAAAACAATAACAGAAACAGAATACTAAAAACAATTATTCAGTTTAAAAACATTTTAAAATTTACAAGATTGTTGTTCAAATTGAAAAGAAAACTAATACATTGTATCAGTGTAACAACCACATTGGGGCGAAGAGGAAAATTTTTAAAAGTTTTCAAAAATAGGTGATGATTTATCCGATCTTTCGTATTATATACAAAAATTAAATTGTACGAGCGTTTGGTCGCATTTTTAATTAATTTTATTCTTCGATATTTCGCTAACCTTTGGTAACATTTCCTTTCTAATTAATATTTGTGTTTATCTTCCTGACGATATCGAGGAATAAAATTAATTAAAAATACGACCAAACGCTTGAACAATTTAATTTTTTTTTTTATTTTTGAAAACTTTTAAAAATTTTCCTCTTCGCCCCAGTGTGGTTGAATTTTTAAAAATATTATTCCAACAGAATTCAACCATTTTTTAAATTAGAAAAATGTTCCTCGCCTTGAAAGCTTTGAAGCTTGAATTTCTCTTCGCTTATATTATAAACTCTATGAACTCTGTGAACTGAAAATAGTTGCAGATAAAATAGAATTACTAAGTGGAGGAAGATTTAAAAAAAAATTAGGAAAAAAAACTATTAAGAATAATAAAAATGTTCTGGTATAAAAAGAATATTTAGGGTTTCTTTGAATAATTTGAGGACTAGTTTCTTTTACACATTCTTCTGAGTAATTTGGATTTATAAACAATTTAAAAAAATAGAAAAATTAATAAAAAATCTATAAAGGATTTAAAATCCTAGAAAAATTAATAAAAAATCTATAAAGGTTTTAAAAACCTAAAAAAATTAATAAAAAATTAATATGCAAATTTAAGGGTTCTTTGAAATTTAAGGGTTCAAAAATTTTAAAAAAATTTGAAAAATTTAAAAACAAAATCACTAAGTGGGGGAAATTTAAAAAAAAAAATATAATAAAAAAATTTTTAAAAAATTCTAATTTTGGGATTCTTTGACTGCTAACTCAGACTCAAAAAAAAAAAATTGAAAATTTTAAAAAAATACTAGTGGCGGAAATTTAAAAAAAATATATGAAAAATATTTCTCAAAAAAAATTCTAATTTAGGGATTCTTTGACTGCTAACTCAGATTCAAAAAAAATTTTAAATTAAAGAAAAAAAAATTAGTAAGTGGGGGATATTTAAAAAAAGTATATAAAAAAAAATATTTCTAAAAAAAATCCAAAATTTAGGGATTCTTCGACTTCTAACTCAGAGTCTCTCTTGTGTTGGGATAATATCAAAATGTTTTATCACCAAAAATGGGCATTCTTATTTGGTCTTTCATAGATTGTAGACTATACACACTTTGGTCGATTGTTGGACATCCCACAATATCCCCTTTCTCACTTTCAAATAAATGCGTGCATTCAAATACTTGAAATTACATGCAGCAACGTTACACTGTGTGTTTTCACTTTTCCTTGTACAATGTGAGACTGGCAAACGCCACATACGCCACCTCTCAAGCAACCCAAAACAATTGTCATTAACACTTTGTCTAATGTGACAACGAAACCAAAACATTTTTCAAATTCAATTGTCAAAAAACCATCACGAACCGACGACGACACCGCAACCCAAAATACTTAAGCAAATTGTTGTTCTCTCTTTTTTTTTTGAAAAAAAAACAAAAAAAAAACAAAATAAATAATATACAAATATTTTCTCATATTTGAAATATAAATAACCTAAAACAAAAATACTTTAATATATTTAATTAAAAATCTAAATAAAACCTTTTGTTATCTATTACAAACAAAAAAATGCGAAAGAGAATTTAAAAAATATAAAATATCAAAAAGTCATTGTTGCTTTTAAATTAATACATTCTCCTTTAATGTTAACAAAGTTATATAGTTGGCATTTTTAATTTAATATGTTTGAAAATAATTATAAAACTCAAAATTATTGTGAAAAATTCAAAATTGTTAAATTAATTATTAATTTATGCATTCAATATTATAATTTTTCCCTAATGCTTTATTATTTTATATTACTATTCCACTGCTGAGTTGGGAGTCTATTATTAATGTTTAATGTTCTTAATCGTATTAGCAAATTTTGTTATTAAATATATTATTATATATTTTTATCGTTTACGCGCTATTATGTACACTGCAATTTCTATGAAAATACATTAATTATTCTATTTTTGTATTCAACGAAAATAATAAACGAATTAAATTTTATTAAAAATAAAACAATCAAACACTTGTACAAGTTTAATTGAATTTAACCAAAATGATTGGGTGTGTTCTTACAGAAAATTTGGTTGGGTTAGCATTTATGACCTAATGGGCCTCAGAATACACCGACCCAATTGTTTTTAATGCGATGTAGCCGACTTTGGTTATTTCGGAGTCCAGAATAATTATACGCCACAATGGCGGTAAATTTTCTTAATGGTATTTTGTACAAGGTGTTTCAAAAGAAGTCATCCGATGTTGTTTGGCTCTTATTTTTTTTCTAAATGAAAACTGCGTTTCTGTTTCTTGATTATGTTTATTTGAACCTTTAGAATTTTATTGGTTAAGTTGAGAAGATGATATCGGTTAAATGGGCGCCGTCACAATTGATTACCATACGGACTCGTTTTATGGCATTTTTCATCACTTCGGCGAGAACTTCGGGCGACAGATTCTCGCACTCGTGTCGAATGTTGACCTTGAGGGCTTCCAGGGGCTCGGGCTTGTTCATGTAAACACGTGACTTCAAAAAACCCCACAAAAAAGGCTGTAACGGTTAAATCGGGCGATCTTGCGGGCCAGTGCAAATCGCCAAAACGAGAGATGAGGCGACCCGGGAACGCCGCCTTCAGAATATCGGTTGTGGCTCGCGCAGTGTGTGCCGTTGCTCCGTCCTGTTGAAACCACATGTCCTCCAGTCCTAATTCGTCGAATTGCGGCAGAAACAACTGGGTTAACATGGCCCTATAGCGCCCACCATCCACTGTTGTCGTTTGACCAGCGGCGTTCTCGAAAAAGTCCTCCAGCGTTCGCGAAAGACTCCTTCAGTGTGAACAGCGCACCATGCTGTCACTTTGAGCGGGTGTAATGGCCCCTCGTGGATTTTCGCGATAGTTTTGCTTGTTCACGTACCCGCTGAGGTTGAAATGAGCCTCAACGCTCATTATGATTTTGGTGGAAAAATCATCCACTTCGTCCACGAGATTGAGGATGGCTTTGGCGTAGGTTACACGCGTTTGGCGGTCGACAGGCAGCAGCTGATGCACGGACTGGTCTCTGTATGGGAACATGGGCAGGTCTTTGACCAAAATTCGCCATAGGGACGACCGGCTGATGGCTAATTGCGAGGCACGGCGCCTAGTCGATGTTTCCGACGACAGCTCGACATCCTGTTGGCAACAGCGGCGATATTCTCGGCATAACGGGAGTTCCGGGGCCGGCCACTCCTGGCAACGTCTCGTGTGGTCCCATACTCTTCAAGGTTAGTGGCCAAACGGGGCAGTGTTTGCGCAGTCGGTGTCGGTCGGCCGGGGAATCGGCGACGGTATTCGCGCTGCGCCAACACCACAGACGAATTGTTACGCAAAAAATAGACACGATTATTCCGCGTTCTTGGGGAGTGTATCGCTCCATGACTTGTTTACTTGTATTCTACATCTGTCTAGTCCACAAATGTCACAACAGGTTTGACATTAGCGGCCATTTGCAAAAATAAAAGCATCTTCCAATAGGGTGGTCACTTTTGAAACACCCTGTATGACAAGGTTTCATTTAGCGAGTGACATGAAAGCCATGATTGCGTGTCGGCCATATCATTACAACGCACAGTGCGACCGATTGGAAAATACACGGTAAAAATATCACAATTTTTAAAGAATTGCTCTCGTAAACGCCAATTGTTTGAAACGGAGATACCAATATTCACAACTAAACAACTATTACCAACTAGCAATTTTTAGGGATACACAAATAAATTACAGTAAACAGCACAGTAATGGTAAGATAGATCAAAAATCTGGCAACACATTCGGAAAGAGATAGCATAAAAACATGTAAACACAATATTAACTCGAAAAAAACATAATTGCCGTATACGAGGCTTTTAGACTATTGTATTTAGACGCACCGTGTCTCAACACAGTTGTTACTCCAGGGTGTCAAAGTTGACCACTTTAATGATGTTGCATCTTTCAAAGCCAGGTACTTCTAAACTTATGGGCCGATTACAAAGATTTTTTCTTTTGAGAATCTACTATGCAAGACAATAAAAAAATATGCTGTGCTGCGAAATATATTTTATCTTAATTAAAATATTCTTTATCAAAGTCTAAAATTTAAAATGTTTTGAGTTTTTTGTTAATAACTCGGCCATTTGAGGGAAACGAATATTTCTGACAATTGGAAACACTTTAGTAAGGAATACACTGTCAACATTTTTAACTTACCTCAAGGCGTTTGGAAATACCGACTTCTCAAATTTGGAATTTTTTTGAACCTGTAAAAAACACAATATTTTCCCGAAAAGGTACCATGATTCATTAAAAATTTTCTTTACTTTTTTCCAAAAAGTTTTCATTTTACTGAAAGTCAAGGCTTTTCCAAATATATTTAAAATAAAATTATGATCAGTTGGAAATGCGCCCTACAGTCAGAATTCACTGAAAATGTGAAATTTTTGACCAACATTTTCATTTTCGATGTTTGGCAAAAAATTTCGCACGAGGTTTTTATACAGGTTTCACTTTTTTTAATCCTGATTCTGAAAGGTCTCTTAAAGGCATTTCTAACAAGCCCAAAAATATAAAAATCCGACCACTGGTTCAGAACTTAGCAATTTTACCCTAGTACCCTCCGACCACAAATCCGAACATTTTCAAACCGCTGCCATTTCGCCCCCTTAAATTTACGGTGATGGTCATGATGGTTCATGAAATGAGCCAGAGAATACGCTGCTGAAATTTATCCAGTCGTGACTGAGCCACCCTGTATATTTTTTTAATTTTTGTTGTAGATTGAAATGTTCTTAAATGCATGTGAAAAAGGAAATAGATCCTATGCATAAATGATTTATGATCCCAAACCATAGTTTCATAAAATAGTGACATAAGGTAAAAATATGAAGTGTTTGCAAATGTCATAGTACAGAAATGACAAAATCAGGTTAAAGTGTTAGATTGCAGGGTGATACCTACACTTGCTGTAGTGCCGTAAAAATAAATGGTTTCCCATTGCATCCCATGAAGGAATTGGGGAGAGCTTCTTACAAACAGTGAGCTGTGCGCTTTCTAGTTTTATACTCACTGGTTGGCACCAACCTACAGTTTCACACCGGTTCCGAACGGTATTTTGAGAAGCTTTTTCATGGCTAAATACTCGATGGTGTCGCATTCACTAAGTGCGGTGACCGCCGTCGAAGGAAATTGAAGGTGGTCAGAGCAGGGAGCGAATCCAGGATCTCATGTAAAAGAGGCGCGCATACTAACCATTGCACCACCGACGGCTACATACGGACGTATACAGGCATTTTATATTTAGTTATAGTTTTGGAAAGGTAAACTCCTCTTCTATTAAACGCTGTTCAGAAATAGCCACATTTCATATATTTCGGTAACACTTTTGGAAAAATTACGAAGAAAAACTGAAAATTGATAATTTTGGAAAAATCCCTTAAAAATCTAATTTAAAGTAAAGCGTTTTTCAACAGAGACGCTACAAAAGTAAATCGATAGGGACAGCAAACGACGCCATATTTTTTTCCGCTCTTTTGACATTTCTCTTCAGTAAGCTTTGCCATTTCATCGTGGAAAGATATACGAGCCAACAACGACTCGAAATTATTAAAATTTACTACCGAAATTTGGAGTCAGTGGCCTCAACTTTAAGAGCGCTACGTCCAATTTATGGTCGTCATAATCGTCTTACCAGATCAACAATTGAGCGTCTAGTGAGACAAAGAAGTGCCCGTAGTGTCGATAATATTGCTGCCGCTGAGGCTTCAGTTCAATAAAGCCCAAATATGTCTCCCACACGTCGTTCTCAAGCGTTGGGTATCTCTGTGACGTCGTTGTGGCGTATTTTGCGAAAGATCTTGGCCTACATCCTTACAAGATCTAACTGATGCAAGAACTGAAGCCCCTTGATCACCATAAGCGTCGTATGTTCGTGAATTGGGCTGAGCAACAACTTGAAAATGATTCGGATTTTCATCGGAAAATTATCTTCAGCGATGAGGCTCATTTCTGGCTGAATGGCTTCGTTAATAAGCAAAATATGCGTTACTGGTCAGACAGCAATCCACACGTAATCCATGAGTCATCATTGCATCCCGAAAAAATTACGGTTTGGTGCGGTTTATGGGCCGGCGGCGTCATTTGGGCCGTACATCTTCCGTGATGATCAAGACCGGCACATTACTGTGAATGCGAATCGCTACCGTTCAATGATAACCGAATATTTTTGGCCCCAATTGGATAATATGGACTTGGAGGACATGTGGTTCCAACAGGACGGCGCCACAAGCCACACAGCGTATGCCACAATCAATTTATTGGAAACCAAGTTTGGTGAACGTGTTATCTCACGAAATGGCTCAGTCGATTGGCCGCCTCGGTCGTGCGATTTGACGCCGTTAGATTATTTCCTATGGGGCTACGTCAAGTCTATGGTCTATGCCAACAAGCCAGCGACGATTGATGAACTTCGTATGAATATCGAACGTGAAATTGCAGCAGTATCGGCCGATTTATGCTTGAAAACCGTCGAAAATTGGGTTCAGCGTCTGGACTTCTGCAAGCGTGCCCGTGGTGGCCATGCAAAAGAAATCGAGTTCCATACATAATGGCATCGAACGTACTTTCACAGGAATAAAGAATTGCATTGGTATCTAAAACCGGTTTTGTTTTATTTAAAAAAACTTTTGTAGCGCTCTTCTTGAAAAACCCGTTATATATGTACAAATTGACGGTATCTTACTAATTTTGTCATATGTAATAGACCAACGTAAGGCCAAATAAATTTAATTAAAATGTTTTCTAAATAGTAAAAAAACCGAAGAGCTTTTTAATCCCAAACAAATCTTCTATGAAAATTGGATTTTTTTTTATTTTAAGCCCTCCTGAATTTATTTCTATTTCGTTTTTGGCGTGCATTTAAGAACATTACAATCTACAAAACAAAATTAAAAAAATATGTAAAAACCCCGAGCGAAGTTTTTACCAAACATCGAAAGTGAAAATTTTGTTAAAAAATTTCACATTTTCAGAGAATGCTGACTGTAGAGTGCATTTACGAATGATCATAATTTTACATCAAATTTATTTGCCAAAGCCTTGTCTGTCAGAAAAATTTAAAAATTTGTATAGGTTTCTTGGAAAAAACTAAAGAAAATATTCTTTACTGTTGCCTTTCGAATTTAGAGGTGTTTTCAGAAATATCAGTTTCTCGGAAATGGCGGAGTTATTAACATAAAAGAAAAAAAAATCAATGAATTAATTGACAATTTAAATTGTGATAGAGAATATCTTAATAACGATAAAATATATTCCACAATACTGATCAATTTTTTTTGTTTATCTTACATATTACTTATAGATTCTCAAAAGTAAAATATCTTCGTAATCAGCATATAAGTGTAAAAGTACCGGGCTTTGAAAGTTGCAACAGCACCGAAGTGGTCAAATTTGACACCCTGTTGCAACAACTGTTTGAATACAGGGTGCCTCTAAATACAATATTCCAAAAGTCTGGCTCCTCCCCTAGAAATGTCTAGTACATTCCAAAATGATCAGGCCCTAAATCTTTGGGGGCCCATAAAAAGAGTCCATGGCTTTGGGCAAAACTGGGAGACACGGGTCTTTTTTTGTCTTTTATCACGTAGTCGTGTCCGTATGTGGTTATATTTCCATGACTTAAAAAATTACACACTATAATATAACTATTTAGAATTTAGGAACAAAGTACCTTGTCACACGTTGCAGGATGGGGGGCTAAAGGAAAAAATTAAACAACTTTTGTTATAATTTTGTTTTAACAACTTTTGTTTTATAACTAGAATATCCTTCTTCACTCGCAGCATTATTTTCTTCTTCATTTGTCGGCGTTTGCTTAGGTCTCTCTCTATGGAATACGATGTTCCTGTCAAGTTCTTCGGGGCATAGTACTGTCGGTGGAGGTGGAAAGTTTCTGATAGCCATTCACTTGGGACTGGCCAGAAATGATTCCTTCATTGGACATTCCATTCCAAGCAGTATGTCCTGGGCAATGGCTTTATCGGAAACCTCCGTTAGCTAGTGATCACTGATAAAAATAAATAAATGGTTTCCCATTACATCCCATGAAGGGACAGGGGAGAACTTCTCACATTCACTGAGCTGTGCGCTTCCCAGTTTTCACTCACTGAGTGGGACCTACAGTTTTACACCGATTCCGGACGGTATTTTGAGAAGTTTTTCGTGGCCATATACTCGATAGTGTCGCCGTCACTATGCTAGGTGACCGCCGCCGAAAGAAATTTGAAGGTGGTCAGAGCAGGGTTCGAACCCAGGATCTCATGTACAAGAGCCGGGCTCACTAACCAGCACCACCGACGGCCACTAGCGATCACTGATACGTCTCAGGTTTATTAGGTGACCCTGTTACTGAAGCCCTTCGAACTAGTGGACATACTCTTCTATCCTTTCGGCGGCTCAAAATTGAAGAAACCAAAATCCAGGTTCGACTCACTGCATTCTGGTCAGCATCTGACCTAATGTGCGGCTGAAACATGATCATCCTGACAGTAAGTAAAATGCAAACCACGGTAGCCAAAGAAAATGCACAAAAATTATAATAAACGAAGAAACTCCGTAACAGTTAACGACCCTCGTAAACGTTATAAGGACCACGATTTAAGGATTTGCACTTGGAACGTAAGAGCACTATACAGGACGGGTGCCTCTTTCCAACTGATGGATGTTGTCGAAAAATATATAGTTGACATCACAGAAAATACGATGGATATGATTTGGTTGCACTAGAAAAAAAAATGCGATATTTACTACAGCTGCCATGAGCAAAAGCACGAATTCGGGTGCGGTTTAATAGGTGGCAAGAGACAGTGACACTTAGTTTCAAGTTTCAACCCAGTGAGTGACCGCATAGCCACAAATCGCATCAAAGCGAAGAATTTCAACATCTCGTTAATTTGTGTGCACGCACCGACAGAGGATAAAGACGATGAGGTCAAAGAATCATTTTATGAGCGTCTGGAGGAATTATACAAACGCTGCCCTGACCACAACATTAGGATTATTCTAAGCGATTTTAATATCCAATTGGGAAATGAAAGTGTCTTTCGACCAACCATCGGTAATTACAGTCTACATGATACCACTTCCGATAATGGAATAAAACTGGTAGACTTCGCCGCTGCAAAGAGCATGGTAGTCAGTAGCACACGACTCCAGCATATGGACATAGTACATAAGGCGGCCTGGATATCTCCTGATCAGCGGACGAAGAACCAGATTGACCACTTGGTAATAGATGGCAGGCACTCGTCTAGTGTAATGGATGTACGTGTGCTTCAAGGTGCCAATATCGACTTGGATCATTTCTTTGTGGCTGGGAAAGTTCGCACAAGACTGAGCAGGGCGAAAAACTTACGAAGCCTAACACGGGAAAAGCTGGATATTGACAAGCTACAAATACCGGATATATCAAAGGCTAATCAACAAAAGCTCTTTCTTCTGCTGGAGCAGAATACTTCCCCTCCCAGAAGCGTTGTGGAAGAACATCTCCTATTCTTTTGAATCCTATGCAAGCACTGAAGTTGCCTATCAAAAGCCGCGAAAGGATATGCCATGGTACGACGAAGAATGTCGCATTGCAGCTGATGAAAACGATGCTACACGTATGGCAACGAGCAGTCAGTTACGACGCGTACCTGGAATTAGCAGTACATAGGGCTGAGAAGGGAGGAAAGCAAACTATTTAGGCGGAAAAAAATTGCAGTGGCAGCAGAGAGAGAGAGAGTGAAAAGACCGAAATGTGCAGGATGACTAATGAATCCCTAAAATTTTTCCAGAGGGTAAGAAGATCGAATAACGGGCCTAAAAATGGGCTGCCCTCCTGCAAGAATGAGAATGGGTATCTGGTGATTGATATACAGACAGTGTGTGCTTAAAATGTGGCGAGACCACTTTTCAGCACCACTCCACTCAGATTCTTCCAGTGAAGATCAGGAGGTAATGAGTATGGATGACAGTGTAGATTGTACCCCCTAGACAAGGCGAGATTAGAGCGGTAATCTGTCGGTTTATGAATAATAAAGCAGCTGTTATGGATAGGCGTTGCCGTCAGTGGTGCAGTGGTTAGTTTGCCCGGCTCTTGTTCATGACTTCGATCTTTGCTCTGACCACCTTACATTTTATTCAACGACAGCCAACTCGCTTAGTGATGGCTACACTATCGAGTACTGAGCCATGAAAAAGCTTATCAAAATACCATTCGGAACCGGTGTTAACGTTTAGGTCCCAATCAGTGAGTGAAAAATTAGAAAGGGTACAGCTCACTGGTCATGAGAAGCTCTCCCCAAACCCTTCGTGGGATGTAATGGATGGGCTAAACGATGAGCTTTTTATGGCCGATGGCAAAGGACTGCTAGGCCACATGCATCAATTTATGTGAATCAACACTCTGTGCCTGACGATTGGAATCTCAGTATATTATGCACTGTATTCGAACAGGGTGATCCGTGTGTCTGTTCCAACTATCGCGGTATCAGTCTTTTATCTATCGCGTAGAAGGTCTTGTCGGGTGTATTATGTGAAAGACTAAAGCCAATTATTGAAAACCTGATTGGACCTTATCAGTGTGGTTTTAGACCAGGCAAGTCCACGACTGACCAAATATTCACGCTACGCCAAATCCTGGAAAATATCCACGAAAAGCAAGTCGATACATACCACCTTTTTGTCGATTACAAAGCTGCTTTCGATAGCCCCATTCGGGAAAAACTGTACAAAACTATGTCTGAACTTGGGATTCCGGCAAAACTGATTCGCCTCTGTAGAACGACGCTGACCAACACCAAATCAGCAGTGAAAGTGGGGAAAGACCTCACTGAACCATTCTGCACCAAGCGAGGACTGAGACACAATCTTTCATGCAATCTCTTTAACATCTTACTGAATTTAATAATGGGAAAACTGCAGTAAATACGAACAATACCATCAACACGAAGACCCATATGTAGCTGGCGTATGCTGACGACATAGACAGCATTGGGCGAAATTTGAAAGAGGTTACTGCAATATTTTGAAGAATCGAAAAAAAATCAGTGAAGGTGGGTCTTGCTGTTAATGACGGCAAGTCAAAATTGCTAGTGTCAACGACTAGACAAACCTCTCGACTTGTTCCGTGGTAGATGAATTTGTCTACCTTGGATCGGTCGTGAACAAGAAAAACAGCGTCAGCATGGAGATAAATGGGAGAATTTTGCTTGCAAATAGATGGTACTTTGGGCTCAGCTACCAGTTTAATAACAAATCCCTCTCTCGACAGACATAGGCCCAGCTGTACCAGACTCTAATTTTACCTGTCCTGACATATGGTTCTCAAACTGGGGTTATATAGAAAGCGGATAAAAAAAACTGTCCGCTTTCTATATAACCCCAGTTTACTGCAATATTCAAGAGAAAAAGTCTCTACAAAATATGTGGTGATGTAAAGGAAATCGGCGAGTACCGACGTCGTTGGAACGGTAAATATGTAAACATCTAATTATAATTCTTCTATTAGATACACCATGTTCAAGACAGGCCATTCTTTCGTTATCATCCAGCGTTTCATCAGCCAGTTTCTTAGTTTCCGTCTTTAAATAATCATTCTCTTTGCTAAGCCTACACATTTCCGTTTTTACTTGGCTATTACTATCGTTTACTTCGAACAGATTACCTTTATTTAAGACCTAATTTTCATTGCTAGGAAAAAAACACAGGTTTGGTCTAATCGTTTTTGTTAAGCTTTCTAGCTCACTTACTTAGTGGGGTTTCAGAATATATGCATCATCATCAGGATTTTGCGTATGAGTAATATTTACATTTATCATACGTATCGTGATCTATTCATTGGTATTACTTATACGCAATAATGTATGAACTTATTTATTAGGTTGGCAAGAAAGTAATTTCAGTTTTTTGTTCAAAGTAATTTTCAATTAATTGACTCAAATAAATTATTTTAATCAATACTATGTAGGTGCCAGTTTGTTCAATGAAATTTGGGTTCAGCGTCTGGACTTCTGCAAGCGTGCCCGTGGTGGCCATGCAAAAGAAATCGAGTTCCATACATAATGGCATCGAACGTACTTTCACAGAAATAAAGAATTTCATTGGTATCTAAAACCGGGTTTGTTTTATTTAAAAAAAAAACTTTTGTAGCGCTCTTATTGAAAAACCCGTTACAAATATTGAATTCTGCAGTGTTTGGTCAAAATAAAGCTATCCAAAAGTTTTTTATAGAGCTTCTCAAAATACCATTTGGAACATGTGAAAAACTGTAGGTTCCAATCAGTGGGTGAAAAATTAGAAAGCACACAGCTTACCGGTTGTGAGAAAATCTCCCTAATCCCTTCATGGGATGTAATGGGAAACGTTTTTTTAAAGTGTTTTACAGAGATCCATCGAACCCTTTGTATGGCAGGAAAATTATACACTCTAGAATGACGTTATATTGTGTTAAATTTTCAAATCGAATTGGATCATTTGTATGGAGGGTGTTATAGTTTGATGCACTTTTGAGGCCCACAATAATTTGTATGAGTAGTACCAGAAGGGCGTTGACCGATAATTAACTTTCCCTATGACCAAATGAAAGACTACTCCTTCTATTTTTGGGAAAGAAGCAGTGCCTGTAGTAGCAGTATCTTGTCCATGAGATCGTGGGTTCGATAATTGCTCTGACCGTATTATATTTCTTTTGACGACGGTCACCTAGCATACAAACAACAACCCAAAGGGGTCAAGGGCCTTACACAATGAGGATGACAAGTTTCTCCAACCGTCTCAATCTTTAGAATTTCTTCTCCAGTTCTTTCGCCGACAATATGCCGGCTGGATCTACTAGCAAAATCTTGCTCGTCCTATTTTTCGATGTCCTCCGAGTACATATTTGAAAACCTTTCGCAATGGTTCATCCTGATCTATTTCACTGGCATGGTATAGCCAGCGTAAACGCGCTATTTTGAGTATTTTGATCGTTGTTCATCCGTCTTAGACACCCGCCTTTTTCTATTATGGGACCATATATTTGTTTCGAAGCATTTATCTTTCGAAGACTCCCAGTAATGTGCCATCAGCATGCGGTTTGTCCCACAATTCTGCGGCATAAAACTAGACAGGTTGTATTTGAGACTGATATACTTTGATCTTCGTTTCTCAAAAGAGGGTCTTGTCTCTGAAGGGCTTGATTAGCCCGAAGTAACACCTGTTTGCAAGCACAATTCTCCGTTTAAATTTCTAGGCTGATGTTATTGCTTCTGTTTATGGCACATCCTAGGTAAATAAATTTGTCCACTACCTTGAAATTATGACGGTTATCAAGGTTCACCGTTTCACCCAACCAATTAGTTTTGTAGACGAATACAAATCACCCGTCAGCTACTACAAGCCTGTAGTGCAAAAAAGCAAATTACTGCGGTCCACCCTGTATATAAGCTCCTCGAATCACACGTACGTCCATTACACTAATAGAGTGCCTTCCATCAATTACCCGTGATCGGTCTGGTTCTTCGTCTCAAAGTTATGAGAAATTTGAAAGAATGTTTCACAACTTTTTATGAAAGAGGATCTAATTGTTTACGAAAGAGTGCGTATGAGTTGTATGATTGCGTTAACGCACTTCGTTATGAAGAAAACGGATACATAAAAATGTATTTTTTATAGGATGGTTACAAACGAGTTGTACTTCATAATATCCCGCAGGATATAATGATTTACCATGAATCCCTCCCTCAGTACCCGCTGTCTTCGTTTTCATTCAGAGACGATTTACATGATAATATTTCAACCTAATATTTATATTTGAATGCCGGGTCGAAAGGATTAATACGGATCTTAGAGCTCGTTTTTATAATTTTTCCACAAAACTGAGAGTCTTTACCATAAACAGGTAGAAAAACTACTATGAGTTGCACTAAGTTTTGTTTTTCCCAAGTATTTTCTTACCTACCACAGCCACAATTGTGGGAAGTTTTAAACTAAACTGTGATAGTTATGTTGTTAGTGTTCATAGATATCAATGCAAATGTTATCGATAAACAACCAAGAGATTTGCTATTCAATTTAATACCGATTGCTGCAATTTCACGACTCGAAATTTACTGTACTTATAATCGGTTTTCCAATAGGTACTTGACAACTTTGAATTTAATTTGTTAACGCACTATTTCACCGATCATCTAACTGTTACTTTCCTTTTTTTCAGTAAACTCAACATTTTCATCATGGTAACGTACACGAACGAACAACGTATGCAATTTATAAAATTATACCGAAATTCGGAGTAGGTGACCGCAACTTTAAAAGCGTTAACTCCAATTTTCGGTCGTTATTCTCGCCTTAGTAGACAAGCAATAACAAGTTTAATACACAAATTTGGGTCTACATATTCATTGAGTGATGCTGCCGTGCCAGTGAGACAACGGGTTGGTCGAAGTGACGAAAATATCGCTGCCGTTCAGGCGTCCGTAGCAAACGATCCAAATCAGTCGATTCCGCTGCGTTTTTAGGAACTGGGCATCGCCAACACCACTTTATGGCGAATTTTGTGTAAATATCTTGGTTTACACCCATACAAGATCAAGCTGACTCAAGAATTGAAGCCGATGGACCATTTAACACGACGTACGTTCTAAGATTGGGCGCTGGAGAAGACGCACCAAGATGATGAATTTCATCGCAAAATTATCTTCAGTAACGAAGCTCATTGGGTTCGTCAATAAGCAAAATATGCGTTATTGGTTTGGTCAAAATCCACATGTGCTTCAGAAATCACCTCTTTATCCACAAAAATAACTGTTTGGTGCGGATCGTCACGTTAGAGTCCAAACATAGTCAAACACGCTACAGACGACGACGTGTTTTTTACATAGGATTCTTATGGCAGGGAAAAATCGTGACGGAAATCCGCTGCGTCTGACGACTCGCCGCTAGAATATAATCTTTTCTAATTTCTTGGCGGCGCTCTAACGAAAGCTCTCAATTGTGAGAATGGAGTTGCCACATTTTCATAAAGACCATAAGAGCAACCAACACATATATAAGTTGGAATTTGCGTGCACAAAGAAAATTAAAGAAAATGGTTAAAAACGATTTATTTTTGAACACAATACAATAAAAGTGAATTAAAAATTGTTTAAAGCAGTAAAAACAATTTAAATCCTTTATATCAATAATATTATGTTTCCAAACTTTCAAACAAATTCCAGAAAAGGGACAGAACTATACACGATGCAGAGAGGAAAACTCAATTGAAGTCGCCAGACGCTCTCTCTTCCATTTCGTTTCGACGCTAGCGATTTTTTCTTCGTCGTCTGAAGGGTGTATGGTTCTGCTTGGACTCTTACTGTGAATAGCGATCGTTATCGCGCTCCATGATTACCAATTATTGTTGGCCCGAATTGGAAAACATGGACTTTGACGACATGTGGTTTCAACTGGACGGTACCACAAGCCACACAGAATACGTTACAACCCTGTAGGAAGTCTGGGGACAAGTGTCTCCATGTCACCACTTTGTCAACTATTATGGTGACATTGTTGACAATTTGTCTACCACTTGTCTACAAATATTTGTCTGGCTTTGATGTGTAGAGAAATTTATGACAAATGGACGTCAATGCTTCTTCTTCCTTTTCACTGTTTCGCTTTGTTTGGTTGTGAAAGTACGTGGTGTCGCGTACATTTGGTTGGAAAATAATTTAAAAAGAAAAAGTGAGTTTTAAAAGTGAATTTTGAAAAAAATACCAGAATTTTGAAAAAAATGAACAAACAAGACTTATAAATTTTATTTTAATGTAATTTAGATAATAAATATGATTTGAATTTTGAATTTTACGTCTTTTTATTTGGTAAAAAAATCACAAGTGTTGACAAAAATAGCGACAATGGACTACTGATTCACTGGTTCCAATGACTCCATGTGGTTCCAAAAGTACCACCTAGTCAGTAGTTCTTGTGTCAGTAGTTCAATCTCAATGACAAGCACATGTTAAATGTCAATAGAATTTTACATTGCCTGGGGTATATTATTTGGTCAGTAGCACTGGTGACACAGTCAATAGTAAGTCAGTACTGTTTCACTATAGACATTTCCTACAGGGAATCGATATATTGAAGAGTAAGTTTGGTGAGCGTTTTATCTCAAGAAATGGACCAGTCAATTGGCCGCCTCGTTCGTGAGATTTAACGCCTCTACACTTTTTTCTTTGTGGCTACGTCAAATCATTGGTCTATACCAACAAGCCGACGACGTTGGAAGAATTCAGAGCCAACATTGAACGCGAAATAGCGGCCGTTACGGCCGAAATTTGTGACTGACCCATCGAAAATTGGGTCCAGCGAATCGCCCGCTGCCGACGTGCCCACGGTGGCCATATGAACGAAGTCGAGTTCCATTCATAAATGGTTTGATTCTATTTCAAGTCGATTATAAAGTTTTGGAAATATCTCAAATAGTTTGCGTTTTATTTAAACAAAAAGTTGTCAAGTCCTTATTGGAAACCCCTTTATATCTAGTATATTTGCATTAACCATTACTCTAGTTTGATATCAAGGGCTCACTTAAGCTATTAAATCCCTGGCCAGTCAGGAAAAGGTCTTTTGCAAATTTGGCACCATCATCCTAATTGTCACATAATGGCGATGCGGTCTGTTAACAACATGATTTACAGATGACAAGTAAATAAATTATCTCAAGCCTGATATCCCACTGACAGCCAGCGGCATCTAGAACCAAATTGGATATAAATATCATAGCTATTGGGGAGAGAAATAATTTCCTGGTTCTATTCAAGTCATCATTCAAACAAATCATATTTTTCAACACATTCAGACACACAAGAATGCCCACACTCGATCACTTGGTGCAACCACCGCCCGCCCTTCGCCCGATGCTATCCAATCCAATCAAGTGAAGGCAGCAGAAGCAATGAATGCACTTTCGAATTTGGTTGCGATCCCTTAAAAGACAAAAAAGAAAACGAAATTCAAATGTTATTTCTTTTATATCAAAAATAAAGAAAGAAAGAAAAAAAACAAATAATTCTGAATCTGATATATTTGGCTGTTTTGGGTTTATTTGTTTGTTCGTTCGTTTGTTTTTATTCGCATGTTAATTTGCAGGCCATCAAATCAAATTAAAATTTCAACTTGACATTTTATTTTCGCACATGTGCGCCGTTCACCGCCCCTTAAAATAAAATAAAATAAAAATAAATACATAAACCAAGAACAATAAAAATGTGAAAGAAAATTACAATAAAATATTAGAAAATGCAGCGCTGTAAATCCACATCATGAAGTGGAAGAAGAATCCGATGAAGAACATCAAGACCAAAGACCAAGATGCAGAGGCATAGTTAGGGATAGAAACGCCTTTTAATCTGATTTTGGCATTAATCTCAATCACAAAAGAAACACACACTATCACACAATCAGCACTTGTACGTACAAAATGTGCGAATTCATTTTGAATTCAAAAATACACTAAGAGAAAATAGTTGTCAGTTTGTATTATTGTCATAATTGTTCTTCCTTTCTTAGCATTCAAAAACTATTTTTATGGTTCTTCATATCATCATATAGTAAAACAGCGACTAAGTTAAAATTTTACTGTAGTGGAATTTTTACCATGTCTGGTTAGAGCTAACGATTAGTTATAGATTTCAAATTCCATACAAACTGACAGCATTAACTGTTAGTTGGCTCTAACATTTGGAAAGCAGAGGTATGGTGAAAATGAGGGTTACTCTTTGAAAAGATAATGATGGCACCGTATAGATTTTACCTTATACGGCATTTACACTGAGCAAGATTAGCGCATTTCGAAGGATAACACCGTTAACCCTCGCTAATCTAGAAGATTACTCATACAACTTTAATCTGTAAAATCTGAAGAGTCATTTTTAACCTCAAGAAAATGCAACCATAATAAAAAAAATACAGCAGACAGTTGTCCGAGGCCTTCGGCCACGGACTGTCCCTGCAGGCTGTGTCAGAGACACGGCCATTAAGTTTAACGTAGAATACGCCATCCGATAAGACAGAAAACATATATAACAATAAATTCATTTGCTTATATTATTTATCATTTATTGTTATATATGTTTTCTGTCTTATCGGATGGCGTATTCTACGTTAAACTTAATGGCCGTGTCTCTGACACAGCCTGCAGGGACAGTCCGTGGCCGAAGGCCTCGGACAACTGTCTGCTGTAATTTTTATATTTACCAACGGCATTTGATTCAAGTCCGTTTAAAAAAAAAATATTATGTTCAATTTTTTTAAACTTAATTTAATTTATGTATTTTAATTAATATTTTTATTGAAATAAGTTCTGCGAATGTTGAGAGGGCCGCCCTAATATTAAAAAAGGTTTACCTTATCGAGTCTTCGCATTAGCATTCGAGCGTTGTGTGAAAGCTTTACGCTTTACAATTCAAAATTAATGTTACAACAGCTTTATTGAAGCTTTCGCAAAAAAGCTTTATTACGTTAGCTTACTGTTTGTTTCACTTTTTACTAGATACATGTTGCCAAGCAACATTAGCTTGCTGTTCGTTTCAGTTTTTACTAGATACATGTTCCTAAGCAATGTTGAGCAACCAAAAACACTCAACCAAACACCACACATATGTTTGAGTGTATGTGTTTAAACAATTTTCATTTGAGAAATTAAAATACTAGAAATATATCAACCAATATTAAATGTATATCAAACGAAAGATAACATCTTCATTTACCTACAAAAAAAATTTTAAAAAAATTCATCTAGCCGTTTCCTCAAATTCAATGAAATAAAGATTACAACAATAAAAACCTGACATGACTCCTCATACCGTAAGGTAAGACGTATTCTACGTCAAAAATATACACAAAAACTCAACTGTTCAACCGGTCGAAAATTTTCCGACGCGTTGCCGACATAAAAACGTGTCTGATGCTCTCGCCGCTGCCAATATAAATGGCTCTTATTGGCTGTGAGGCGACTTTATGGACTGTCCCGATTTGACTCACTGATCCAATTTTAAAGGTTCAGTTATTTCAAAACCATTCCAAGTTTTTACAAAACGGGCAAAACGAATAGCCGCCAACTTAATTCTTTTGTTGTGCCGCCGTCTTCGATAATTTTGTCTTGGCGCGGAGTTGCCAACTGATATGTCAATTTAATCTCAAATTTAGTGGTGTAAACGGCAAAAATTAGAGAACAAGGTTATCGCTAACCTGGCCGCAATAAACAGCGGTGTAAATACGTTATTAGCGATGTTCAGAATTGTAGGAGTACAAGGGTTGCCACTTATGTTTTGAGATATACAAATATATAATAATTGATTAATCAGGCAACCATAAACCCCGGCTTTTCGAATAATTGATTAATTATACAGGGTGGCGCATCAATTGTGCTACAATACCAAATTCAAATAATTTTTTTTTTATGTCAGCGTATTTCATTTATGTTCTGTTTTTGTATAGGCGGAGTCTTGGCCTCCCTATTTTTCGTCGTCCTTCGAGTTCGGTTTCGAAAACCTTTCGTGCTGGTTCGTCTTCATCCATTCTACTGACATGGCCTAGCTCATACAGCTCATGGTTCATGCGTTACCGATACTCGCCGTTGTGCCCTATAGGGCCATACATTTTTTGGAGTATTTTTCTCTCGAAGACTCTTACAGATGTTTCGTCTGCTTGCGATAGGACCCAGGATTCTGCGCCATAAAGCAAGACAGGTTGAATGAGAGTCTGGTACAGCTGCACTTTTGTTACTCGAGAGAGGGCTTTATCTCTAAAGAGCTTGCTTAGCCCAAAATAACATCTATTCGCAAGTACAATTCTCCGCTTGAACTCCTGGCTGACGTTGTTGTTTTTGTTTACGGCAGATCCGAGGTATATAAATTCGTCCACCACCTCGAAGTTATAACGGTTGTCAACGTTCACGCTTTGTTCCAATCGCGTGGATGCCCTGTTCGTTGAAACCATTAATTTTGTCTTGTCCTCATTTAACGTCAGACCCACTTTTGCTGACTCCTTCTCATTCTCGAAAAAACCGCAGTAACTTCTCTAATTGTGCGCCCAATGATATCAATATCATCAGCATACGCGAGCAGCATGTGACTTTTGCTGCTGATGGTTTCATTCATGTTGACTGAAGCTTTTCTCATAATGATCTCCATTAAGATGTTAAAGAGATCGCACGATAGGGTGTCGCCTTGTCTGAGGCCTCGCTTAGTGTGCAAAAGGCTCGGTAAGATCCTTACCAACTTTCACTGCGGATTTGGTGTTCGTCAAGGTCATCCTGCAAAGGGGTATGAGTTTTGCAGGAATACCAAGCACAGACATTGCTCCGTAGAGTTTCTCCAGTATCGGACAATCGAAGGCCGCCTTATAATCGACAAATAGATGATACGTGTCAATTTGTTTTGTGGGTCTTCTCCAGGATTTGAAGCAACGTGAAAATCTGGTCAGTTGTCGATTTTCCAGGCCTAAAGCCACACTGGTATGGTCCAATCAGGTCGACGATAATTGGTTTTAGTCTTTCGCACATTATACTTGATAAAACCTTATATGATCTGGATAATAGGGTTATGCCAGGGTAGTTGGCACAGATACTCTTGCCACCTTTTATAAATATGGGACATAGTACACTGAGACTCCAATCGCCGGGCATGCATTCATCTAACCAAATTTTGCTAATGAGCTGATGCATGCACCTTACCAGCTTATCGCCGCCAACCTTAAACAGATCCGCCGGCTTTGTTTGTTTTTGTTAAGAAGGGCAATAGCTGTTCTGGACCTCGTCTTGGTTAGGAGGGGGCAATCGACGTCGTCGTCCAAATTGTGATCGGTTGCCCCATCGTCATTGGATATCTCAGGTACCAATAGAGAAGAGAATTGATCTCTCCATAGTCCCAACATACTCTGCACATCTGTGATGAGATTTTCGTTCTTGTTTTTACGGAAGGGGGGCCCTGAACCATGTCCATTAGTCCTGTTTTTGCTGTTTTGGTAGAATTTTCGGGCTTCGTTCTTCCTTCTGTATGTCTCAATTTTCTCACTCTTGCGCTTTCTCCACTGCCGTTTCTTACGCCTAAAGAGACGGTTTACCTCCTTTCTTTTCTCCCCATGCTGCTCAGTTGTAGCTAGCGTTGCAATTGACTGAAGCATTGCCATACTTGCAGCGTTTTTTCATCACTCGCAATGCGACACTCAAGTACGGTTGTTGCGGCAGTTTTTATAGAGTCGGATATGGGTTTTCACTGCGCTTCAGGATCGTCATCAGGAGGGGTTGGGTTCTGTGCCAAGAGTTGCGAGAGCTTCCTTGAGTAGGCTGCGGCTACCTCTGGTAATTGCAGCTTTCCGATGTCTAGGTTTCTCTGCGTATGGTTTCGTACGATTTTCGTTCTACTTAATATTGTGCGAACCTTTGCTGCTACCAGGTAGTTATCAGAATCGATGTTAGCTCCTCTGATCACTCGTACGTCCATAACACTGGAGGAGTGCCTTCCGTCAATTACCACGTGATCAATGTGGTTCGTCGTTCTTTGATCAGGAGATACCCAAGTGGCGTTGTGGAAGTCTTTATGTTGGAATCTTGTACCACTAATGACCATGTTTTTTTCCGCGGCAAAGTTAATCAGTCTCATACCGTTTTCGGAACTGTCAGCATGAAGACTGAATCTGCCAATAGTTGGATGAAACACATTCTCCCTTCCTACCTTGGCATTAAAACCTCCTTGTACAATCTTAATGTCATGCCCAGGGCAGCGGTCATACGTTTCCTCTAGGAGCTCATAGAATATGTCTTTGGCATCATCATCTTTCTCTTCTGTCGCGGCATGCACACAAATTAGGGAAATATAGAAATATTTGGCTTTTATGCGGATTGCGGTTATACGTTCGCTCACAGGATTGAACCTAGAGCCTATATGTCACAGTCTTTAGCCAACTACAAATCCGCAACCAAATTCATGTTTTTTTCTCATGGCAACTGTAGTATATGTCGCAGTTTCATTTTCTTGTGCAGCCATGTCCTGTCCATCGCATTTCCTGGATAGCGGTAATGCCAACCCTATAATTTTCGAGGACATCTGCCATTTGTATACTTGCACCGGATCTATACTATAGAGTTCTTACATTCCAAGTGCATATCCGTAAATCGTGGTCCTTATAACGGTTGTTTAAGTTTTCTTGTTCGTTTATGTATTTTCACTGCCATTATGAACGGTGGCAGGAGGCAAACCCAGTCCACCGTGTTTTTGCATTTTACCTACTGCCAGGATATTTGATTGCAGCCGCCCATTATGGATCAGACGCTGACCAGTATACGATATGTCGAACCTGGATTTTCTTCTTTTGATTTCTATCCGCCGTTGGCCCGTATGTTTTGGATCATCCGCGTTCTAAGGACAAAATAATATGCCCGATTGTGTGATGAGCTTCAGTGGCATCAGTCACCTATTAAACCTGATTTGCTGCTCATTTGCTCATCTCATCTAACAGTAACCTATTCCGAATTCGTGAAGTTTGACAGAAAGTCGCGACAAATTCTTTACGACTTCGTTACATCTAGTTTGCCGGTATTACAAATAGGGTACATAGTACGAGGGTGGTCCCAAAACGCATATATGTTGCCAGTAGTTTGTAAATAATATTGAACATGTGTTTATAAAACATATCGCACCCTAAATACAAAAGCGTCATAACTCAAAATTTCGAGATTTAAATTTTTTGCTTAAAAACAATCACCGAGGACCATTTCTATCTGCTGTTAAAATCTGGCGTCAGTTTCTCTTCCCCTCCATCAAAAAAATCCAGTATTAATATGACTATTTTTGGGACATTTCATACATTATTTAGCTTTGCAACCCAGTTTTTTGCCTCTACTGAAAATTTGTAAATTTTGAGTTGTGACACTTTTGTATTTAGGGTGCGATATGTTTCAAGTTTCAAGGCCCCACATGGTTTAGAATTTTTATTTGAGCCATCAAAAGTAAAAGATCTCAGTGAATTTTTAAACATGGATAAAAATTGGTCACCATTAGATATGTAATTAAATATTTCCATTTGAAAGCCTCAGTCCAAGCATTATTAAAGCCGAATTAGATTCTACTCTCTGGGAGACTGCTCCATCGTTTACGACTGTAAAATATTCGGTAGCAGAGCTTAAACAAGGCCGTACGAGCTGCCAAGACGAACACCGTAGTGGTAGACCAAGACACGGTAAAGAAAATCCACAAAATGTTATTGGATGATCGTCGACTGAAGGTGCGTGATCCAGCTGAAAGAAATGATATGCATTTCAAACTGTGTTATACATCGTATATTGACCGAAGATTTAAAGATGAGAGTGCTGTGCGCAAGATGGGTGCCGCGCTTGCTTTCAATAGAGCAAAAACAGCTTCGGGAAGATGGTGCAGTAGAGTGTTTGGTGATGTTTCACCGTAATAAAGCCGAATTTGCAAGATATGAGCCTGACAAAATGATCACTTTTTTGCAAAAATTACACCGAGGCCCCAAATCTTTGGGGGCCCATACAAAAAGTGCATGACTTTGGGTCACAAATACATGTAGTATGTAGTATGTAGTATTGAATTGCGCAATTATTCCAATTTTTGATTAATTAATTGTTAAATTATTGAATTAATAATGATTACTGGCTGACGCGTCATAACGGCCATGGACATAACGCCCTTGCGGCGAAACTCATGGGCGTTATGTCGCACCTAAAATGGACATAAAGCCACATGGGCTTTGTGTCACAGCGGTCATGGACTTTATGTCCATCTTAGGTGTGACATAACGTCCACGGACTTTATGGCCTTTTACGGAGTTTCGCCGCAAGGCCTGGCAGTAGTGAAACCAGCGGGCTTTATGTCACACCGGTCATGGGCTTTATGTCCATTTTAGGTGTGACATAACGCCCATGGGCGTTATGTCCATGGGCGTTATGACGCGTCACCCAGTAATCATTATTAATTCAATAATTTAACAATTAATTAATCAAAAATTGGAATAATTGCGCAATTCATGTTTTTATGTTTTTTCCACTTTTAATTGTTTCAAAAACTTTCTTTACTCAAAAGGTATAAAATTTTCCTTTTTTTGTAAAGGATGTATTTATTTGTGTTTTCCAAAATATATTTGAATAATGAATAAAATTATTTAAATATGATTAACCAATATTCAAATTAATTGTTTAATAATAGTTTTGATTAATCGAAAATCTTGATTATTAGATTAATTGATTAATCGCGATATCGATTAAGCAAAATGTTAATTAATCGATTAATCTCACATCCCCAATTTATAGATATTATACATGGGTTTATACAGGCCGAAAAATCTGTTTTTTTTATTGTTTGGATGCAAATATAACGTATTTGTAGCTTGCCACAAATATAGTACATTTGTGTCCAAACACATTGTGTTTTCTATTCAATATAACATGTTTGGGACACAATGATTAATAGCTAATAATACTACATGTATTTGTGACCCAAATGTGTTTTTTTTTGTTAAAAACAGCTGAAAACACAGGTGCGTCTTACAATAATGAAACAAAAAGCAGCAGATCTTAAATTCACGAAAATAATGCTTGCAAATATGTACTTGGTTCCTGCAATATGTTGCTGGAGCAGTTATATTTCAGCGTAGACCAATTATCGTAGCCATTTTTTGCACTTCTTCAGCCGTCGGAAATCGTTTACCTCGTAAATAATGTTTGATGTAGGGGAATAAAGAGAATTCATTGGGTAGCAAATCATTGCTGTACGGCAGATGACCCATAAATTCCATGATTTTAGTGCTCAAAATGTCACTTGTAGGAGTCGTCTAGTGGAGACCTATTACAATGGAGTGTTGGAGACTGATCTGTGTTTGGTGGTCACTTTTCATTATTTTTCCAAAGACTTCCGGCAAACAAATGGTTGTGTACCATTCGGAAGTCCATTGTCCATTTTGATTGATTTGCGCGAATATCGTTTGTTGAACTTGGTTTGCCTTCGGGCTCACAATCATACATCATTGATTCGCCGCCTATCACGATCTTATAGACATCCTTCGAAGAACCGCGATCAATTTTGTCCTAATTTCTTTTTTTGCGCGATATGGAAGTGAAGAAGTTTTTGATGACCAAATGTTCATGTAATGTAACGTCGCCATTGAAGAAATCGTCGATTGGAGAATGAAAGTGCTTGGGGTGGCCGACGCTGAATGTATCGCAACTGGCAAGGTTAATCATATTTTACATGAATGTTTGGACATGAAAAAGCTATCCGTGCCACAATTACGCACAGTCGACTAAGTATAAGCGCAACCGTTTGATCACTTTAAAGGAGTATTTGGCGATGGTCGAATGTAATCCGGAGGAGCAGCTGTTTCGTAACCGTGGATGAAAGATGGATCCATAACAATACGCCAGAGACCAAGGAATAGTCAAGGTAGTGGACTTCTCTGTATGAACGTGTACCAAAGAAGGCCCAGGTGGGTGTGTCGGCCAACAAGGTAATGGCGATAATCCTTCGGGTTAAATGTGGTGTCATTCACATCGATTACCCTGATAAGGGTAGAGCGGTCACCGGCGAATATTAATCACAGCTGCTGAACAGATTCGACAGTGATTTGAAGTAAAATCACATCTGGCGAAGTACAAAGTGTTCTTCCACCATGACAATGCACTGACGCACAGGCGTGTAGTCGCCTTTTTAAAAATCCATAAATATCAATTTCTAATGTCAAACCTGGCGAAATGGATCAGCGGGAAGGAGGGAAAATGGGGAAAACGATGTACTGTGAGCCATTATTACAATATTTGTTTAGACCTAACAAGAAGCAGTGCTACCGGATGCTATCAAAACAAATGTGCTAACAAAATGGTGCAAAATGAATAAAAATGATGCTAAAATTGTATTAACTTAAAAATTAATATTTTACAAAATCGTTTATATGTTTGTTTTTATTATAAAGTTTCGTTTTTCGTTTAATTTAAAACTACAATCAAATTCTTTTTTTTTGCAATAAATGATATGTATTCTTTTTTGTCCTCTAGATGAAATCTTTTAATAAATTTACTTGCACATATATTTGGAAGTTGACTTTCTACTGTATTTCTTGGAGTATTGAATCTGTTTATACAATAACAGACTTAAGAGCAAGTTTAGAGCATTTATTTAAATGATCTAATTTTTTAAATATCAAGTTCCAAACAAATTTGAGAAAATTAACTCCGGTTTTATTTCGGCAACTGTAATTACATACATTGATTTGTATTCGTTTCAAAACATATGATTTTAATGAATCAAACAAATTGGAATTTAAACATTATTTTTGATTCAGCCAAATTTTAATTTAAAAACCAGAGTTTTCACCGATTTTTTAAATGCCCAGTTGGAAAATTTGTCTTGAAGATATTTTTAGTAGTTTTTCCTTAGGACAATGTGAGTAGGTAATTACAATTTATATAAGAGATCTTCATGACATGTCACTAGATGTGGAGTAGGTGGCTTAAATGGTGAAGGAACCGACAATATACGAGTATGTACGACTGTACTGTGGAATTGTCAGCATTATGTCATGGCTGGCTGTCACTCAAGTCAATGCTGAATATCTATAGCGGAAGTCTTTATCATTTGTCAACCTCAAGTCATTTGTGCAGATTTCAAATTTTTTAAAAACTTTCATAAATTTTTCATTAATTTTTAAAAATTATTTCAAAAGTATTTGAAAATAAGAAAAATAATATGCAAATTTTCAGGGAATTCATATCTGTGCCCTGGGTTTACGATGTTAAAAACTCTCGTTCCAGATTTGATTTACTTCTCGGTCAAGCAGACCCAATACATACAAAAGATTAAAATATGGTAAGTATTTAAAAGATTAAACAGAAGGACAACATTTATTGACGAAGTCATCAACTGACCTACTGATGAATAGTGACTCAAAGACGTCTTGTGTACATGTCATTTGGTGATCACAACTACTGAAAAACTGCTGACGATTCCTGCTGATTTTTACCAAATGTATGAAAATGTTAGGTGGTGTGATGAAATTTTTTGTATGGGATCGGATCGGCAAGTCAGCAGGGAGTCTGACGTGTCCCATTATTTATTTAGTTCTTTATTGGATGTCCTTTATTTATTTAAACAGAAATAAAAGGTTCACGAAGAACATATGGCATCAACGAATTCTCTCCATCGATTTCTGTCTCTGGCAATTTGATTTGGTTTAAATTTGAATTTAATTTGGTTGCCTTGATAGTCGAGTGTGTGTGTATTCATTTTCCTTTGTGGCCTTCGATACTCCTGCGGATTGCATTCAAGTGCCGCTCTAGCAATGTCTGATGTTAGGCGCGTATGTATGTGGCCGATCCAAGTCCATTTTCTTCTACGTGTATCCAATTCAATAGGACTGTTACATGTACGTTACCAGAGTACTTCATTCGAAATGTAGTTACGGAATATTTGTTTTAGGCAACGATTGACAAACGTTGTCAAGTTCTAAGTAGTACATCCGTACAACAGAACAGATTTTACACTGCCATCGAATATTCGCAATTGCGCCTCTCCGATATCCTCATATTGCGCCAGAGTTTGTGCAGGTTTAGGTATGCAACACGGGCCATATTTATTCGGTATACCCGAGGCGGAACCACTATCCTCTGTAATTTTCGCAAACTAAATTGTTGATCGAATCCACGTCTTCAATTAACGAACCATCCACTGTTAGTGTAGTATTCCGTTTCGTTCGAATACGCATTACCTTTGTCCTCTTTATATTTATTCTCAATCCCACTTTTATCGCATTTTCGGAGAGTTTGTTTGAGTTTGCCACAATGCCATCAAATTTGTGGGCTACAAGACATGTTATCTGCGTTCTCGATATCATGTAGATGTTCATACATACTCCCCTGAATGCCGAACGGTGCTTCTGCATTAGTTACTTCTATTACCTCGTTCATTAGAAGAAGAAATACTGTGGAGGACAAGACACATCTTTGTCTAACTCCCGCAGATGTGGTGAACGGTTGGCTCTCCTTTTCATTAAAACAAACTTTATACGTTGCATTTCTATACAGTTCATGGACCATACCTTGTCTGGTATCCCCTTTTTGGTCAATGTGGAACACATTGAGTTTCGGTCTACATAATCAAAGACTTCGACTACCCGAGGCGGAACTACGAAAATTACATACAGAGGCGAGTGTAGTTCAACTGATTGTCCTATGAGTGTATACGCAGTGTGTGCAAACACTACCAGGCTTGAAACCCGCCTAATCCTTACCGTTTACCCGCGTTACCCGCCCAGAGGTCTTACTGTTTCAAAGTTCAGCCAATTCTTCAGACAAAAATTTCAACAAAATAAAATCTTAAACGTGTTAACTTACAAAAACAAATGAATGTGTATTGTTATTTCGCTTAAAAACACAAAAAAATGGTGATAACTTTGAAATGGTAAGACCTCTGGCCTTCGTTTAAGGCATTTTGGAAAGGTAAAAGGTAGGGTTATTTTTTAAGAGAAAAAAAAACATAAGTTATCTGCCATCTGGATGAGAAAATTGAGGTTAGGTGCACGTTCCTATGTCTTTTTTTCCAATTTTTTTTAAAGCTCCGTATCTCGGCGATTTGGCTTTTCCAAAAAGCGCAAAAACAAAATAATCCGATCACTGGTTCAGAACTTAGCAATTTCACCCTAGTACCCTCCGTCCACCAATCCGAAAATTTTAAAACCGCTGCATTTCGTCCCCTTGTATTTTCGGGGATGGTCGTAGATGGACGTGTTTTCATGAAATGAGCCAAGGAATACGCTGCTGAAATTTGTCCAGTCGTGACTGAACCTACAGTGTGGTATGGATATTAGGGTGGCAGTGAAAAAGCAACTTCAGATTTTTTTGGTAAATACCAAGCGGAATCTTATGCCATTTGGTCTAAAACTGACGTGGTGAAAATTTGAGCCCAATAGGATAACTCTAATCCCGTCCGACTTGTGGTCAAAGTTTTCGGGTTTTGGCATTTTGGGTGTAAGTTTGTATACAATAGAAAAATTTCATTTCTCAGTTCATTCGAAAAAAAACTGCACATGGATTTAGTTTGACCTGAATATAAAGTTGTAAAAATTTGAGTAAAATCCCACCACTCTGGGGGTTTGAAAATTTAAATTTTTTTTGGAAAATTTGAAATTTTGGCTTTTCGACTTTTTCCCAAAAGTTGTATCTACACTAAAAAAATATTCGAATGCCTTCTTGTAGAAGTTTATACGCTTACAATAAGGTATAACATGATATAGTCACTCAACTGTTTCAGGAAGATATGGTGCGGCAAAATAGGCCATCTCGAGCAAACATCGCCAAAAGGGACTTATAAGGGTGCGCGCAAAGAAAAAAAAACCTTTATTGCTCTGTTGCTGCAACAATACTTTGATTGGTTTATATTCATTTATTAATCGTAACCGTTCATGTAGTTCTCCCAAATAAACTCATATATCGCAAATGAGTATCATGTTTTGCATCAAACGCGTACAAAATTACATTTGCCGCAAATCTAAAAAACGTTTGCGATAACTGAAATTAGCAATTTTTTCTAATGAGAGCACAGATTATGAAGAACGAATATTTCTCTCATTCTGTCGACTGTACCACAGTCTTATCCACTCGATTGACATACACACTCACGCATACACATAAAAGTGATCACATACTCTAATGCTTCTACCTTCCCAGAGTGCCAAACGGATCCGTTTCGGATCCGTAACGGATCCACTTCTTCGTACTTTCTATCTGTAACGGAATCAGTTACGGATCCGTTTCGGATCCGCAAGCGGGAGAAATTCCTCCAAAAATACGGATCCAAAGACGGATTTTATGTCCATTTTTCGGATCCGTTACGGACATCATATTAGGATCCGTTGCGGACCCGTGTATTTTAATAAAACGTATCCGTAGCGGAATCCGTTACGGATCAGTTTCGGATCCGCAAGAGGGAGCAATTCCTCTCAAAACAACGGATCCAAAAACGGATTTTATGTCAGTTTTTCGGATCCGTTACGGACTCGTTACGGACATCATATTAGGATCCGTTGCGGACCCGTGTATTTTAATAAAACGTATCCGTAGCGGAATCCGTTACAGATCAGTTTCGGATCCGCAAGCGGGAGAAATTCCTCCCAAAAAAACGGATCCGTTTTTGTGCACATTGTGTTGTCAATATATCTTAGATGGACAATTGACGCGTTATAGTTTGCTGCGCTTTTAGTTGTTATTTGAATGTAAGGCGAGACAGACGTGTAAGTAGACGGTGGAAAAATATAAAAAAATCCAACTTTTTTTAAAACATACTTTATGGTTAAAACCAAAATCATAAAGTAGGAAATTTAAACAAAAAATAGCTTATGGAAGCCATAATTAAAAGTTTTAATTTCAACGCGGTTGCTGTAAACGAAAGAACAGTTGGTGGAACCGTTTTTCGTTTCTCGCAAACGTTTTTTTCAGCTCTAATTTTTCATAACTCGTTTAATGTAAACGTTTTTCAGTTTTCGCAAACGTTTTTTTTTTATTTTGGAGTAACTAGAACTCGGTTGCTGTAACCGAAACAACAGTTTGGGAACTCTTTTTCGTTTCTCGCAAACGTTTTTTACAGCTTATATTTTTCATAACTCGTTTGCAGCAAACATATTTTTCCGTTATCCCAAACGAAATGACATGCATGGATTAACACAAGTTCGTTTCTCTCAACTACAGGCCTCAAACGAACTTTAGTTATCTGAGATTTCGTTTGGGAGGAACGAGTTTATTCTTTCCGTTTGCCAAATCATAAAAATTGCAAACGATGAGCTAAAAAACATAAGTTATATGCTCAAACCGAATCTATAAAACCGGATATGACAATTGGTTAGAATAACCGGTTTCAGAAACCGGGTTAAAAACACGGTTTTAAAAACCCGAGTTTAACACTCGGAATTACAAACCAGTTTGTATAAAACTCTTAATAAATAAGGATTTGATTATTGGACCCGGCCTATTATTTCAGTATTTGGAACCGGGTTTAATAACCGTGGAATCAAACAATTGCAAGAGATGAATTGAAACTATAAGTTATGTGGTCAAACCGGCTTTTTCAGGTTATAGACGGCAATATGCCAAGCAACCGAATTTCCGAAAGCTAAGAAATGAATACATGTAATTAACCTGAAGCCTGATGTTTCGTTTATACACAATCTACTAGTTTCCGTATTAATATTATGCTGTCTTCCAAAATTTGTTAACGTAGAATACGTTATACGGTAAGGTAGGGGTGTTGATCTGGAGCACAAAATTTTGAGAAAATGTTTGTCACTTTCATTATAAGTTTTTAATACTTTATGCATGCATTGAAGAACATTCAAGTATGGTCGTAACATATTTAATATGTCTTCTTTTGATTTGTATTTAAATCATCATATTGCTACATATAATTTTTTTGATTCTATAAGTAAATCAAAATTTAACTCCTTCAAATTTTGTATTAAATTTCATATGCTTTGTATTTTATGTATTATAACATCATGTGTAAGAGCAGTACGATTATCTGTGTGTTCATTACAGAACCAGTGTGAGAAAGAGAAGAAGTATAATGACAATGCATGTTTTATGTGAACATTACAGAACCAGTGTTGCCACATGCAGTATTTACACTTGTTTTCAAAAGTGCATCGAATTGATATAAAGTGTACCCAAATTTTGTTAAAAACTATCCTAAATTTTTAACATAAAAATTAAAGATAAATTTGATAGCTTTAAATCATTTATCAAAAATTACATTTAATTCATATATTTTAATTGCAAAATGACTAACGTATTATACGTCTGACCTATGCGCCCGTGTTATCTAACACAGGCTTCATATTTTTTTTTTTTATACCCTCCACTGTAAGTGATAGAGGGTATATATCAGTTTGTCATTCTGATTGTAACATATAGAAACAAGGCTTTGCGACCCCATAAAGTAAATATATTCTTGATCCTTATAACAACCGGAGTCGATATAGCCATGTCCGTCTGTTGAAAACATTCTCACGACTTCAATTGGCGATAACGCGGTTTGGTTTTTGGCCAGAATGTTCCACGTATTCCTGAGCAGTTTGGTATTGAAAATCAGCGAAATTGGTCCATTGGAAAAAATTTTATGATTGGAAACGTAAAAAAACTCAAAATTTTCACATTAATTTTTGTAGTTTTATACTAAACTACTCCTTTTGCCGTGTGGTGAATTTCCATGTTTTGAAAATCTTTGTTGTTCTTTATAATAGGTAAGTACTTTAGAATGTTTAATTTACTTTCATGTGTTCATACATTTATATGAATTTTGTCACACTTCATCTAAGGTCGCTGTGGCCTGATGGGTAAACGGTTGCGCGTTGGAGTCTGAGGGTTGTTGGTTCAACTCTCGTCCCAGCTTGTTTTTTCTTTTGTTTTTAACAGTTCTTCAAAAAATGCTTTTTTATTTTTAAGCTTATTTTTTTAATTTTTTTTAAAAAGTAAATTTTCTTAAAAAAGGTCCTTTTTAAAATTTAATATTTTGCTGGTTAACACTAAGGTGGAGGGTATCAAAGATTCGGCACAGCCGAATTTAACACTTTTACTTGTTTAAATATACTTATGTTTATACTTGTGCTACGTGTATACGATAGCTTATATTGAGATGTTATATCGCGGTATTTAAAAAAAAGTACGCGTATAAACGCTTTAGCGCGATATAAAGGTTGTCAGAAAAGTTTCGTATAATTATTGCTACATATCACGATATGGTGAACAGCTGTTATTTTCAAGGTGTATATATTACAGGTGGAAGGAAGCATTAAAATAGATCAGTTGAACAAAATATCTCTTGTTGTTTCCTACAACTACAACTAAACTTCCAGCTATAATCTGTAATAAATAAATCTTGTTGAGTTTTGTTTTTTGTGGGAGTAGGAACATAGCAGTTCATAGATTGATAAATATATCGAATGTCGTATAAACAGAGACATGGTGATATCGAGATATAATCGATATTGCGATATGCACCGTATTAATGTAGTAGTAGAAATATTTGTTTCCCGCGTATGTCCGCTTTGCTGCTTGGCTTTCTAATGGATCTGGTTAAAAAACCTACAGTGGGTTTAATTTGCTTGCAATTTCTGCATTGCTTATTTAATTTCTTCAGGTGTAGTTTACACTCTTAAAATGTATAGGACAAGAAATGGCCTCAGTCATTGTCAAACTCAAATAGCAATGGAAGTCGCAGTCTTCGTTGGATGGATACTTTGCGGTAAAATACTCAAGATTTATTAGAACATTTCGGCTAAACATTTTGATTAACATTTGTGGCGTTTCTGAAGAACTCATTCGAGTACAGTTCTAATACCCCACCACTATCCCTTCTCGATGGGATTAGCTCCGATAGCTGCACACAGGAGGAGCTGTTGTTGTTGGGTTCCCTGATGTTTTGCTGCCGTGGTTGTAGTTGTTGGCCATGTTTCGACGCTTTCAAAGTCTGCCAACATTTAAAATTAATGCCGCATTTTTGCATTTATTTAGGCGCTTAGTTTGGCAGTAATTGAGCTAAAAATTTATTGTACGTTCAAGAAAATGTAGCAGCAGCAAAAGCGACATAGCCAACAACAACACCCAGAATATTTATATTGAAAATAATTCATAACCATTTATAAGCGAAATGAAAATTATGATTTTCATTTTCATTCGAAATGATCTATATACTCGTAGTTGTGTGTGAGAACGGCATCATGTTTTGTTTTTGTGAGTTATGAATGCTGGTCGGTCCATAGCTGTCGGAGGGATACATTTGCCTCTGCAGCTCTGTGCTGGGGAGTGCGAGATTTTCGTAGATTTGATTTATATCTCATTTATGAAGCAATATTAATCCTTAAGTAGCCATAATTCAAACATAAATTCTATGAATGAACATGCGAATAGTATTAATGTTTAATAAATTAAGTCATATGTCATAATTAGCCAAGTCAGATACATATGTATAAATACATAATACTATGTAAATAGTATAAGCGCGTCTAAAAGTATATAGATTCTGAATCGAACTTAGTTATTTTGTTTGTCGAGACTTTTATTTTCATAAGTCGATCGATCTATTGATCCTTTGTTTGCGGAAACTCTTAAGTACTAACAATATCTTTAAACTAACGAACGCAGGAATGCCAAATCTTACTAACTAGTAATGTTTCGAAACTACACGCTGTAAAATCTATATATTTTTTTGGTGTTTGGATGCAAATATAATGTGTTTGTACCTTGTCGCAAATATAGTTTTCTTGTGTCCGAAGCACATTGTGTTTGATATTCAATATTACATGTTTGACATACAATGATTAGTAGGTTAAAATATATAATTTTGTAACCCAAATGTGACTTTGTTTATTGAAAATTGCTGAAAACAAAAACGTGACAGACAACATGAAAACAAAAAAGCAGTAGTTTTTCAATTCTTGAAAGCAGTGCATGCAAACATATTCGTGATTGGTGCAATATATTGCTGGGGTCGGTTTTCAGCATGTATGTACATATTTATTTTCCTTGTTCCATAATTTGTATGTATATTATGGAGTTGTCAGGGGACACGCGGTTGGAACGAAGTTCCTTTCGCTATATGTTATGTACTAGTTAGTTCCAACACGCCTAAGGCACCCATTGAAAAAATACAATAATTTAAATGGATCTTTAAGAAAATATATATATTATATTGGTGTCCCATAACATCCCATGAAGGGATTGAGGAGAGCTTCTCACAATGGGACCTACAGTTTTACACCGGTTCCAAACTGTATTTTGAGAAGCTTTTTCATGACTAAGTAGTATTCGATAGTGTCGCCGTCACTAAGTGAGGTCTGAGCAGGGATCGAACCCACGTTCTCATGTACAAGACCCGCGCACACTAACCATTGCACCACCGACGGCCACTAAGAAAAGATACTTTTTGTAAAATGATAAACTTTTTTAAGAATATTTTTTTATAGAATGTATTTTTAAAAAAAGAAAAAGTATAGTTTTAGGTCTTTTTTGTGATAATATGTATTATATTTTCCCAAAAAGGTCCGTTTTTAAAGAGAGGTACTTCTTTTATTAAAAGCTAATGTTTTTTTAAGAAAAGGTACTATTTCTAAGAAAAAGTACTTTCTGTAACAAAAAGTCATAAGAGTATGAATTTTTTTTACAAAGAAGTACTTTTTTTAAAAACAGGTACCTTTTAAAGAAGTGGTACTATTTTTAGGAAAAGGTTATTTTTTTAAAGAAAATTTACTTATTTTCAGATAGGCTACTTATCTCAAGAAAAGGTATTATTTTATTTTTAGCAGAAGGTGCTTTTAAGAAAAGGAATTTTTGTAAGAAAAGGTATTTTTTTAAAGAGAAGGTATTTCTGAAGGTTTTTTTTTGAAGAAACGGGGTTTTTAAGAAATTAAATTTTTTTTGAATTGATCCTTTTTTGAGAATAGGTACATACATTTTTAAGAGTAGAAAAGTTATTTTGTTTCACAAAAAATTTACTCTTTAAAGAAAATGTAGTTATTTAGGAAAAGGCAATTTGTTGTAAGAAATGTGCTTTTTGAAGAAAAGATAGTTATTTAAAAAAAATTAAATTTTTTTTAAGAAAAGTTACTTTTTGTAAGAAAGTGTGCTTTTTGTAAGCAAAGGTACTTCTTTAAAATAAGGTATTTTTTAAGAAAAGGTACTTTGTTTAAGAATATGCATAGGTATTTTTTCAGAAAATTTATTATTTTTGTTAAAAAAAAACACTTATTTAAGAAAATTCTCTTTTTTTAAACTTCTTTCGGTTTGGCTTTTCTAAATTTACTTTTTATTGGGTTCAAAACTACAATATTACTAAATATTGGTTACAGGCTACACCTAGAAAACTTCCATTGGACAAGAAATTTCCCAACATATGTGAGACATCTAGTTACTTTCTTTCTCTATAATCCCAGCCGTTAGTCTAGACACAAACCAAAGCAAAAGGAAAAAATGTAGTTGATAATAGTGGGTTGTAGCATAAAGTAGCGTTCACAATGGCAGCAACGAATTTGTAATTCCAGCCTTCTCGTGCCCACTCACAGTATTGCATATAACGCCCTCTCATGTTTTTCGCGAAATTGGAATTCAAATTTGTCATAGAAGTAGGTTCTACTTCTACTTCAAATTGGAATTTGTTCGAATCAGGGTATTCTACTGACCGCTAGGGTCGCTCTACTTCGAATTTTGTTTTAAAACTTGAAAGTATGAATGAAAATGTAAACATTTTGTATCAAAACAAACATTTTAATAAATAATATTATCTGTGGGATCTGCCAATAACAATAATTTCACATATAATTATAATTTTTTATTACCAAGAATACAACACTGTCGCTGGCTTTCGAACAAATCAGCTGATGCAAATGTGAAATGTGTAGTTGTTTGTAGTAAGTGTAGTTCGCGCCAATTTTATTAATTAACAAAAGAAAAAAGTTTAAAAAAAGCTGACATTTTCAGGTTTATCGAAACCGTCCAAGGCCATGACATATTATGGAACATAAGTTTCTAAACATTTCTATAGAAAAATTTGAAAACATTTCTAAAGAAAAATTTGAAAATATTTCCATAGAAAATTTTTAAAATACTTCTATAGAAAAATGTTAAAACTTTTCTATAGAAAAATGTTAAAACTTTTCTATAGAAAAATTTTAGAACTTTTCTATAGAAAAATTTGAGAATATTTCTATAGAAATATTTGAGAAGATTTCTATAGAAAAATTTGAAAACATTTCAATAGAAAAATTTTAAAACTTTTCTATATAAAAATTTTGAGAACATTTCTATAGAAAAATTTCAAACAATTTCTATAGAATAATTTTAAAACAATTCTATAGACAATTTTAAAAGATTTCTATAAAATTTTACAATTTTTCTATAGAAAAATTTTAAAACATTTCTATAGAAAAATTTGACAACTTTTCTATTGAAAAATTTTAAAACTCTTCTATAGAAAAATTTGAAAAGTTTTCTAAAGAAAAACACTTAATACTTTTTGCTCCGGGTAGTGGTACAAATCTGAGGTCCGTGTCTCACATTTAATTTTTCTATTTTTTACTGTTTGCTTTTTCGTTTGTATTGCAATTCTCCATGGTTTTCAATCCCCAAATATGTATACTGCAGTATAACACTGTGTGTAATTTTTTAAGTCATGGCAAAATAACCATATACGGACACCACTACGTGATAAAAGACTAAAAAAAAGACCCGTGTTTCCCAATTTTTCCCAAAGTCATGCACTTTTTTTTTATGGGCCGCCAAAGATTTGGGGCCTCGGTATCATTTTCGTAAAAATGTGATCATTTTCTCAGGCTCATATCTTGCAAACCGTTCAGAATTTCGATTTACTCTCTGAGGCAAAGTTGTAGCTCTTGTCATAAAGAACAAAAATTGCGAACACATAAAATCAAAAAAACTTCACCTTCCAGATCACCTTATATACTTATACGAACAAATTTGTTGCTTGCATTGTGAACGCCTCTTGTATTTGTTGCTATCATTGTGAACGAGCCTTAATAGTGTTAAAACGAAAGTTGTTTAATTTTTTCATTTAGCCCCCACCCCGTTAAGTGCGATAAGGAACTTCGTTCCAAAAATTCTCTACGCCCAAACGAAATCACAGGAAACACAAAATTTGTTGCATCAAAAATATCATTTCCTTTGTGGTAAACATATATTATCGTTTACCAGACCCGAAAAATATTTAAAACAAACAATGGATTTTAACTACAAAAGCAAAAGGCGTTTTAATTAACCGTTAGTTCGTCCAAACTCTCAAATCTTTGGATATTTTTTGTGACAAACTGTTTTTTCGTTTAATTCTAGCGTGATATATTTTACTGAATACGACTTATGTTTGATGGAAGTGCACCCATTGTAATATAAATATCTTATTGCGATGTATCTGTCTTATTGCGATCACCGAAACCGAAAAACCGGTGAAACCATTAACCGGTGCCGGTTTTTTTAAAAAACGTAATTTTCGAACAAACCGAAAATCGGTTCCTTGACGTCGGTTAACCGGTTTCTACTCAGTTTGCGTTCATATCCTTAAAAACAATTAATAAAAAATGATATGATTTTCGAAATGTATTAAAATTTTGGATTAAGAAACATGATTTCTATTTTCAAATATGATTTTATTCTTCAATAAATTTTAAATGTCATTTCCAAACAAGTTTTTTATTTAAATTTCAAAATTATTTTATGATTTGAATAAGAATTTTAATTTCGTTTTTCAAATTTCAAAATGTAAATTACTTTTCAATAAATGCTTTGAGCAGGGGGTTTCGATGACACAGCTGGTCAACCTTCCAGCTGAAAATTTGATGCAGGACAGAAAGTGAAAGAGTGAGCGATAGGCGAATTGAAAAAACTGACTTTCAATTTGATTTTATTGGCACTAATGACTTTTGGAATAATTTTATATTCAACAAATTAGTTTTGTTTTGAAAAACACAAGTTTTACTTATTTTTTTTTGTATTTCGTTCAAATTCTGGAAGAAAAAAACTGGCATAAAAAAATAGTATCAAGACTGTCGTTAGCCCAGTGACTTTACCTGACAATTTGGCGGAATTGAAACACTCATGGCTGCTCTTTATATAATGCACTTTGGTGTTTGAGCTTAATAAGATTTTCATACGTGATAGTCTCTTTCAAATGTGGAATTTGGAATTTGATTTTGGAATTTAAATCAGTATAATATGAATTTGAATAATGTACATTTTATATTAAACCCGCATTATAAATAGGAATAAGATTTAAATTGTAATTTAAAATTTAATTGTCAAATTGAGTTGTAAAACTTTGAGTTTTAAACACGAATAGGTATTGAAATCATATACGAATACATACATAGATCCACCAAAGGAACAACAACCGAATTTCGTGTTTTTGTGGCCAACTAGTTGTTTTAAATACAATACAAAATGTATACCAACGATAAAAGTCAACAAAAAAGTGCAAAATACATTTACATTTTTTAGTTCTACACCAAAACGACAGGAAAAGTTAAGTGAACATATTTTGTAACACCACCTGGTGTAAGTTAATTTTAAATATAATTTCTCTCATTTCCACAAACCTACGACGAAGAGTGTGAAATGAAACGTCGGATGAGAGAATAAATGTATCTATGTATGTATTCGTCTATGATTGAAATTGTCCCTTAACAAATGTTTTGGAAGTGCTGCAATGTAATTTAATTTAAAACAAAAAATCCGAAAAACCGGTTCCACCGGTTTTTGACAAAATTGAACACCGAAACCCGGTTTCTTGAAAAACTGATTTTTCGAACAAACCGAAAACCGGTTTTTAAAAAATGCCGGTATTTTGGACTCTAGTTTCATCTAAGGATTTATTTTAAGAAAAGGGGTTTCCAATAAGGACGCGGTCGTTGAGTCAACCCTTTATAAGTTTCCATAGCTGCGTTAGATGTAACTACAGCCGAATTGGAGGTTGCTCCAACCGCGTTAGAGTTGTCACAACCGCATTAGAGGTTAGTATCGATCGAAGTTCCCTAAGTATCAACATCATTATAATTAATTATAATTCCAACAACAATAACAGATATAATTTTTCCACCATGTTCTTATTTTCCTCATGCATTCTCGCATTGTTCCAGTGCTTTGAGGTGAGTTTTAATCTCTATCACAGAGATGTATTTCTCCATGGTATAGCATTTTTGAAGACCGTGCTAGTGTCAGTTACGTTTATTTGAATTTGAATTTTTTTTTATTTATTTGTGAAAAATTTGATTTGAAAATATTGGAAAAACAAAGTTGAAGATAATGCATTATAATTTTACTTGGAGAATAAATCTAACATCATTAAATTAGAATACCAAAGGGCGATCTGTGCAGAGTGCTCTGCTCGATGTTGTGGGCTATGTTCAGTGCAATTTAGGGTTTTATGATTTCACTTTGGCAACCTTCTTGTGTATAGAAAGTGCCTTCAAAAATGTGAAGTGTGGCGACATTAGGGAGTCTCGGGAATCCGCTTGCATGTCATCGCTTATTGTCAGATGGATTGGTAAAATGCTTGGAGATCATAGTATGCTGTGCCTATTAGTGATCAACGACATAGTTAGGGACTTTGAATTGGTAGGGCATAGGATTGTGACCTATGAAGACGACATGGTCATTCTAGGTCAGTAGGAATTCCCTGCCGTGGGTTATGGCTAAAGGTCGCTTAACCATTCCCTATGAGTAATGGGTAATCGTGATGGGTAATTCCCCATCATCATAGATAATTACCCATTATATTTCCCATTACCCATTCCCCACGGTGATGATGTGTGCATACAAATGTCGGCACATTATAAAGGATGGGCCATGTAAAATTTGGAATTTGAAATTTGAATCAATTTGATATTTATGAGGTGACAGATTATTAGTTAAAGGCTAGAAATTTACGAAAGGGGACGTTTTACGCTTGAAGGGAATTGGGAAATATTAAAAATTTTCTTCCAAAGTTCTGAGTCTTTAACTCAAATTATAAGAAATCTACAAAATAAATTCGATAGAAATAGAGCGCCATCAGCGCAGTTTGTGGATCAATTTGCGACATGATTTTCTCAATATGGGTCCTACTTGAACAAAAGTATTCGTGTACGTGCTCATCCAGTGCGTTCAGAGGAAAATATTTCCACTGTAGCTGAAAGTGTGCTCGAACATCCATCAACGTCAACTCGCTGCGCTTCGCAGCAATTGAACATTTCTCGCAATTCTTTGTGCAGAATTTTGCATAATGACTGAAACTGAAGCCTCGTGGCCAACCAATGCGTTTTCGATTCGTTGAATGGGTTGAAGATTGCTTGGCTGAAGATGACAATTTTGATCGAAAAATCATATTTTCCAATGAAGCTAATTTTTCCCACAGGGTGCTACGTTGACAAACGAAAATCTCGCATTTGGGGCTCGAAAAATCCATACGTCGTTGAGGAGAAGCCGGTACATCCACAACGAGTGATTGTATGGAGCAGCTTTTGGCATGGCGGCATCAATGACGAGCGTTACCCTGTCATACTTAGCGATTTTTTTTGCCATACGGACGATGCATGGATCCAACAGGAAGGCGGCTCGTGCCACACAGCCAACGTTTCAATCGACCTTTTGTGCATTGTGTTTGAAAACTGCATAACTCGGAAGCCCATTGGCCGCCTCGCAGTTCCGATATGACCCCGTTAGGCTATTATATCTGAGAGGCGCCGTGAAAAATAAGTGGTACGCAAACAATTCCGAGCCCATTGAGACTCGACGCTGTCTTTCACGAGATAAAGGCCCAAACAATCGGCAATGCACTGAAAATAGGGTAGATGGAATGAGGTACTGTACAGAAAATCGTGGAAGTCATTTGAATGATGTTGTGTTTCATTTATTAGTACTAATGATGCCTCCAGCAGACCTTCCGTTGCCGTGCTCTTAGAAAGCCTTCCATTAGCTGGCCTACCAGAAGGTTTTCCAGAGATCAGTCCTGACAAGAGATGGGTAATGTGCACGTCTCCCCTTCCTATGGACACCTATGTTAATTTGAAATGACGATTGCATTTGTAGGTTGGGGCTTCTTATTGCATTTGTAGGCCTGCTAGTAGGCATTCAAACCACATCATTTTACTGCGTGGAATTCATGAGAGTGCCCACCTTATGATTTGATGATTTTCATTTATTCGGCATTTTTATTGGTACTTTTTTATTTGCGCTAATAGATTCAACATTTGCGTCGAACAATAAGACTAACCTAAGGCTATTGTAATGATTTGGTAACTTTAATTTATCCCCATAAATTTGTTACAATTTTGTATGCAATACTTGTAACAGGCATTCTGGCAACTTTGTAACAAGGAAAGTTCAACTTTTGGTGAAAGTAAAATTATTGTCAGCACTGTTGACAGCTGATGTTGAATTCACAGCTGATTTATAAATACATTGATTAGGTCGGAATCTCGTACCGGCTCCAAATTACCACGACAGGATAAAACTTTTCATCCAGAAAAGAGTTACAAATTTGTTTGGGATGTTCGCCCATATTTCCTGTATTACAGGTCTCTAAACTTTGAACATAGTCCCCCATATATTCCACATACTTTAAACGACAGATGCAGTAGGGGTAAGCTAATGAAAATGCCTTCCAAGCTACATACAGAATTTTAAATCGTTGCGAGCCTGTATTTTCGACTTTTGTAATCCCACTTTTTGAGAATTATCTCAGAATAGTACCGACAAGAAGATATATGTATATAGTTCATGTTATTGTACAGCATTATAAGGCAAAAATACTATGCCGAAGCCACGAAGAGGTGTTGGACCTATCCCAGAGGAGAAACCCCCTAAGCCCTGCTATTAAGACCCATATGTTTTTTCCTGAAGTTTCTGAAAAAATCCATATTTTTAAAAATGCATCATTCGATACTGTCTGTATTTAATTTGTTGTTTACTTCGACTCTTCTTAAATAAAAATTGGTTAAATCGGCCTCATAAGACGGCACCACACTCGTAATACCGTCCTGTATGCCCGAAATTTGGGAGCCCGTAGCTCCAAAAATAGGGATGAGCATCGATTTGGAATTTTTAATTTTTTTTTCTTTAAACAACGAGTTCTCCCCCCACAAAAAAGAAAAAAAGAAATTCAAGTTAAACTAGGTATGTTCCAAAACTATGTCCGACATGCAGAATGGGTCACTCCTGTCTAGCAGGTTTCTTAGCAGCCCTTTCCTTTCCATCACCTCTTGCTGCTCCATTTCTATATCACAAACAGCTAAAAGTGCTTCTTTCATTCTATATTTGAAAATTTAAGTACTCGTATGCATCAAAACAGCTGTTACTACATGGTTACCTTCTTATTGGCAGGTAACAATTTTTGTAACTTTTGTTACGGTATCAAGAATTCGGAATACCGATGTTTCATATTTGTAACCAAAGTGGTCAATTGTAGCCATGGTGACTATTGTAACGACTTCAGAATAGACCGGTAAGAAGCAACCTACCTTTTTTTTTTGGGCACGATTGACATTTTTGCGTTAAGCGCCGTGGCCACACATCATACTGTTTGATCAAATTTATGTATATTAGGGTTTTTCAACAGAGACGCTACAAAAGTAAATCGATAGGGACAGCAAACGACCCCATATTTTTTCCCGCTCTTTTGACATCTCTCTTCACTAAAGTTTGCCATTTCATCATGGAAAGATATACGAGCCAACAACGAGTCGTTGAAATTATTAAAATTTACTGCCGAAATTTGGAGTCAGTGGCCTCAACTTTAAGAGGCCTTAACAATCAGCGATGAGGCTCATTTCTGGCTGAATGGCTTCGTCAATAAGCAAAATATGCGATAATATGCGTATTATCCACACGTAATCCATGAGTCATCATTGCATCCCGAAAAAATTACGGTTTGGTGCGGTTTATGGGCCGGCGGCGTCATTGGGTCGTACTTCTTCCGTGATGATCAAGACCGGCACATTACTGTGAATGCGAATCGCTACCGTTCAATGATAACCGAATAGTTTTGGCCCCAATTGGATAATATGGACTTGGAGGACATGTGGTTCCAACAGGACGGCGCCACAGGCCACACAGCGAATGCCACAATCAATTTATTGGAAACCAAGTTTGGTGAACGTGTTATCTCACGAAATGGCCCAGTCGATTGGCCGCCTCGGTCGTGCGATTTGACGCCGTTAGATTATTTCCTGTGGGGCTACATCAAGTCTATGGTCTATGCCAACAAGCCAGCGACGATTGATGAACTTCGTACGAATATCGAACGTGAAACTGCAGCAGTATCGGCCGATTTATTCTTGAAAACCGTCGAAAATTGGGTTCAGCGTCTGGACTTCTGCAAGCGTGCCCGTGGCGGCCATGCAAAAGAAATCGAGTTCCATACATAATGGCATCGAACGTACTTTCACAGGAATAAAGGATTTCATTGGTATCTAAAATCGGTTTTGTTTTATTTAAAAAAACTTTTGTAGCGCTCTTATTGAAAAATCCTATATTGGTAATATTTTGTTTGACTTAGCAGAGCAACACATCAAATTCATACCATCAAATTTCATTTCAAAGTTGTTGTGAAAATGAAAAAACGTATGTTTTTTTAGTCGGAAAAAATTTCATTATTTGTCAAATTATTTATTGATTGTTGAAAATATTTTTTTTTGAATATTCAAGTGTTTTTTTTTTCAGAAATATTTTTTTTCCATTTTTCAAAACACCGCGTCACCAACAAAAAATAATGCTGTCACTGTGAAAACTAAACAGAAATAAAATTTGAAGGAATTACGCGCACACACATGAAAGAGGCTTTAAATCTCTGCAGCGACTGTAGTGAAAATCAAAAGCTTTTGATTTTCGTCAAACTCACATCAACCTATCCGTGTGGGTCCTTTTTCACTAATAACGGGTCCGCCAAATAACTTTTTTTTTTGAAAATGCTATAAAAAAAAAACTACTGAATATTTTCTCAAATTCCTTTTTTTATTTGAAAGTACAATCCTTCCGGTTAATAATGGAAAATAATTTCATTCAAATGGCTGCCTCGGCTGGCCATGCAGTAGCCTACACGATCGGTCCAATTTTGAAGCACATTATCGATTGCGTGCAGCTGTATTTCACCAATGGCTTCACGAATATTGTCCTTTAAAGCGTCAATTGTCTCTGGTTTGAGGGCACCCCACAAATAATAGTCCAACGGTGTCCAATCGCAGCTCCGAGGTGGCCAAACGATAATGCGATCTTCAAAATCAGGGCGCAAAACATCGAGTGTAGCTTCGGCTGTGTGGCACGTAGCGCCGTCCTGTTGAAACCAAATGTTGCCAATATCCTCCTCTTCAATTTTTGTGAACAAAACTTCGTTCAACATGGCCCGATAACGATCGCCATTGACTGTAACGGCCACTCCTTGCTCATTTTCGAAGAAAAATTACCCAATTATGCCTCTTGACCAAAATCCGCACCAAACAGTGACTCGTTTTGGGTGCATCCATAGAGTAATCTCAGACTAGAGAGAATATTTGGCTCATCTGACGTTTCCTTTCACACTCTTCGTGATGCGGTCGGTGTGATAGAGAGATGTTTGACGAAAAGTGACATACACCAGGTGGAATTACAAAAACTTCTTGCTTTAATTTTTCATGTCGGTTTCCTGGAAAACTGTGAAATTTAATTGTGCTTTACACTATTTTATTGACTGTTATTGTTAGAATACATTTGTGTTGTATTTAACACAACAATTTTAACACACAAAACGAAATGCCGTTGTTGTTATTTTGTTCGTTGTTTTGAACCATTGCCTCTATCTGGTATTAGTAAAGCAATTCTTTTCAACATCAAACGTAAATATCACACCATGCCAAATGTCATAAATTTGGTGGGAGAACCAGTAGATCTACTAGAAGTATTAATCTATGGGTGCATCGGCTTTTCAATGTATGCATGCGGGTTTTCTGTGCTCCAAATGCGACAATTTTGCTTGTTTGTATAGCCGCCAAGATCAAAATGAGCTTCATCTGAAAAGATGATTTTTTTTTGGCAAAATCGGCATCTGCAACATTACCATGATTTTCAAAGTAATATCGCAATATTTCCCAGCGTTGTTCAAGCGTATACACAACAATGTTCGTTCAGCGGAAGGATAAAACTAATTATCTGTCAAATCAGACATGAGCTAAGTGTTACCATTCACGAAATAAGCACTAGTTGAAAAAAAAACGTTAGATGGCGGACCCTTTACAATCAAAACAATAAAGAACATATTCGCCGTATCGAACATGTCCATTATTTATGTTCATGAGGGTGATGTCTGGTCACCCTAAATGAACTAGGTAGTTCATGAACTACCCAACTCTAAAGGGGCTACTCATATTCCAGTGTGATGTGAATGGGTGAGTGGGTCGCAGTATAGACCGGGTTTACGCAAATACAACAAAAGTTTAAAGCTCGTTTGGTGCAAAAATATGTCTTTATAATTTCTCAGCTTCTTAGTGTCATGGTTGGCCGCAAAAATGATATATGTACATTATTACTCCGTCCAGATCTCCTTGAATTGCAAGAAAAACTAATATGCCAGTACAAAAAAATTCTACTCCACTGGACATGTGTCTACATGAGTAAACATACAAAAAAGGTAGCTACACTCGAAGAAATTATCACAGCCTCATATCGAAAAGGGCCTAATGGTAGAAAACAGCTAGTGGTTTGATGGGGTATTTGCATTTCCACAAGGATGATCTCAAATCGAAATGCTGCAGCAGGGTACAGGAACTCGAAGACTATCCAATATACTTATAGTAGCATTTATTTGGCGATTAGGGAAATTTCTGGTTGGCTGAAGGACAAGTAATGCAGAAACTAAGATCAATGTCATAGCTTAAACGAGGAGGTGTTAACTAATCCAAACTCCTGTTTCGAAGTGTCGGAAAAAATTATATTATTTACAACGAATCAAACAAATTCCATTAATCCCAAGGGAGGATATTTAAACAATATTTGTTGTTGTTTCCTGTTCGAGGCTAAGGTAGCTTTCATTGTACTACGTAAAATTCCCATTTCATTGTTGATTGTACATTACGAAGTTGTTCAGTGTGAAATTTGGTTGGTAGTTGAAGTTAATGTTACGTCCAATTATTAGCAATTAATTATCTTTGAATTTTAACTAAATTCTTTGACTCTCCACATCTACAGACTAATAAATTGACGTTCGTATGTTACGATACACAAGTTACAGATGTGGCCTACAACTGAATTGTAAATTTAGCCTTTGGCCTCAAATCGTTTAGAATTAGTCATGTAAAGTGTAAAATCTTTCACGCAAAAGAAAGTAATCAATTAATCATTATGGGTAATTACAATCTACTGCTCGTAATAGTTAAACGTTTACGGGCCGTGTTTAGTAACAATGGGAATATTACGTATGGGCTAGAATTTGGCGGCTTTCTGTCATCTTTCTTCCTATTATTTGAGAACTTAGCTGCTGAACATACCCAAGGTGTACAAATTGAGGTCAGCTTAAATTTCTCCAAAGGTTCTCAGGAAAGTTGTAGTGTGATCTGAAGTAGCAAGCGGCGATAATATTAAAATGTGATGCTTTAATGCGTGGATTACAAATTATAAATTGTTCCAGGTAAAGAGCGACATACACAGGAGAAGACATATTCACTCAATGATTCATTCAAAATCTCATGTGTTGCGGTGCCAATAATGTCGCCAAGCAAAACTAATAAAAGGTGCGCACAATGTTATGCTGCAGTCAGTTACAGCGCTGATTGTGGAGAAGGTCTAACTAAGAAAGAAGGAAATGACATCTATTTGCACCTTAAGCCCGGTATTCAGTTTTATGGAATTTTTGGTGCTATAAGAAAAATGTGTATAAAAAATAACGAAAATTTCATGAACAGAACATTTCGCTCACTTTTCATTTGCTTGGAGGCTGTGCCAATTGGCACAGGTTAGTAAAAATATGACATTTGCATGGTATATAATGTTTCACTTGCCCATGGGGCTAGTTAAATTTTTGACAAGTGGATGGAAATTTTTGACGTTTAAGCCCCGTATTCAGTTCTTGCGCAATTTTTGTAAAAACTGTTGCCATTTATCTCTAAACTTCAAATTTTGTTACAGATAGTTACCACATATCTCTGATTTACCTAGCGAATATTTCATTAATAATTCATCTTCGCCCTCCTTTTTATTTTTAATACATTTGGTATAACTTTTGTTTACTTAAAAAATCGAAATGTCAAAATTCCGGGCCCCAAACAATTATCAAACAATTGTTTTCGTACGAAATAAGTTTGACGTAACAACCCTGTACTTGATTTTGCCTACGAAATTTTCGCAAAGAGCTGAGTACCAAGCAAATGAAAAGTAAACGAAATTGTCGTAATTTTTTATACACTTACTTCTTATGGCAACGAAAATTTCATAAAAATTGAATACCGGGCTTTAACAAAAACACGGTAGCCGACAAACAAGTTGTGTAAAGCGAAACCGAACTGCCACCGTCGCCGATATTTTTATTGCGGTGAGCCGCCGTCGAAGTCTTTAAGATATTAATTTGGATTACGATGACTCAAACAATTTTAATAAATATATTTGTCAGTTTTTTCGCATTTTCATGTATTTCATGCATATTTATATTTTCTAAGAACATAATTTTGTTTTTAAAATTGCTTTAAATCATCGGCTTGATCCAACGCCTTTCCAAATGTTTGTCCGGCGCCGGCGCCGGCGTCCAGGTGTTGTGTCAACTTGTAGATCTGTTCATCATTTATTTGTCAACAAAACAAAGAAAGACGAAGAAATTTGGTACCAATTTGAATGAAATTTTCTGGCAATTTGTAAGAAATTTTGCAGAATAAAAATATTCATGGATTGCAGAGATCGTATTCGCAGAAGAATTGGCAAAAGTTATGTCAAACATGTTCTAAAAATATTCATTGCTCAAAATTATATTTCAATTCCGTCTGAATCTTCCTCTTATGTTGAAAATTTACTATTGTCAACAAAAATATATCGATTGGCACAGCAATAATGGACATTTTTCTCACCATAAGCCCGGTATTCACTTTTTATGCAATTTTCGTTGCCACAAGAAGTACGTGAATAAAAAATTACGAAAATTTCATGAACCGAAAATTTCGCTCACTTTTCATTTGCTTGGTACTCAGTTTTTGCTAAAATCAATTACAGGGTTGTTACGCCAAAGTTATTTTGTACGAAAACAATTGTTTGGTAATTGTTTGGTAATTAAATTAAATAATTACAAGTTAAATCAAAGATAGGTGGTAACTCTCCACCTCCACAAGAACATTTTTCGTTTATAGATATAGCCCCATACTCAGTCCTTGCGAAATTTTCGTAAGAAATGTTGTCATTTCTCTCTAAACCCAAATTTTAGTTACCCAGAGTTACCACATATCTCCGATTTACCTTCCAAATATTTCATTAATAATTAGTTTTTGCACTCCATTTTATTTTGAACGCATGTGGTATTACTTTTGTTTGCTAAACTAGTCGATATGTCCAAATTCCGGTCCCAAACTATTGTTTTCGTACGAAATAAGTGTAGCGTAACAACCCTGCACTTGATTTGAACTGAGTACCAAGCAAATGAAAAGTGAGCGAAATTTTCGGTTCATGAAATTTTCGTCATTTTTTCTACACGTACTTCTTATGGCAACGAAAATTTCATAAAAACTGAATACCGGGCTTTAACAAAAACACGGTAGCCGACAAACAAGTTGTGTAATGCGAAACCGAACTGCCGCCGTCGCCAATATTTTTATTGTGGTGAGCCGCCGTCGAAGTCTTTAAGATATAAATTTGGATTACGATGACTCAAACAATTTTAATAAATATATTTGTCAGTTTTTTCGCATTTTCATGTATTTCATGCATATTTATATTTTCTAAGAACATAATTTTGTTTTTAAAATTGCTTTAAATCATCGGCTTGATCCAGCGCCTTTCCAAATGTTTGTCCGGCGCCGGCGCCGGCGCCCAGGTGTTGTGTCAACTTGTAGATCTGTTCATCATTTATTTGTCAACAAAACAAAGAAAGACGAAGAAATTTGGTACCAATTTGAATGAAATTTTCTGGCAATTTGTAAGAAATTTTGCAGAATAAAAATATTCATGGATTGCAGAGATCGTATTCGCAGAAGAATTGGCAAAAGTTATGTCAAACATGTTCTAAAAATATTCATTGCTCAAAATTATATTTCAATTGCGTCTGAATGTTCCTCTTATGTTGAAGCTATCAAAATTTACTATTGTCAAAAAAGATATCGATTGCCGCAGCATAAATGGAAATTTTGCTCACCATAAGCCCGGTGTTCAGTTTTTATGAAATTTTCGTTGCCATAAGATGTACGTGTATAAAAAATTACGGAAATTTCATGAACCGAAAATTTCGCTCACTTTCAGCTCTTTGCTAAAATCAACTACAGGGTTGTTACGCCAAACTTATTATGTACAAAAACAATTGTTTGATAATTTTTTGGGGCAGGAATTTTGACATTTCGGTAATTTTAACGACAAAAGGTATGCGTTGAAAAATATGGAGTGCGTAGATGAATTATAAATTAAATATTTGCAAGTTAAATCAAAGATAGTTAAATCACGTCCACAAGAACATTAGCGGCATTCATTCAAACGTGAAAGCCGATAACTTTTGCTCAGCGCAAGTTTCCCTCGCACCGTTGCATGAGGCACCAGGTAAAGTTGCTCAGCGTAGTTGTGCTCAAAACCATATCAGCTGACCAAGATGGATACATAAGGTGGTAGCAGTAGCAATTGCATGTATTATGTATGTGTACTTTTTCTACAGTTCTAGTGCTATCACCTTATTTATCCATCCTAGTCAGATGACACCGAAATGTCAAAAGTTTACACGTTTCTCCATCCCACGTTTGCGCAGCAAATTTGCCTCGAAAACTTTCCACTTTTGAGCAAGTCGCTTAGTATGGGAAATTTGTTTGTTTTAACTTTTGCTGTGCAAGTTTACGATGTTTTCGAGTTTACGAGGTTCTTTCGAGCTTTCATGAAGACCACTATTGTTGTCATTTCTCTGTAAACCCAAATGTTTGTTACACAGAGATGCCACATATCTCCGATTTACCTTCCAAATATTTCATTAATAATTAGTTTTTGCACTCCATTTTATTTTGAACGCATGTGGTATTACTTTTGTTTGCTAAACTAGTCGATATGTCCAAATTCCGGTCCCAAACAATTGTTTTCGTACGAAATAAGTGTAGCGTAACAACCCTGCACTTGATTTGAGCTGAGTACCAAGCAAATGAAAAGTGAGCGAAATTTTCGGTTCATGAAATTTTCGTTATTTTTTATTCACTTACTTCCTAGGGCAACGAAAATTGCATAAAAATTGAATGCCGGGCTTATATGACAATATTTCTTACAAAAAATTCGCAAGAACTGAAGACGGAGCAGGAAAAAGCACAACGCTAGAGCGAGAAGATTGGATGTAGGGTTGACAAACTTTAAAAGTGCATGTGTAAACCTTAATAAGGATATAAAACATTTTTGGAGAATTTAAACACAACAATTTGTACCAGTGATGGCAGGTACCAGTATTACCAAAGATGATTGAGTCGAAAATTAAAAATAGACGTGCCCCAAAATCGCACTAACAGATAAGCTACACGCTGAAAAATCTGTCTTTGTTTGTTGTTTGGCTGCAAACATAATGTGTTTGTAGATGATCTCAAATATAGTATTCTTGTGTGCAACTACCTTGTGTTTGCTATTCAATATCACATGTTGTAGACGCAATGATTAACAGGTTATAATATAACGGGTGTTTTTTTATACTTCAGGCTCATGGGTTTTGACCGCCATTTCTGTTGGTTGTCTCTAACAATTTATAATGGAGCATCTAACGCACCAAAAAGCTGTTAAAGTTATTAAAACATTTTTTCTAAATACTCCTTTAAAAACCACGAACAATTTTGTGGGATGTTTTTGGTTTAATTAATGTGCTGAGCAAGTCAAACATTCAGCCATTGTAAATAATTTTGAAAAACTTTGTATACACTCGGAGAGACAATGTTGATGAAAGCCCAGACACGTCAGTTAGACTTCGTGCACAAGAATGTCAAATGTCATCGTCAACTTTGTTCAAATTACTCAAACAATATTTGCATTTATGCACACACAAAATTCCACTGGCTCAACAACTAATGGAAAATTATCATATGAGCAGACGGAAGTGGAGTGAAAAAATTCCAAAAAAGAATAACATCAGCCTGAAATATAAAAAAACACCCTTTAGGTTTTTTGTGACCCAAATATGGTTTTGTTTCTTGACAACTTCTGAAATCAAAAATGTGACAAACAATAAAGGAAGAAAAAGAGAAAATCTTCAATTCATGAAAACAATGCTTGCAAATATATACATGGTTCCTGCCATGTGTTCTTAGGCCCGTTTTTTTCAGCGTGTACTGTTGGCACTTGGTGGCCTTCTAAACTGTTTAAGCTCCACACGCTGAAAAAACTATCCTCGTAACATTATGCAGGAATCATGTATATATTTGGAACATCCATATACATATGTATTTACGTGCAAGCATTGTTTTCATGAATTGAAGATCTGCTTCCTATTTGTTTCTATGTTGACTGTCGCGTTTTTCTTTTCAGCAGTTCTCAAGAAACAAAGCCATATTTGGGAGGGCAGTCTGAATCAGAGCCCGATTCGGACCCACAACTTAAGAGAGTGCGATTTGCAAGACCAGGGCCATCAACATTATATACATAATACGAATATTTTTTTTTATTATTTTTGTAATAGATAGCATAGTATCTCAATGTTGAAGTAAAGAAAAAACAAATGAAATTAAAAAATTTTCGGGAAAATTTTCACTTTTGCGGCTGCCTAAGCGCTACCTAAACGGTGTTAAGAATCATTCCTAGGAAGTTCATATGTTCTAGAAAGTTGTTTATTGGTACATTTTTGTAGTTGATAGTTTCCCTGAATTTTGAACGGTTTGCTACCTATGGACCTGAACAGGAAAAACCGGTAAAAAATCGAATTTTTTAAAGTTTTTGCCATTTTGTCCTTGAACATGTATTTGTTTTGATTTTATATGTTCACAATTTTTGTTCATTATGATAAGACCTATGACTTTCCCTCAGAGAGTAAATCAAAATTCCGAACGATTTGCAAGATATGAGCCTGACAAAATGATCACTTTTATGCAAAAATGACACCGAGGCCCCAAATCTTTTGGGGGCCCATAAAAAAGTGCATGACTTTGGGCAAAACTGGGAGACACAGGTCTTTTATCGCGTAGTGGTGTCCGTATATGGTTATATTTTTTCGTGTTGCACTGTGTTATTAAAGATAAGATTTTATCATATTAATATGACAGTGTCGGCGCCAGTATTTCCGTACAAGAAACAGATATGTTTGAGTATCGAGAACCCCATCTACAAGACAAAACTTTCACTTAACTTTTTTGAAGTAAAAAACGAGGCATGAGAGAGTCTAGGCAGAAAAACGACAGGAAGCTATAAAAAAAATGGACTCCACAGGATAACAGATCCTTTCACCAACATATAACATTCTTCTCACCATTGAAACAGAGATCCGAAAATGTTCAAAATAAAACGCTACGGAAAACTGTATCATCCTACAGACGGTGGTGTGGTTTCGAAATCAACAGTGTGTAAAAGAAACACTGTTACTAGGGATTGCAAATTCCCAGACTTGTTCAGTTCCCGGGAAAGCGGGAAAAATAAATAAATTCCCGTTTGAAATGTCAGTTCCTTATTTTATAATTCGATTTTCATCAGGAATGATATTTATTTATTCTGCCTTTTTACTAATTTACAACTACCCAACTGATACTAATATATTATGAAAATACAAAAATTTAAAATATATAGAACTGACACATATGTATGTACAGGCCATTCTAAGAAGAGCTTGATATATTTTTTTGTAAAATATTCCATTGTGTTCTTTTGGAAATTTTCTGGGATTCCCGGTTAAAATTCCGGGAAAAGCGTGAATTGAAAATTAACAAACTTCCTTGGAATTCCCGCCCTCGATTTCCCGGGATGCATTCTCTAACTGCTACACGCAAAGACAAATAATTATTACGTTCGAACGAAATCTCAGACAATTAGACTTCGTTTGGGGAATGTAATTGCGGCAAATGAACGTTTGTTGAATCAAACATATCAAGTTTGAAATGAAAAATTAAACCTGCACCGGAATTCTGTAAGTTTTTAACGATAAAAATTGGTAGTTAAATTGGCAAAATTCGGAAATTTTATGAATTTTGACAATTTAACTACCGATTTTTATCGGTAAAATGTTACAGAATTCCGGTGCTGGAATAAAGAATTGGGTCCTAATGTGTCAAAAAATTGATTTTCAGGTTTTGACCGCATCTAACATACAAAATTGTTCTGCGTCAGAATCGGCCAAAACCGGAATATCGATATTTTTACAAACTAGATGCATTTTTTCATTGCAGGGCACATATAATGTTTTGAACGGGGGCATCAGAGAATTAAATGAATGACAAATAAACATAGTGAAGGCTCCCATCGGTCCAAAAGCCAAATTCAGAGAATGACATATCGCACACTATCAGTTAAAAGGGCACAACTCAAAATTTTCATAATTTAAATTTTTGTTTCAAAATAATAACCAAGACTAGAGTTGTGTAGTTCACAAACGAACTAGTTCATTTGAACGATTCACTCGTGTGAACTAGTTCAAACTGTTTCGCTCTTTTGCTTCAGTCGCTCACTTGTTTCAGCATTTTTTTTTGCATTTCAGTCGTGCAGTTGCCTCCGCCATTTTCTAGTTCATGCTCTTTGTCTCACTCAATCAGCACAAAGGTGTCTAATGTTGCAATCTTTGTGGAATATATGTATCCAACTTCTACACAATAGTGGTCCTCATGCAAACTCGAAAGAGCCTCGTAAACGCGTAAACATCGCAAACTTACGCGACAAACGTCAAAACAAAGAAATTTCCCATACAAAGCGACTTGCATAAAAGTGGAAAAGTCTTCAAGTCAGATTTGCTGCGCAAACGTGGGATGGAGAAACGTGTAAACTTTTGACATTTCGTTGTCATCTGACTACGATGGATAAATAAGGTAATAGCACTAGAACAGTAGAAAAAGTACACATACATACTACATGCAATTGCTACTGCTACCACCTTATGTATCCATCTTGGTCAGCTGATATGGTTTTGAGTACAAATACGCTGAGCAACTTTACTTCGTGCCTCATGCAACGGTGCGAGGGAAACTTGCGCTGAGCAAAAGTTCTCGGCTTTCACGTTTGCATGAATGCCGCTAATAACTACAGCGCTAATCACATTTGTTCCAAAATATAAAAAAATACGGAAACACCAATATTTCAGAAACGGAATAACCCGATCGATTTAGTATAAATAAATATCACAGTATCCAAAACACTTTAGAAATCTGCAAAAATCAAATCATTTTAGCGATTATTCGCTCCGATTGAATTAAAACACAGCTCATGGGAACTGTTAAACTGAAATGATACAATGAACTAGCGAACTAAATGAATGAACTAGTTCACTCTATTGAGCTGATCTAATAAGAGCCCTCATTTGAATGAACTAAAATTCCCAACTCTAACCAAGACCCGTATCTATCCACTGTTAAAATTTGGCATCATTTTCTCTTCCCCATCATAAAAAACATCCCGCAGGAATATGACCTTTATTTAGAATTTTCATATATTTTCAGTCTTAACAAAACCTGTTTTGGGCATCTACTGACAGTTTTTAATTTAATTTTTTTTTGTCAGAGAAGAAATCAGAGAACTGAGAAGGAAGGCTCGATAGATTGGCTTGGCTCTCAACTATAAAGCGAAACCCAGACTTGTCATTCATGATAACTTTTATATATTTATATTTTATATTTTTTTATATTTTATAATTTTTTTTTATATTTTATAAAAAAAATATTCCCATACAATTTTGTAAACATGATAGTGATGCGAACAACTTCGATTACATTCTTATTTGGTTTTACCGACAATAAACATCAACGATAGCTCATGTTCATGCTCGTGAATGAGAAGTCTGTGGATCGCTTAAAGCGTCGATAACTTTTTCCCTGGCTCATAAAATTGAACAAAGCCTACCAAAACTGCGTGGGAGAAAGCGAACCACATACTTGTCATCAGTGATGTCAATTGGCTGGACATTAGCAACCTTCCAACGCAAAGGGAAGGTATGGGAAGCAGAATCCACATTAAATCCTGTAGATGCAAGAGAAAAACAAAAATATCAGACAATGCTGGTTCCGTCAAATCTGCACTCCAAACATCGATTTCTTCGCTTGACCATCTGAAAGGATTTTCCAAAAGGGTGAGTTTCAATTTAATATAAACAAGTTGCGGGTGAGATATCAACGAATATGCCTTCGTTCAAATGACCGGAGGGACTTCGGTGGTTGGTGCCAAACCGAGAGTTACAATTTTCGATAACTGGCGCATAGATCAAGCTGAATTCTGGCTTGTTGCTTATCCACAATAAAAAGTCTATCTTGCTAAAATGCACGGTGTCTTTAGCTATTTCACGTCGCCTCTGCGTGAGATGACCGTAAATCGGTAGCGCAGAATGCCCATTGTAGCATCAGCTGTGTATCAAGTAGCAAACACATGTGATAGGTAGCGCCCTCATTTGACGATGATAGTAATCCAGACCAAACAATGGCATTCTGTGTGTGCATTGCCAATTTGTAATGACTGGTATCGTCCTAAATCCGGCACTGCTTGTTTATATACCGGTTGATTCAAAAATGGGTGTCGTCGCCACAAGGGAACACCCATTTTGATAATAAAGTTTTATTATTCGCTCGTATTGCTCGGCGCTGTAACTTGCCACGTTGATTTTTCTCTATTGTCTGAAAAACAAATAACAGGAACTAATAATAGATAAAACAAAGTAACCGCCATGGACCGTCAGAATCTACCGGTCCCTATTGGAAACTACTTATTTATTAAGCGCGTTTTAGCACTTTCGGTATTTTGTCGTAGAATACGTCTTACCTTACGGTATGAGGAGTCATGTCAGGTTTTTATTGTTGTAATCTTTATTTCATTGAATTTGAGGAAACGGGTAGATGCATTTTTTTAAAATTTTTTTTGTAGGTAAATGAAGATGGTATCTTTTGTTTGATGTACATTTCATATTGGTTGATATATTTCTAGTATTTTAATTTCTCAAATGAAAATTGTTTAAACACATACACTCAAACATATGTGTGCTGTTTGGTTGAGTGTTTTTGGTTGCTCAACATTGCTTAGGAACATGTATCTAGTAAAAAGTGAAACGAACAGCAAGCTAATGTTGCGTGGCAACATGTATCTAGTTAAAAGTGAAACAAACAGTAAGCTAACGTAATAAAGCTTTTTTGCGAAAGCTTCAATAAAGCTGTTGTAACATTAATTTTGAATTGTAAAGCGTAAAGCTTTCACACAACGCTCGAATGCTAATGCGAAGACTCGATAAGGTAAACCTTTTTTAATATTAGGGCGGCCCTCTCAACATTCGCAGAACTTATTTCAATAAAAATATTAATTAAAATACATAAATTAAATTAAGTTTAAAAAAATTGAACATAATATTTTTTTTTTTAAACGGACTTGAATCAAATGCCGTTGGTAAATATGAAAATTACAGCAGACAGTTTTCCGAGGCCTTCGGCCACGGACTGTCCCTGCAGGCTGTGTCAGAGACACGGCCATTAAATTTAACGTAGAATACGCCATCCGATAAGACAGAAAACATATATAACAATAAATGATAAATAATATAAGCAAATGAATTTATTGTTATATATGTTTTCTGTCTTATCGGATGGCGTATTCTACGTTAAACTTAATGGCCGTGTCTCTGACACAGCCTGCAGGGACAGTCCGTGGCCGAAGGCCTCGGACAACTGTCTGCTGTAATTTTTTCTAGTTGTTTTCATTATTTGGAGCGTTTTAGCACTTTTTTGGTAGTTCGACGGCGCGTTTCGTTCCTGCAGAGTTGGCATCACTGCTTGGCATTCACGAGCATGAACGTCAGCTATCGTTGATGTTTATTGTCGATTGACCGCCGATATTGATACCAAATAACGATGTAATCGAAGTGTTTCGCATCACTATCATGTTTACAAAATTTTTTGCTAATATTTTTTCAAATTCATCAGCTAGATACAAAGTTATCGACCAAGCTAATGCTCATGAATGATAGGTATGTAGTTCGCATCAGTTTGTGATGTGACCAACATCGATTGCATTCTTGTTTCGATTCGGGAGTGCCGTTAAAGCGATTATAATTGTCACCGATAACCGAATGTGTGATCGGTATGAACAATTTTCGTTCAACAATAGGCGTCTTAACAAATTTTCCACAAATAGACACTGCAAAAAATATTCATAAAATTCTTTAAACAAATGGATCGCCTAACACAGAAACTAAATGAAGCACGAGACTTTCAAAATAAACATCTGCCTCTGTAAATTACATTCATGCTTCCGATTATTAAATGGATACGAGACGTTTTCCATGTTTGTCAGACAGACGCTGGTGACCTAGTTTTTGGATCCAATTCGACAAGGAATGAGAAAAAGTAGAACAAATAATGAAAATGAAAACAACAAAAGAGACGGAGAGGTAATAAAAAAAAAAACACAAAAACATTTACCCAGCCAGTTCCATCTTCCCCCCACCGACACGAAGGGCTCCCTCCCGACCTAAGCAACTGCATGACCACCCGTATGCTGATAGAAGCACCCCAAGAGTTTTGTATGCAGTCCAATGTGATCGTAGGGCGCAAAAATGCTCGCTACTACGAATGTCGAGCATTAAAGGGAAATGCAGAAAATCGTGTGAATTAGAAGCGACCAGCCAGACATCCAGCCACGCATTCAACCAACCCATGCGCTGGGTAATTTTCTCGACAATTTCTTCTGGTGTTTTTGTTCCAAACATCAGTTGGAAATTAGGTCAAATTCAACATTTGTTTGGAGCACATTCTGTTTCTCTCCTTCCACAACCACTTCTTCTTCTTATACTTTTAACACTTTAACTTTGGCTGCTGCTTCATTGCCATCAGTGAGTGCAGTCGGCAGCCGTCGTGCCGCATTCGTTCCACTAGTGAGTGCGTGTGAAGAGCACATCCCATAGAGTTGTTCCTTTCTTTCAAACATTAGTAATGGAAATTGGGTGCCCTTTTGATAGCGAAAGGGCTTCGTACTGCAGATAATGTAAACTGTGTTGGCGATAAAATAGTAACAAAAACTTTAATTATTTATTTTTTCGGTTTCACTTGTTTTTCGTTTCTAAGTTTTCCATATTTCCCCCTCACTTCTTAACTCGTACATAGAATAATGCAAAGAAGCCATTCCCTTGGCTACGTTCACTTCCCTTGAGACGCATATGATCAACATAATTTAATGTCACTTTACCCGATTTCTGTCAAATATAACATTTCAGCAAAATGCTGCACAGTGGTTACAGAGCCAATGTTTACTGATAAATACAACACTGTAGAATGACAGTATTTACAGTTATCTTAAAAGATTTTTAAATAAACAAATAAACGTGGTTCTTAAGTATTTTTGCAAAATTAATTAATACATTTTTGCGAGCAAATTTACTTTATTCAAATATCGCCTATATGTTTGGCTTTTTTTTGCCTTAAAGGGTATAAACGCTGATGAAAAATAAAAAAAAGGCCAAATTTTTCGAAATATGGGCCTCCAAAGCTTGAATGTATAATCGCGCATAACTCAGTCATTTATTAACCGATGCTATTGAAATAGGACTCACTAGAAAGATCCTTCTAAAATCTGTAAGTGTGTATGTAAAAATGTTTAGTTTTATTAACCCATTGGGAGCTAGTAGAAAAAAGCCATTTGTTAACCTCACTTTTTTGATAAAAAAAATTATTTTTTCAAAAAAAAACCCTGGTATACTTATTTTTTTAGTAGACTCCGATAATATACAAGTCTTAACCCTTTGTTTAATATACAATACTCAACACTAACCCTTCGAAGGCCAGAGATATTCAATTTAAAAAATAAATATATAAAAAATTAACCTACATACATCTCAAGTCAACAATTTTTTTCGCGAAGACCAACACTGAGGGGATGTCCCCTATAAATGCAGTGCATTGCATTGGACTTAGGAAAATGGGATAGGAGTAGGGGATAGAGAGAGAAGTACTTGTTAATATTTGACTTAAACTTGCTGATGCTGTAAGAAGTGGGGAATACACTTGCCGGAAGCTTATTCCACATACGGACTCTTCGGCTGAAGAACGAATTGCGAATGCACAGTTCGATCCAACGGCCAGGAAACAGAAAAGGGATGAGTTCCACTTGAAAACCGCGTCGTACGGTTAAATACCATAACTTCTGGAATGAGGCCATGTAACTCGGCGGAACACTTTCCATGGAAATACCTATAAAATACCGAGACACAGCTAACATTTCGGCGATGCTCCAAGGAGGCAACAGTGCTGGATACACCGCTGTCGCCTATCAGCTTCAACGCTCTCTTTTGCACGCGGTCAAGAAGCTCCAAGGTGGACGCTGGAGCCCCAGCCCATATATGAGAGTTGAATTCCATTTTTGGCCGAATATACGTGACGTAAATATTGAGGAGATCGGTTGGGGTGAAAAATCTTTTACGCCGCTTTAAAAAGCCCAGGCACTTGAATGCTTCTTTCAACACGTTGAAAATGTGCTTATTCCAACGAATGTTACATTGTATCTTCACGCCCACAACATCAAGAGCTTCCGATTCACCAACATCTAAACCACTCATTGAAATCATTGGCAGGGTCGAGTCACCAATGTGCTTGTGCGATATTCTGCAACACTGTGTTTTGCGTGCATTTAATTCGACTCGGGTTTCCCTGCCCCACTCACTAATCAGATGCAAGTCATGATTAAGCGTGTCATTCATTGTTCGTCTCTTTCCTTGCACTACGGAAATATTGGGTCGGCGATCGAACGAATATGAGTGACATAAATTACTATCATCAGCGAAGGAGTAGATGGGATTAGTGGTTCGATCCAGAAGGTCGTTGATGAAAATAAGAAAATGAGAGGGAGAAAGCACAAAGCCTTGAGGTACTCCCGCATTAATTGTATACGCATCGGAAGAGATACCGTCTATTACAACTCGTATGGAACGGTTTCTGAGAAAACTCAAAATAAATCGAGAGAAGTTTATACCTAAACCAAAAGCATTAGCCTTTGACATGAGTGCCTGGTGCCAAACTCTATCAAATGCTTTAAAAATATCGAAGGCCACTATTTTGCTCTCACCCAGTCTATGCACGGACCGATTCCACTGTTCCATGAGGAACGCCATCAGGTAGCCAGTTGAACGGTTTCTGCGTAACCCTTACTGACGATCACTGACTAGACTGTTAACTTCCAGGTAACTCACCAAATGGTAACTTGTCATGGTCTCCATTACCTTTGAGAGCGTAGAACATATCGAAATTGGCCGGTAGTTATTGGGATTAGTAGCCTCTACTTTTCTGGGGATCAGCTGGACATTTGCAACCTTCCAGCGAGTAGGGAAAATACCTGTACGGTATGGCAGGCTGAAAAGGTTGCGCAGTGGACGAGCAAGCGTCGAAAAACACTTTCTCAAAACTAGTGCCGGAATTCCATCCGGACCCGGAGACTTTCCTACGTTGAGCTCCTAAAGGGCCTTTTTAACTCCTCGCGTACGAAAAAATATCTTAGGCATGGAGCTAGATATATTTGCGATGACGGGAAGTGGTTGGGAGGAGTTTTCTGCAAATATTTCGCAAAAAGGTTAGCTTTATCAACCGGGTTAGTATAAATTATGTAATTTTTAATTAAGGTTGGGATAGATGAATAACTTTTATTGTTCTTAATTCTCTTGACAAATGACCATAAGCTCTTACTTCCCCTGGGAGAAGAAAGAACTTTGGCGCGAAGACGCTGTTCATGCAGGAACAATTTAACAGTGGCTTTGCGGCTTCGGCACAGTATGTTTCTGTTATAGAGTTTTCTGCGTGGGCTGCCTTTGGCCGGACTTAGGGATTTTGTCCTCTGAGGTGGTTCCAAAACCGGCTTCGACATAGTATTTTTGTGCTATAAAGCTTTCTGTGTGATCGGGCTTAGGGATTTTCTTCTCTGGGGAGGGTCCAACACGGGCTTCGCAGCTTCGGCATAGTATAGTGGTGTTATTAGTTTGATGGGATTGGAAGAGCTGCAGCCAAAAAATTATTGCAAATAAATCGCGCGGTTGTTTTTATTATGGTTTTATAACTTTGATTGTTTTTAGATCTTTATTAGTTTGCATCCGATTTTCACATAATAATTTGTTTAATTGTTTATGTTTTAAAAAATATATTTCAACGTAAAGATCACCGGTCTTTGTGGGGGTGACGCGAAGTATTATACCTCTAAAAAAGCTGGAAGACTTGTTTATTACCGTATTCTAGGAATCAAATAAGTACACAACGGATTTGTTTGAAAATAGTACATTTGAACAAGAAAAGTGAGGTTAAAAAACTTTATATTTAAGTGGGTCCCTAATGGGTTACTAAAGCAAAATAAGTTTATACTCGGGATTATAGAGTTTAAAAGGACCTTTGAAATGATACCCATTTAGACGAGATCGGATAATGAATATCTGAGGTATGACAGATTATATACTCAAGTTTTAAAGGCCTATATCTCAAGGAGTTGGGTCGAGCGGGTGGGGAAACAATAACTTTCTCAACTCAGCGCAGCAAACTTTGTCGGTGGTGAAATTTTGGTGTAGACCAGTGATGGCCACACTAACACTAAGAAAGTACATTTGTGTGCGTGCAATAATAGGCAACTGCGCTGCACAGCAACTGAGTTCATTTGAGTAAACATGTTGTTTTGTTGTTGCTACAATCAAATGAGCATGAACGTGTGGGAGCAGAGCATCAGCAGCATTTTTCGTTTCCTACCACATGTGGTATGTTTTTCAATTTTTGGCCATCACTGGTGTAGACCATAGATTGATATGTATCTATCATTGACTAAAGTAAATTTATGCCTATGATTGTAGCAAATGTTTTGCCCGGTACTGTACCTGGTATAAGTGTCACATTCATCAACTGATAAGATGCTCGCCAACCCTATGATCGTTAGCGCCATCTATAAGAATATTGCACTAGGTATAGAGTGGTAACTTCAGTGCAGTGTTACCATGTTAGCATAATTTAGGCCGTTTTGGCACAATTTTTTTGGTTTTGGCACTTGTTTTTAGAAAAATTATGCCAAATGCAGTTCAGCTCAATTTTCTCAAAATTTCTCCAATCTTTTAATTTTAGTGCAGTTTTTTAGCACATTTTTTTTTTGCAAACGGCACAATTTTTCGCATTGAAAGGAGAAAAATCTATTTTTACAGTATATTTATCAGTATATTTGCCTGGTACTCACCATAGACAAATAAAAACCATAGATGGTGAATGATATGTGATGGATTTGAAAGTAAATGGAAATTTTTTAGATGACGGCGGACTGGTAGATATGGGCAAATTTCCTTGGAAACAACAACTATTGAAAAGGCCATATAACCATGTTTTTTGCCTTTTGTATTGTCAACAAATGCCTAAAGCGATATGCTTTTCTATTATTTATATTCTATTTTCAAATTCAAACAACAGAATCGAAATAGAAATGATTTTTGAGTGCTTTTTCATCCCATCCAAGTGAAAAAGTGTCTTTGCCATCTGGTGAAAATTGTGATTAAGCATATGAATCATCTATGGGTTTTATTTATCTATGTACTCACTAACTTCTTTGCGTAAATTTCGTGAACAAAATCAATTACAGGGCTGTTATGCCAAAGTAATTTCGTACGAAAACAATTGTTTGGTATATAATTGGAACAGAAACTCCACAAGCGTAAAAGAAAAAATTTAGTTCATTGAATATCTGAAATAGGTTGACCATTTCAAAACTGTCCGTATAGAGATAAATAAATTCTTTATAAAATTATTATTATGGATCCCAAAATGGTTTCCTGAAAACAGGAGTAAAAAGCCGATGTAAAACTTACTTTTTGTTTCTAGAGTAAAAATATGGACGATTATTAACAAACTTCAAATCAGTCGTTTTGGGCTGTACAGTGCATTCAATATGTATCAATATTTGACTCGTAAAATGGTCTAAATCTGATAGACGTTCTTCTCAAAGTGGCAGATATAAACTCCAGAGAAAATCTCCGGGTTCATTGAGAATAATATCAGACAAAGAAAATTTCGAAGTAGAGACGATTTGATCACTCTTCTCTAGGATAAGTGAAACTGATACCAAAAGAAATTACCCAAAATTTGGGAAATTCTATTCTTAGACGATTGGATGAAATTTTTAACAACTCATCTCAAACAAATATATAAATTAATTTTTTTGAAGTTTTATTTAAAAAAAGTTGATAATTATTGGAGCTGAAAATCACCCTTCGTTTGCCTTTCGTTGTTGGTGTAGAAGTTGTTACAATATTATAAGATAGTTTTTTTTGTGAAATTAAGATACATGATATAACAACTTATTATTTATTTATTTATTTGTTTTAATCTTACGAAAACTATTTCTAAGATTAAAATTATTATAGAGCACTAGCAGCTGAGGCTATCGGCTTTCGTTTGTATACATATATAATGTGTACAAGATACATATGTATGTTGTTTATATTCTAAGTTTCAGTGATGTAATGAATGTATAGATGTTATTAATATTTTCTAAAGATGGGTCTCTAAGTATGTCGTATATTGATTTATTTCCAAAAGTGGTTCTTCTTAGTATGTTGATATGTGGGTAATCTTCAAGAATGTGCTTAAGTGTAAGACTGTTTCCGCACTTACAGCACATTGCGGGTCCGGTTCTTTTAAATTTGTGTTCATGAAAGAAGATGGTGTATCCAAGACGGACCCTGTTAAAAACGCGTATTCTCAATTTATCGGCATTTGTGGGATATGATGGTGTTCTAGGGGGAATAATGGCCCTGCTGTAGTGCTGATAATACTTCTTTTTAAGCTGAACGGTTAACGTATTTCTTGGAGGGTCTGTAACTGTTTTGGACTCAGAATTACAAAAAGGCTAAAAAGTCAATTTTAGCATAATGATTTTGCAAACGGCACAATTTTTGAGAACATTTGGCATAATTTTTTATTCGGGGTCTGGCAACACTGATTCAGTGTCTTGTATTATGATTCTCAATAAAATACTCATGAACTACTGTGCAATTGCGTATGATATACAGCAAATTTTTCATGCGTATGTAATTCTCTCCCTTTTTCGCTGCCCTTTGCCACATCAGTCGCTCTTTTACGCGAACACACCATACATACTGCGTCTCTTTTAAAAATACCCAAGAATTATGGCGAAGAACCGTTTCGTTCGTTCGTAAAGGGCCGATTGTTCATTTGTTTTGATTAGATTTTCTTTTGTTGTGTTTTTTATTTGGGGGATCTTCATTTGTGGTTGTTATTGTTGCTGTTGTGTTGGCGTTGAAAATGGGGAGAGATTATTTTGATTTTTTATAAATATTTGTTGTTGTTGTTTTTGCTGATGTTGTTATTTTTTTCATGCAGCTCCAGCAACAAAAACTAGGCCAATGGGTCTTTAGGTGAAGTGGAATTGTAATTTTTCGGTTCTAATCACAAGAAAATAGAATTCTTGCTGCTCTAATTTGATTTGGTTGGTCTTTTCGTTCTCATTTTCCTTTCCGTTTTTGATATTATTTATTTGTTTTCTTTTTATGTGTATGTAGTTGCCTTTTTTGCAGTTGCATTTTAGAGTCGATTGTTGATGTTGTTGGTTCCGGGCCTAGAACAACATTTTGTTCAGTGTTTACTTTGTCGAACAAGTGTTATTGTTACCTCCCCATCCCTTCCCTTGCCAGCATGGACAATCATATTTATTTGTTATTTTACAACTCTTTCCATAGTAAATACTTTAAACATCTTAATGTTCTCGTTCTGGAACGAGTACACTGCATATGTGGGGTAGTACTTCTGCCGACATTGTTGAGATAATATTTAGCCCTTCTTCTGTTTGTCTACTCTGTTCTGTGGCCTTCTTCTTTTACTGTGTTCCGAACCGCCCTAGTGATGAAGTTTAGGCATTTAATTGTATTTAGTGTTTAAAATTTATTGATTTTTAATTGTTTTCGATTTTTTTTTAATGAAATTGTAAATTATTATTAATGCCCTATGTCTGCAACAGCAACAGTAAAATTGCAACATAGATTGAGTATTGCTCTTCTTCCTCTTCTTAACAACTGATGAGTTTGAATTCCGGCAAAGTTGAAGCATGACGCAATTCACGAAAAGAATTAGCGATTTCTCGATTCGACTTCAAATGTAACTACGACTCTACTCGATATGTATCTATCACCCAATAAGCACAAAGTCGGACACGGATCCGATTTCTGTCCGACGCGTCGGATTCCGCTGATCCGATTCGGATCCGGTTTGAGCCCGGAACATCGGATTTCGTTTCCTCTGGTCCGATTCGGATCCGGTTTGAGTCCGGAATATCGGATTTCGTTTTCTCTGATCCGATACGGATCCGGTTTGAGTCCGGAACATCGGTTTTCGCTTTCTCTGATCCGATTCGGATCAGGTTTGAGTCCAACACATCGGATTACGCTTTCGCGGTTCCGATTTGGATCCGGTTTTTGTCCGACGCGTTGGATTTCGCTTTCACTGATACGTTCGGATTCGGTACAGATCCGCCTTAGCTGATTCCATTCAAGTAACCAAGAACATTTATTGTAATATTTTTTATTAATTTAAACTTCCATTCATTAGTATTATCTCATATTTCATATTATTTTTATTTTACATTTTATAAATTTTGTTATATTTTACAACGGACATAATATTAGTGTATAAGTCCTACAAAATATAGATCTTTTAATAATGTTATTTTGAAAACCTTTTTTATATGTGATATATTGTGCTCATTGTGGAAGTTTTCGTATTCAATGTTATTTGTTTTGAATATATAATTAAGACTAATTTGAATTGAAGAACACTGAAAGAAAAGCGATTCATAGCATCAATGAACGGGCTACATTAATGGGTTTACATTGATGCAATGAAAAGTTTCTTTGATGCTATGAAATGTTACATTACTTCAATGAACTCCTTCATTGCTGCAGCTTTTGAATTTGTGGACCGTCATAAATGCTAAGAAACCTTTAACATTGATGGAATGAAATATGTTTTTCATGTAAATATGGGAAAATATAGAGAAAAATTGCAGACATTCTATCGACATTGTAAAGTAGAATCTATTAAATAGGCAATTCTTTACATTACACACATTTTATTGAATTTTAAAACAAAAGCAATAATGAAACATCTTTCTTTAATATAATGTACTATTTCATTAATTTTGAACGATTCATTAATTTTCAATTTAATTTAAATTATAATAAGTACATATGTAGGTGCGATTTGTATAAATATATGTACTTATGTATTATTTATGTACGTATGTACAGTAGCTGTGACACAATATATGAGTGCCAGTATGATATAAGGAATAATAAGAAAAAAATAAAAGGCTGAAATGCAGAATCCCGCGCCATTTAAAAAAAAAAACGAAAATCGAGCAAAATAGGGGGATTTCAAAAACCCAAAATTTTTTTGTCGGCCAAACCTATTGGAACCCACAGGTCCAAAAAATTTCCAAAAATCAAAAAATTCCGAAATCCAAACTTTGAAACAGAGATATTCCTCTCCCTGGCCCCGTCGCAGAAAACCTAATACTCGTCGAAAAAAATCGTGCCACAAAAAGCCCGAACTTTGGAGACCCATAACTCCTAAAATAGGGATCCCCTCTAACTTTTGCATTTAACATGTTTTGCTTAGAATCGTGTGTTCTACCCCCAACATTTTTTTCTGACCATTTTTGGACCCTATGGACCCCATAGGTCCGGCCGACAAAAAATTGGTTTTTGAAATCCCCTTATTTTGCTCGATTTTCGTTTTTTTTTAAATGGTGCGGGGTGCATTTTTTCCAAATAATTTACATGATAGTGTGGCAGAAGTTAAAATTGCGTTAAGTTATGGAAACTGTCTTATACCATCAATGAAACATATTTATACCATGAATGAAACCGGCTCATACCATTAATGAAACCTGTTCATACTATCAATGAAACCTATTCATACCAACTATGAAACTTGTTCATACCATCAATGAAACGTGTCATACCATCAATGAAATACGTTCAAACAATCAATGAAACATATTCAGACCTTCAATGAAACATGTTCATACCGTAAATGAAACCTGTTTATTACATTAATGAAACATGCTCATAGCATCATCATAACATCAATGACTATATTTCATTACATCAATGAAACGGTTTATAACAGCAATGCAACATTAGAAAGGTTAGAAAGTTTACATTAATTTCAGGTCTATGAACATTTTTCGTTTAATGTAACATTGTTCATAGCATTAATGAAGCCCGACATGGGCTCAAAAACAATGACACTTTTCATTGATGCAATGTAAGAATTCATTAATGGTATGAAGGTTTTTGTTTCAGTGAAGGAAGTTTGGGTGCTTCAATGAAAATTATTTTGTTGTTTTTTTATTTGTTATTTTAATGTATGTATTAGAGCCATCTTTAAAATTACCGAGAAGAATGCTTTCACAATCTTCATTGACAAATTGTTTAAAATTGCTTTCCTCTACAATTCTTTTGTATATTTGACTCGCAAACTGAGTCCTTTTAATAAATAATAAAATAATTTCGAGACTGAATCCGATATGATTTAATCGAGAATCGAGATCGGACCCAATCTACCCATTGCACCGTCGGTGGTGCAATGGGTAGATTAAGCGCCTCTTGTACTTGAGATCCTGGGTTCAATCCCTACTCTGACCACCTTAAAATTTCTTTCGACGGCGGCCACCTCGCATAGTGACGGCGACACTATCGAGTATTTAGCCATGAAAATGCTTCTCAAAAAAATTCCGTTCGGAACCGGTGCAAAACTGTAGGTCCCAATCAGTGAGTACAAAACTAGAAAGCGCACAGTTCACTGGTTGTGAGAAGCTCTCCCCGATTCCTTCATGGGAAGTAATGGGAAACTATTTTTTTCCATGAGCTAAAGCAGGAATTCGGGTGCGGATTTATTGCTGGCAAGGGACTGTGGCCGTCGATCGTGCAATGGTTAATGTGCGCGCCTTTTGTACATGAGATTCTGGGTTCGAATCCTGCTCTGACCACCTTAAAATTTCTTTTGGCGGCGGTCACCTCGCATAGTGACGGCGACACTAGAGGACTAGAAGTTCAAGTAACGGACCGTATAGAGGGCTGCCCTTCAGCAAGGGCGAGAACGACAGATTAGCAGTTTGTGCTTAAAATGTGGTGAGAACACTTCTTAGCACTACTCCACTCAGAATCTTTCAGTGTAGATCAGCAGACATTGATTGCGGAAGACGAGATCATCCAAGACGACATTAGAAAGGCTACCTAACGGCTTAAGAATAACATCATAGAGCAATATATAAGATCGCCGCCATCCGTCTCCTACCGTTCTCTCAATGACGACGAGGTAGTAGGACATTTTATCGAGTTCGAGTTGCTGTTACTCTTTGGTTGGACATAAATCGGATGGACATAAAAGGTAATGTGTATTTACCATAAATGTTTTTTTAACTTTACATTGGATTTTAATTTGCATTACTTTATCTAATGCAAATGCAAAAGAATTACCATTGTTCGGAATGACAAATAAAAAACTTTGAATTTGCATTTGCTCAGGGAATGCAAATGCAGCTTGTGGAATTGGATGCCAATTGTAATGAAATATGGGAATGCTTTTAATTGTTTTGAATTTGTTTGACTGCTGGCAATTCTGTTTTTGAAGTATTTTATATGTAGAGGTTTGTGGCTTCGATAGGTATTGCCTGGTAGACTTTCAAATTCATAAACCTGTACTGTGTAAAATATTTGTAAACCACAGCTGCCAGATATGAAGGAAATGCTTTGCAAATAAGTACAATTGCCTATAGTATTGAGATTGTTTTGAATTTGCATTTGGACAGGTAATTCAATTTAAACTACAAATTATAATTGTCATATAATTAATTTGCCCCATGCATGGTATTTACCATAGATAAAGGAAATAACTAGACATCGTATATGCCGAGGGAAGTTTCTTGTTCAATGGAATATTTTCTAGATGGAGCTGAAAGCAATAATTGTAACATTTGATCCCAAACAAAATATACATTGCAAGATGTATTTGCATTCATAATTTAGCTGTGCGCGTATCTTCAAGCCAGAATTAGTGTTTGCAACAAGTGAATCTGTTGATGTTGTTTCTGTTAATCAACTTAATTTGTATCTTACGAAAACAAATAAAGAATCTGAATTCAAAACCCAGAGAAGGCTAAACCATTTTATTCATATTGCGAAAGGTTTAGTGGATCCTAACCATACATGAGGCAAATTAGTTATATGACAATTATAATTTGTAGTTTAATTTAAATTGAACTTATTTTCAAAGCATTTCCTTTATATCTTCAAATCTGGCAGTTTTGGTTTTCAAATATTTTATACAGTACAGGTTTATGAACTAGAAAGTACTACGAGGCAACATCAATCGAAGCCACAAACACCTACATATAAAAGACTTTGAAAGCAGAATTGCCATTCAGTCAAACAAATTCAAAATAATTAAAAGCATTCCCACATTTCATTACAATTGACATCCTGAGCAAATTGAAATTCAAAATTTTTAATTGTCATTGCGGACAATGATAATTCTATCGCATTTGCATTAGATAAAGTAATGCGAATAAAAATCCAATGCAAATTAAAAAAATCCCAACACTGAACCTATTGAAAGTCCCTGGACACGACTGAGCTTAACTCGGCCTTCGACAAAACCGCGTTACAAGCTACATATACGTATTTATGTTAAGGCGTTTTGTATGGAGCAAAAACTTTGGAGGCTGGCTAAGCAAAAAATCATAATCAGCCCAATTCTAAATATTTCCAGGGAAATGAGTTCCCTGGGAATTAATTTTTCCCGGGAATAAAATCCTCCTATTCTAAACAGACGGGGAATAGAATAATAAGGGAGAGAGAATTGCGAATTTTCAAAGTCAGCTGTTTTGCTTTATGACGTTTGGTTTTGGTTATTAAATGGAAATCATTTTAAGCAAATTAAACTTAATTAATAATCAAAATAAGTGAAAATGTACACCATGGCCTTAAGAATGGCAGAAGAAGAACGACCGGGAGCAGGAGAAGCAACAACAAACGTTTGCAAGGAGATAGTTACGCGATGCGACGAATTCACTGGAGCTGCCGCAAACTTTGTAAGTAAATAAGGGAACTTCCATATTTACTAGGCTTAACTTTAGTTCAGAGGCATTTCTTAGAATGGAATCAAAATTTTATCATCAATATATGTTTTTAAGCTGAGCTGAAATATATATTTTTTTTGTACGGTCGACCCATCTTGAGATTTCGGCTTGCAAAGCTTGACTGTATAATCGGCTATATCTCTGAAACTGCTTTTCCGACCTTGTTGAAATTTATGTCATTAGAAAGGTATTTTTAAACTCCACAAATACGGTTAAAAATATTTTACTTTTGGTTAACCCATTGTGGAATAATTTAAAAAAAATGATTTTATAACCTTACTTTTTTCTTTAAAATCATTATTTTTCAAAAATAGACCGTAGTGTTGCTACATTTTTTCTACACACCTGTAATAGAGAAGATTTCAGGCTTTCATTCAAGGTATAATACGGCACAGTAGCCCTTGAAAAACCGGGGACATATAAAGTTAAAATTTGTTATCAAACTTTCAACATAATATGAGGACCTGTTTTCATTAAAATGTCAAAAATTATTTTAAATTATGGTACAGAGGGAATTTGTACACCCTGTCTGAGCCAAGGTGAAATATAAATTTAACGATTTTCAAAAATTTATTTTCATTTCGACGTTACGGAAATTCTACTCGGACCGAACATGTTACACATGTATCTGAACTTTGAGGGGCCATAACTCGGGAAATATGGGCCTCCGGGAAAATTTGTTGTTTTTTTTTTTCATTTAAAATTCTATACACCCCCTAAAAAATTAAACAAATTGCTCAATTGCCCCTAAAATAGACTTGTTCCAAAAAATTATAAAAAAAAGGGCACTGCTCCATATTTTCCGAAATATAGACCTCCAAAGCTTGAATATATAATCGGGCATAAGTCAGCCATTTATTATCCGATCTAGTTGGAATTGGCACCATTACAAAGGCTTTTTTAAACCCAATAAATCTGTGTATAAACATTATTATTTATATTAACCAATTGGGGAGAAAATTAAAATAAACGATTTTTTAACCTCACTTTTTTGATAAAAATTTTTTTTTTTCAAAAAACAAGCCCTATTATATTTATTTTTTGGTCAGCTCCGATAATAAACAAGACCTTAACTTTTTTTAGGTTATAATATTCACCTATAACCCTTCGAAGACCGGAGATATTAAAGTTCATAGTATATTTGTGTTATAAAGCTTTCTGCGTGGCTTAGGGATTTTTTTCGTCTGGTGCGAGTTCAACACCCGTTTCGTGGCATTGGCGTAGTATTTTTGTGTTAAATCCCGCTATTTTTTAAGAAATATATTTTTAATTTTGGTGAAAAACTGGCAAATGTATTCAAAACTTTGAACTTAAATGTCTCCGGTCTTTGAAGGGTTATTGGTGAGAATTATACTTTAAAAAAGGCAACTCTTGTCTATTATCGGAGTCTACCAAAAAATCTACCAATTTTTTTGAAGATAATAAATTTTTATTAAAAAAGGCAGGTTAACAAATATTGTTTTTTTAATTAACCCCCAATGGATTAATAAAAATAAATATGTGTATACTAGGGCGGGTCAAATTGTATGGAACGATTTTTTTTGATGAAGCGTATAGCAAATACGTAATCTATAGGTGATTCTGAGAAATTTTGCTCAAGAGACCGTAGCTCTAAGTCGGATTTGGAGCCCCCAAAAATTTTCAAAATAGATATTAGTAATCGTGTTTTTTTATTCCCTGCTAAACTAATTTTTCGACGACTTTGTATGGGGAAGTAAGCGATTTTAAGCGGCACTCCATACAAAGTCGTCGAAAAGTTAGTTTAGCAGGGAATAAAAAACAAGCTTAGTGTTAATAGTGGTTTCTTGCTGAAACCGCATGTTGTTGAGCCAAACATACGGGCCAACGGCGGATAGAAACTAAAAGAAGAAAATCCAGGTTCAACATATCGCATCCTGGTCAGCGTCTGATCCATAATGGGCGGCTGCAATCAAATATCCTGGCAGTAGGTAAAATGCAAAAACCCGGTGGGCTGGGTTTGCCTCCCGCCACCGTTTATAATGGCAGTGAAAATACAAAAACGAAACAGAAAACATAAACAACCCCTATTTGTTGACGACCCCCGCAAACGTTATAAGGACCACGATTTACGGATATGCACTTGGAATGTAAGAACTCTATATAGATCCGGTGCAAGTATCCAACTGGCAGATGTCCTCGAAAGTTATAAGGCTGACGTTACCGCTATCCAGGAAATGCGATGGACAGGACATGGCTGCACAAGAAAATGAAACTGCGACATATACTACAGTTGGCATGAGAAAAAAACATGAATTTGGTTGTGGATTTGTAGTTGGCAAAAGACTGTGACATATAGGCTCTAGGTTCAATCCTGTGAGCGAACGTATAGCCGCAATCCGCATAAAAGCGAAATATTTTTATATTTCCCTAATTTGTGTGCATGCCCCGACAGAAGAGAGAGATGATGATGCCAAAGACATATTCTATGAGCTCCAAGAGGAAACGTATGACCGCTGCCCTGGCCATGACATTAAGATTGTACGAGGAGATTTTAATGCCAAAGTAGGAAGGGAGAATGTGTTTAATCCAACTATTGGCAATTTCAGTCTACATGCTGCCAGTTCCGACAACGGTATGAGACTGATTGACTTTGCCGCGGCAAAAAACATGGTCATTAGTGGTAGCATAAAGACATCCACAAAGCTTCTGGGGTATCTCCTGAACAAAGAACGGAGGACCAAATTGACCACCTGGTAATTGATGGAAGGCACTTATCCAGTGTAATGGACGTACGAGTGATCAGAGGAGCTAACATCGATTCTGATCACTACCTGGTAGCAGCAAAGGTTCGCACAATATTAAGTAGAGCGAAAATCGTACGAAACCAGACGCAGAGGAAGTTGGACATCGGAAAGCTGCAATTACCAGAGGTAGCCACAGCCTACTCAAGGAAGCTCTCGCAACTTTTGGCACAGAACCCAACCTCTCCCGATGACGATCCTGATGCGCGGTGGACACCCATTTCCGACTCTATAAAAACTGCCGCAACAACCGTACTTGGTTTCGAAAAACCGCTTCGCAATAAACCGTGGTACGATGAAGAGTGTCGCATAGCAAATGACGAAAAGAACGCTGCACGTATGGTAATGCTTCAGTCAAGTTCAACGCGAGCTGCCACTGAGCGGTATAGGGAGAAGAGAAAGGAGGTAAACCGTCTCTTTAGGCATAAGAAACGACAGTGGAGAAAGCGCGAGAGTGAGAAAATTGAGACATACAGGAGGAAGGACGAAGCCCGAAAATTCTACCAAAAAGTTAAAAACGGAACTAATGGACATGGTTTAGGGCCCCCTTCTGTAAAGACAAGGAGGGAAATCTCGTCGCAGATGTGCAGAGCATGTTGGGAATATGGAGAAAGCATTTCTCTGCGCTACTAGTACCTGAGATATCCAATGGCGATGGGACAATCGACCACAATATGGACGACGATGTCGATTGCACCCTCCTAACCAAGACGAGGTCAGAACAGCTATTGCCCGGCTTAAGAACAACAAAGCCGCAGGAGCCGATGGAAAATTAGCAAAATTTGGTTAGATGAATGCATGCCCGGCGATTGGAGTCTCAGTGTACTATGTCCCATATTTAAAAAAGGTGACCCGAGTATCTGTGCCAACCACCGTGGAATAAGCCTTTTATCCATAGCATATAAGATTCTATCAAGTATAATGTGCGAAAGACTAAAACCAATTATCGCTGACCTGATTGGACCATACCGGTGTGGCTTTAGGCCTGGAAAATCGACAACTGACCAGATTTTCACGCTACGCCAAATCCTGGAGAAGACACACGAAAAACAAATCGACACCTATCATATATTTATCGATTATAAAGCGGCCTTCGATAGTCCGATACGGGAGAAACTCTATAAAGCAATGTCTGAGCTTGGTATTCCTGCAAAACTCATACGCCTTTGCAGGATGACCTTGACGAACGCCAAATCCGCAGTGAAAGTTGGTAAGGATCTTACCGAACCTTTCGAAACTAAGCGAGGCCTCAGGCAAGGCGACATCCTATCGTGCGATCTCTTTAACATCTTAATGGAGATCATTATGAGAAAAGCTGCAGTCAACATGAATAAAACCATCAGCAGCAAAAGTCACATGCTGCTCGCGTATGCTGATGATATAGATATCATTGGGCGCACAACTAGAGAAGTTACTTCGGTTTTTTCAGAATTGAGAAGGAGTCAGCAAAAGTGGGTCTGACGGTAAATGAGGACAAGACAAAATTAATGGATTCAGCGAGAGAAAAATACTCCGAAAAATGTATGGCCCTATAGTGCACAACGGCGAGTATCGTCGACGAATGAATCATGAGCTGTATGAGTTTTATCCTGACATTGACATAGTTAAGCGGATCAAGATATCGCGATTGCGCTGGCTAGGCCATGTCAGTAGAATGGATGAAGATGAACCAGCACGAAGGGTTTTCGAAACCGAACTCGAAGGAAGATGAAAAATAGGAAGACCAAGACTCCGCTGGAGGGATAAGGTTGACGAATCCCTGCGTATTGCCAACTGGAGAAATAAAGCAAAAGATCGAACTGGTTGGCGAAATATGTTATCTTCGTTTTGTAAGGTCCCTGACCCCCCGGGGTTGTCCGAGACCGGATAAGTAAGTAACCAGTATTCATAAAGATGCTTTCCAATATGAGAGATTTCATAGACATTAGTCCTCTCTGTTGTTAGGGTTGTTGCTTCCGCCAATTGCGAAAACTTAAAATTTAAAGTTATGAACAAATTGTATAGACTTCGTTTCGTAGCATCTATGAAAATATTTTATAGATCCTATGAAACGTTTCTTTGGCTAACAACAAAATTACAAAGCCATTGAAGAAATAAACTTACACATGTTGACAGGAATTTTAGCATTTTGTTCAAATCTCTGCAAAAACAAATTTTGCACAATTTGTTCTTCTTTTCAGAAAACATAAATGCCATTGAGAGGTTTACGTTCGTTTGGGCAGGGGTGTCATATAATATTTTGTTCATGAGTTTTCCATATCGATAGTTGCCAGGTGTGGCCTCAGGTAAAACATATTGCATCTTCAAGGCTCCCTTATATTCGTGTCTCAAACGTTTCGAATACTCAATTACATAAATTACATTGTACCCAGCTGAAGTACCTAAATTAGGTTAGTAGAGAATCAGATGTCATAACTGCCTGTTAGATACAAAATTGTTGCTACTCTTGTGCTTCATATCCCCATAAACACTGATGTTTTTGCTACTACATGAAGATAATGGAAAGTGAAAGGAAATCTCAACAAATGATTGCAACATTTCCATACATTCTCCCTGCATCCACCGCAAATCGGCTAAATTTGTAACCAACAACAGCTGCAGGTATAACATAAATTTGCATAATAAGGTGTTAAACCTTAACAGCTTTTTATTTTTTTGCAACAGTTTTACACAACTTTGAAATACTAATCGGAAAGTGCTCGTGCCTTGAGATTTTTTATTTTCAGATGTAAAAGGGAAGAAAATTAAACAGATTTTTCCACCAGAGACTTGTAATGAAATAGCAATGAAATCAATTGAAAGTGTGAAGATAAAAAAGCAAATAATTTATAGAAACACAATGGGGGCCAGCAACTCCTAATGTCTTCAAATAGTCCATCGATCTTCATCATGTCTTTCAACAAAATCGCCGTCGAAAATGAAATGAAATATCTAAGATCAGTGCATGTCATCCATCTCAGGGCAAAAAAAAAAAAAAAAACAAAAAACACTCGACAGCCAGCCATCCCAAACGGCCCGTAAAGTCCACGTTTGGAACAGATTTCTGATACGTGCAGTACTCACGCACACACACCCAAATGTCAATCAAATCTGTCAATTATAATTTTTCATTTATACAAAGAATCTCAAAACGCTCCAATGTGTCTACGCCACAAGTCGATCCGATCCGTCTGTCTATCTGTCTGCCTGTATGTGGGCCCTTCTGAGAGTTGTGCATAATCTTCGCCAGAATGAGTTGAAAATCTTTGGAAGCGTTGAAAAGTCTATCACTTAAGCGAACTTTTGCCAAAGATCCCGCAACATCAACAAGTACGGGAACTCAAGAGGAAAAGAAAATGTTGTATCCCCAAAGTGCAGAAATCTGTAATGATAACAACACTGACTACTACATTGATTAGATACAGAGTACATGATGAGAGTTCCAAGGTGCTGGCTGTTGTACTTGAGGAATTCATCTGCGTTTTTGTGTGGTGCTTTCAAATGCTTGAGATTATGTTGTTCTCGCACTAGTCGCACTCCCCTCCGCCAACAAAAAAAATATAATTTATAGAGAAACATTTAAACATCAGTTGGTGCTGGATAGTTTTGAAATACATTCTGTAATGTTGCTGTTTTGAGATAATGTACACTCTAATTATGTGCCCTTAACATGTTACTGATATCGCCTCTTCTGGGATGCCTTGTAATCAAGTTCTGCGTTATACTGTGTACTATTTTTTTTCTAATCAGAGATCTAGGTCACGTCCTACTTTTCATGCCATACATTTTTATTCCACAAGAGCGTGAAAAGGTCGGACGTTAGTGCACGTCTTTGCTGTTCGTATCGGTTAAATAGGAAATTTGTCTGACTAGGGATATTGGCGCATTCATAAGTTGATTATAAAATTAAAATTATTGTTTAGGAACAACTGCAAGTGGGCATCCCATGGTTGGTTGGTTGGTTTTCGTGGCTGCTAAAGATACTATTTTGCATCAAATAGTGTCTTGAGACACCGTTTGCATACCACATCACTCCGGAAGGTCCAAAGTACCGTGTCTATATCCAGCCTGTTAACCGGATGATGAATAGTCTTCAGGCGTCTATTCATCAGAGCCGGACAACTGCAGAGGAGATGCTCCTCCATCTCCTCCTCTTCTTCACACCAGTTAGCCTAGATATGTCTCCCCGATTATGGCTGATCAGGGAGATGGTCCGGTAATTGTTATATTCTATCCTTGTGTTTCTGGATATGCGGCACATTTCCGTCCTATACCATCTGGTATTCGCTCGTTCGAGGTAATGCAGGAAAATACCTCTTTTGACCGACCCTATAGGCGTTGCGACTGACAACACCATATGGAGTTCGGTGGAAGAGGATCCTGCCCTAGCTAGTTCGTCTGCCTTTTTTTCCGTTCCCTAGGAGACCCTTATGGCCTGGTAGCCAAGTATGAACTACATTGGCCAGCCGGCCTAGCTTGACCAGTTTTTCGCTACATTCACTAACGAGATGCAGATGCAGTGTTGTAAGATTTGAGTGATAGGAGAGCCGCTTGGCTATCCACAAATATTCCAATGCGCTCTATTCTTCGCTGTATTATAAGTGCGACGCAGGCTTCTTTGATGGCCACTATCTTCGCTTGGAAAACGCTGCACTTGTCTGGGAGTTTGAATGATAAATTGAGGCCTGCCTCTTCGGAGAAAACACTCGAGCCGGTTCCACATTCCATTTTGGATCCGTCCGTAAATACTTTGGCGTCAAAACCTGTAAGTGGTTCCCCTTTATCCCACTCTATTCTCCTGGGAAACCTGACATCGAATAGTTTATCGATCGTCAATGAGGGGGTGCAGTAATCGGTGATTATATTGAGTTCTCTTGGGATTGTCTGCAGTATACTCGCATGTCCATATGCGTTGCTCTTCCAGAGTCCAAGAGCGTTTAGTCGGGTGGCAATCTGTGGCCGCACTAGCTGTGATGTGAAGGTCGATTGGTATAATATGAAGCATTGCATTAAGGGCTTCAGCTGGACACGTCCTTATTGCCCCTGTTATGCCGATGCAAGCTGATCTCTGTACTCTATACAATAGATTCATGGTGGACGTCTTCCCTGGGACAGGCCACCATACCATTGCTCCATAAGAGTGTTTTGGTCAGATTATGCTAGTGTACATCCATAGCACCATTTTCGGTCGGCTTCCCAACATTTTCCGGTGCTCTATGTTATGCTTCCAGGAAAATTTAGGGTTTAGAATCACGCCCAAGTACATGGGGTGAGTTGACAGTGGAATCTCTATTCCACTTAGCCGAGGAGGATTAAACTTTGGTATCTTGGTCTTCGTGGTAAAAAGTATGACCTCAGTTTTCCCTGGATTCACTCCAAGACCACTCCTAGTAACCCAATCGTTAAGTGATTTCAAGGCCCCATTCATGATTTCGCTCAACACGGATGGGAACAAACCAGACACCATTATTACCACGTCATCCGCATTCGCCACGGTTTTTATCCTCATATTGTCCAGTTTCAGTAATATTTTGTTGATCAAGAGATGACTCCACCCTGGGGAGTGCCCCTATTCACTTTCTTTGATGACTCGCTGTTTCCCATAGAGGCGTTGATAATTCTGCTCTGTAGTATTGTCACTATCCAACTCTTCAGGAATGTTTCCACGCCTAGATTTTCAAGTGATTCTTCTATAGCCGCTGAGCTCTCACGTTATTGAAAGCACCCTCTATATCCAAGAATCTGAGTGTATATATCCGAGTATTGGGTTGATAATGTCTGAAGTGAGTTTTCAGGAGTATCTCTAGCGATTCAGCTGAGCTATTTGAACATGTCCCGTCATACCTCCTCACATAGGTGGAATTTGAGTGCCACTTGGCCATTATTTTGCTCAGTCTTGCTGTGTCCTTTATGTTCACCATCGATCCACAGAACTTTGACCAGGATCGTATTTTCTCAGTGGCTATTGCTTTCTTATACTCTTTAAGTTTATCTTTGTACGGCTGCCAGGATCTACGTATATAGCTTGCATTGAATACTTTGCGAGATTATCTTCTTAGTGTTGTGAACTCATCTGTCCACCAAGGTGTATAGGTTTTCTTTGAGCGTGACTGAGGACATGACACTTTGAATGCGGTATCCATGGATTTCTCCAACTTGGATGCAGCTTTTTCCACGTGTGTAGGGGTGTTGAACTTATCCCAATCAGTTTTCTAGGGATTCCGATAGCATCTGATCGAAGTTGTTTTCGCAGAAATGTTGAACAATATCCAGTTGTTGTCCGAGAAGGATTTCTTTCCGGATACTGTCCAGTTTTCAATCTCTACTATTCTATTATCTGATATCAGAGTAAGGGTTATCCATTTGTGAGGTGGTCATTGTCTTCTTTGGGAGAATTAAGTCCGAAGGCTTCAGTACCATTTACAGTGTACACACGCCGTAAAATCTGTATTTTGTAGCTGTTTGGATGCAAGTTTAACGTGTTTTTAAGCTTGTTGCAAATAGTGTACACTTGTGGCCAAACACATTCAATATTACCTGTTTGAGACCAGATTTCATATTTACCCCCCCCCCACACAGGGTATGGGGAAAATAATGGGTAGCTACTCACGACAATGAGGAAATACCGATCACGATTACCCATTACCCTCAGGGTAATGGGGAATATAATGGGTAGCTACCCACGACAATGAGAAATTACCGATCACGATTACCCATTACCCTCAGGGTAATGGGGAATATGATGGGTAGCTACCCACAACAATGAGTAATTACCGATCACGATTACCCATTACCCTCAGGGTAATGGGGAATATAATGGGTAGCTACCCACGGTGATTTGGAATTACTCATCACGATTACACATTACCCTCAGGATACCCAGGGTAACCCATCCCAATTTTTGATCGAAAATTTGATCAAATTAGAAACAATTTTTATATCTCGGAAACCGAGTGTCCAATCGAAAAAATATCCAACTTTTGCCGGTTTCTAAGCGTTTTTTATAACGTGGTCCAATTCGTATGGAATAGTTTTTTTTTCAAAAAATCGCCAAAATAAGGAAATCCCTAAAATAAGAAGTGGCTATAACTCGGAAACGGTGCGCCCAATCAAAAAAATAAATAAAGTTTGTTCCTCCATTTGAGGCTTTACCCAATGGGTGTCTTCATTATGCATCACTTATTTTAGAATTTTTTTTAAGAAATAAGAAAATCGCTAAAATAAAAATGTGGCTATAACTCAGAATTGGTGCGTCCTAACGCAAAAACAAAGTGTGTTTAACCAAATATATAGGAGGGTTTAACCAATGGATGGCTTCAATATGGCTTCACTTTTTGTTAAAACGCTAAAACTAAAATTTTTCGAATAAAAATCGCTGAAACGCTCATATGTGGTAGCGATTTTTTTAAAAATAAGTGACCGTTTCCGAGTTATATGCATTTTTTTATTTGATTTTTGATAGACAGTTTGATTTTTTGTTTATGAAAAACCCTTGAAACCCCAAAAAGTTTTTATTTTTTCGGTTGGACGCTCCGTTTCGGAGATGTAGACATAAGGGCGTTTTACCGATTTTTTATTCGAAATATATTAGTTTTAGCGATTTCAAAAGGAAAAGTGATGCCATATTGAAGACATCCATTGGTTAAAGCCATCTACGGAGGCAAAATTTTTATTATTTTTTCGATTGGACGCACCACCGTTTGCGAGTTATAACCACATTTTTATTTTAGCGATTTTCCTATTTTGGTGATTTTTTGAAAACGAATTACGAATTGGACCACGTTATGAAAAACCCTTAGAAACCAGCAAAAGTTGGTTGGCATTTTTTCCTAATTTTTTCATACTTTCGATCAAAAATTGGGATGGGTTACTCTGGGTAACACATTTACCACCCCGTAAGTAACTACCTATTGTTTTTCTCATTACCCTAGGGGTATTCGGGCAATGGATAATTGTGATGTGTAATTCCCCATCGTCGTGGGAAACTACTAATGTTTTCTCCATCATCCTGAGGGTAATGGGTAATTCCCCATTTTCGTGGGTACCTACCCATTATTTTCCCCTTACCCTGTGGGTAAAAAAATAACGGTTTACCCTAGGTAACTCTGGGTAATCCATTACCCACGAAATACGAATCCTGTTTGAGACACAATGATTAATAGGTTATAATATGCTGATTTTGGAAGAACCGGTTTTGGGTTAAACCGGGGTGTAGAAACCGGTTAATAACTGGTTTCGCTTTTTCTGATAAAATGGAAAACTATGCGTTATATAGCATAAGATAAGGGAAATAATAGATATAACGCGAGTATTGACAACTTTTTTCAATAGGTGCTGTCTTGTACCGTCACTTTCACTGTCTTGTACTGTCACTTTCACTGAAGTTTCCCATAATTCTCATTGACTTTTATTCAGAATTGTGGGAAAATAATTTAAACAAGGGAAATGTGACAAAGTTTGAAGAATTTTGGAAAATTTTAGAAATAAAGGAAGAATTTTAGAAAATAAAATGACCGGTGTTGGAGATATCATGAGGAGGAACCCCTTAAGACCGCCAAAGTCTCAACATGCCGGAACGCCTTTTTAATCTTAAAAAGCTTCCACAGAACAAAAACGGTAGGAACTTCTGTGGTCGCAGATGCCAAAACCGTTCGAGTGTCTGAGGACTCTCAACTCGGAATCGTTGCTGAACCGAGGGAAGAAAAAAATTATTTGGACATAGACGGTGGCGCCAGGGCTTTGCAATTTGATGACCACCAGATATTATATTTTAAGGTACTCTTGTTTTAAAGTGATATTTTCATTGAAAATAATTTTTTCTTTTGAAATTAAATTTTAATGTCATATTTTTATACCTTTTTGGGAACAAAAAAAGACCCTAGAAAATTACTCATTACACTAAAATGTTCCCAACACTAGTACCTCATCCATGAGTTTACTTTATCTATGTTATATATAGGGTTATCCAGTTCGTGGTTTCAAAAGTATTGGGCTGGAATTCGACATCTGTCAAACTAAGTTGTTAAACCAATTTTTTTTCTTTTCAGTTAAAAGTCTGACATTGACGAAAATGGATCGCTGAACTATCACACAACGCATAAAAATTATTAAAACCTACTACAAAAATGGCCACATATCGTGCTTTAAGAGGAGATTATGGTTTACATAATCGTCCAACTACGCAAGCAATTGGCAAAATTGTGAAGAAATTTGAAGAGACTGGAGCGGTTACAGATATTGTAAGGCCTGTGCATCATCGTTTCGCTCGATCCGCCGAAAATATCGCTGCTGTAAGTGAAAGAGTTGCCGAAGACCCGAATGTGTCGATTCACCGTCGTTCTCAGGTATTAGGACTGTCTTACGGCACATTATGGCGTATTTTGCATTTGGATCTACACCTACACCCATATAAAGTCCAGCTCACACAACAAGTGAAGCCAGCTGACCATTCACAATGTCGTAGATACGTGGAATGGGTGCTTGAACAACAGGCGGTGGACGGCGATTTTTCGAACAAAATTTTCTTCAGCGATGAAGCACATTTCTCACTCGGTGGGTATGTTAATAAACAAAATTGTCGTATTTTGGGTTTTGAGAATCCTCAAGTAATTGAAGAGAGGCCATTACATCCAGAAAAAGTCACTGTTTGGTGCGCCCTCTGGTCCGAAGGTGTGATTCGACCTTACTTCTTCGAAAACGACGATGGAACGACAGTCACCGTTAATTCGGAGTGTTATGGTCATATACGAAGAATACGACTTGGAGAATATGTGGTGTCAACAAGACGGTGTCACATGCCACACAGCTCGAGCGAATATGGCTCTATTGCAAGATACATTTCCTGGCCGTGTAATTTCCCGTCATGGCGATATCAACTGGCCACCAAGATCATGCGATTTGACACCATTAGACTTTTTCTTGTGGGGCGAAAGACCGTGTTTATGGAGATAAACCTTTAACTCTTGAGCACTTAAGAACCAACATTCGTCAAGTTATGGCTGAGATACCGCCCAATATGTGTCAAAAAGTGGTCGAAAATTACCTCAAAAGAATCAATGCTCGCAACAGTTCGCGTGCTTCCAACACTTCCCAACGATATGCCGTTGATCTCGATCGGACTTTTCGGTTGGGCTCCACAAGGGTTTGAGTGGGACCATACACCGAAAAACACAAAAGTACCGTTATCTAAAAAACGGTAGTTAGAAAAAAAATACAGAGATTTTCGTGTTCAGGAGGTCCCAATTAACTTCTCTAGGTAAGTGGCATATTAGGAAGGGAGAATGTGTTTAATCCAACTATTGGCAATTTCAGTCTACATGCTGACAGTTCCGACAACGGTATGAGACTGATTGACTTTGCCTCGGCAAAAAACATGGTCATTAGTGGTACAAGATTCCAACATAAAGACATCCACAAGGCTACTTGGGTATCCCCTGATCAAAGAACTAAGAACCAAATTGATCACGTGGTAATTGATGGAAGGCACTCATCCAGTGTAATGGACGTACGAGTGATCAGAGGAGCTAACATCGATTCTGATCACTACCTGGTAGCAGCAAAGGTTTGCACAAGATTGAGTAGAGCGAAAATCGTACGAAACCAGACGCAGAGGAAGCTGGACATCGGAAAGCTGCAATTACCAGAGGTAGCCACTGCCTACTCAAGGAAGCTCGCGCAACTTTTGGCACAGAACCCACTCCCTCCCGATGACGATCCTGATGCGCAGTGGAGACCCATTTCCGACTCTATAAAAACTGCCGCAACAACCGTACTTGGTTTCGAAAAACCGCGTCGCAATAAACCGTGGTACAATGAACAGTGTCGCATAGCAAATGACGAAAAGAACGCTGCACGAATGGTAATTCTTAAGTCAATTGCAACGCGAGCTGCAACTGAGCGGTATAGGGAGAAGAGAAAGGAGGTAAACCGTCTCTTTAGGCGTACGAAACGGCAGTGGAGAAAGCGCGAGAGTGAGAAAATTGAGACATACAGAAGGAAGAACGAAGCCCGAAAATTCTACCAAAAAGTTAAAAACGAAACTAATGGACATGGTTCAGGGAACCCGTTCTGTAAAGCCAAGGACGGAAATCTCGTCGCAGATGTGCAGAGCATGTTGGGAATATGGAGAGAGCATTTCTCCGCGCTACTAGTACCTGAGATATCCACTGACGATGGGACAATCGATCACAATATGGACGACGACGTCGATTGCCCCCTCCTAACCAAGACAAGGTCAGACCAGCTATTGCCCGGCTTAAGCACAAAAAAGCCGCAGGAGCCGATGGATTACCGGCGGAGCTGTTTAAGGCTGGCGGCGATGAGCTGATAAGGTGCATGCATCAGCTCATTAGCAAAATTTGGTTAGATTAATGCATGCCCGGCGATTGGAGTCTCAGTGTACTATGTCCCATATTTAAAAAAGGTGACCCGAGTATCTGTGCCAACTACCGTGGAATAAGCCTTTTATCCATAGCATATAAGATTCTATCAAGTATAATGTGCGAAAGACTAAAACCCATTGTCGGTGACCTGATTGGCCCATACCAGTGTGGCTTTAGGCCTAGAAAATCGACAACTGACCAGATTTTCAGGCTACGCCAAATCCTGGAGAAGACACACGAAAAACAAATCGACACCTATCATCTACTTATCGATTATAAAGCGGCCTTCGATAGTCCGATACGGGAGAAATTCTATGAAGCAATGTCTGAGCTTGGTATTCCTGCAAAACTCATACGCCTTTGCAGGATGACCTTGACGAACACCAAATCCGCAGTGAAAGTTGGTAAGGATCTTACCGAGCCTTTTGCACACTAAGCGAGGCCTCAGACAAGGCGACACCCTATCGTGCGATCTCTTTAACATCTTAATGGAGATCATTACGAGGAAAGCTGCAGTCAACATGAATAAAACCATCAGCAGCAAAAGTCACATGCTGCTCGCGTATGCTGATGATATTGATATCATTGGGCGCACAATTAGAGAAGTTACTGCGGTTTTTTCGAGAATTGAGAAGGAGTCAGCAAAAGTGGGTCTGACGGTAAATGAGGACAAGACAAAATTAATGGTTTCAGCGAGTATGGCCTCCACGCGATTAGACCAAAGCCTGAACGTTGATAACCGTTATAACTTCGAGGTAGTTTACGAATTTATATACCTCGGATCTGCCGTGAACAAAAACAACAACGTCAGCCTTGAGATCAAGCGGAGAATTGTGCTTGCGAATAGATGTTATTTTGGGCTAAGCAAGCACTTTAGAGATAAAGCCCTCTCTCGAGTAACAATAGTCCAGCTGTACCAGACTCTCATTCAACCTGTCTTGCTTTATGGCGCAGAATCCTGGGTCCTATCGCAGGCAGACGAAACATCTGGTGGAGTCTTCGAGAGAAAAATACTCCGAAAAATTTATGGCCCTATAGTGCACAACGGCGAGTATCGGCGACGCATGAATCATGAGCTGTATGAGCTTTATCCTGACCTTGACATAGTTAAGCGGATCAAGATTACGCGATTGCGTCTGTAGAATGGATGAAGATAAACCAGCGCGAAGGGTTTTCGAAACCGAACTCGAAGGAAGACGAAAAATAGGAAGACCAAGACTCCGCTGGAGGGATCAGGTTGACGAATCCCTGCGTACACTTGGTATTGCCAACTGGAGAGATAAAGCAAAAGATCGAACTGGTTGGCGAAATATGTTGTCTTCGTTTTGTAAGGTCCCTGACCCCCCGGGGTTGTCCGAGACCGGATAAGTAGGTAAGTGGCGTTCTTGGTATTTTTTCGCTGTAAACCAGTGAAATTTAGTTGTGATAATACCTTTTGCGGCGGGGCAACCTCTTATTCCGTTGTGTTGTGATAAACTCTAAATTCGGTTACGGCTAATTCATTTGTCTCAACCGAATTTCTTTTATGGGTGTACTAGCCTTGATACTATTATGTAATCGAAACAATGAGCCAACTCTCATCACCAACTCCAGACAAGAGGTACCAGATAACACATTTGCAACCGAGGACCTGCATGGGATGATCAGGAAAGGGAATGTTGTTGATGACAATTTGTTGTGTGATCATAAATAGGTCGGATTTCAGGTGGATTGGAACATGACCCAGCCTGAATATGACCCAACGTGGAACATCCTCACTCAGTATATGCCATATACGTTCCACAAGAGCTGGAACGTGTTGCCACGCCCTTAGCTACTTGTAATAATATCCTGAAAAAAGGCTTCATTCTGTATAATGATGCTGGACAAGTGGACTAGGTGCACAGATTGTTTATGCACACGGCAGATCAGGCCTATAGTGGATAGCAGTAAAGCCATGAACCTTCTCTAACGGTCTAACGGTATCAGTACCTGATTCAGTTTTACCGGGACAGGGCAAATGACTAATGTAAAAGCGATAACGATGAGGAAGACTCCACTGAAAATATTACCTAATAGGGACATATGGACAAGACAAGACAAAATGTTCAGCTTCTTGGAGTAAATTAGCGCGTAATGTCGTTAGCTCGTGATATCACAATGGACTATATACTATATCATCGACTGCCACCAGCGCCTGACCTTGCCTCTCGTGTTATTACCTATCCTGAATTAGTTGCTTCAAGATACTAATTTTGAAAATTTTGTAAATTTATATCCGTCAAAACCCATCACTATTTATAGAAATATTTTTTCTACATTTTCAGATTCCCTCTTACACGCTGAAGGTAACGCTGTTCCCGAAATGTCATTCCACATTATTCAAACCACTCCATCTTAATATTCCAAACAAAAAACTAATACACACAAATTCAACATTTCCCTTATTTGAAATGGAACATGACAGTCTAGCGACACCTTTAAATTTGCGTTGTCACATTCAGACTGTTGCTCTTCTTTGATCATGCCCCGGTGTGGAATCATCTATCATTGCGACGTGAGAGAAATTGCATTGTCTGTACGGGGTTAATTTTTCTCAGTGTTGTTGCAGAGTACTATTTTCGCTGTCGCTTGTGTTGTGTTCATTTGTTTAACTGCAAACAAATCTTCTAAGTCTGTCAGACTGTCTGTTCGATGTAAAGTACTTAAGTAAATATGTGTGTGCATCTCTCCATCTGTCTGTTTGGATTATAAAGAGGCAAACTTTCGCTAAATGTGGATAAAGGTTTCTCAACTGAAGAGGTCTAGATTTTCTCTACATCCATTTGTTAAAATGTTCAAATTTTATGGCGCATTCAGATGAGGGAACCCTGGCGGTGGTTACCATCAATGTAAGCATTACTCTATCCGTCTTCTAAAGTAATTCCAAAATGAAAAAGGCACTAAGCTGACTGGCTCTGAGAAGATCTACTTTGTCGCTACTTTGAAAATAACAGTTTTATTCGAACGCGGTCCAAAGGGAATTTTTGCAATTTCTCCTATTGCAGAATTTACAATTTATCCGGGTGCTGGATGGGGGATGCCCTTCAGATATGTCGGCTACCGAAAAAATTCAGAACTAGTAGCGTCTACATCAGCAACCTGAATGACATTCGAATTCTGGTGCGGTTCAGGTTATCAAACCATCTCTTAAGCTCAACCAACAATTAGGAATCTCATCGACCAGATGAACTGCGTTTAAGAAACAAACAAAGATACACAAAATCCAGGTCCGCCAGACTCACCGAAGACTATACGTCGTAACCGTAAACTCCACAATGGGCGGCTGCAATATAAATTTGGGCAGTAGGTAAAATTTAAAACCCCTGTCGGCTGGTATTTCCGATAATGGCAATGACAATATAAAAGCGGGAGGAAAAACTCTATACGACCGCCACAAAATGTACACGTAATCATTCCATTGGAATCACCTATAGCTTTTGCAAATGGCGACAAATGTCAATTCGGCTTTTAACATTTGTGAAGTAAACACACGCAGATTACAAATCGACAAGTCGTGAATCGGTTTACTCCACAATAACGCGGAATAATTGTTTCCATTTGGTTTTGCGCAACAATTCGTCGGTTGTGTTGGGACAGCGTGAATTTCGTCGCATTTTTCCTGGCCGTCCGACACCAACTTGACAAACACTACGGCGTTTGGCCATTCGCCTTGAAAAGACTAGGAGCAGCCGTTATGCTGAGAATATCGCTGCTGTTGCCCAAGATGTCGAAGAGGAGCCCCGAACATCGAATAGATGACGTGCCACGCAAGTGGGCATTAGCCGACGGTCCCTATGCAGAATTTTGGTGAAAGATTTGAAGATGTTCCCTTTCAAAGTGCAGACAGTGCATCAGCTGTTAGCTTCTGACTGCCAAACGCGTATAACCTACGCTCAAGCCAACCTGATTCTCAACGAAGAGGTGGACGATTTTTCATCGAAAATTATCATGAGCGATGAGGTTCGTTTCCATCTTAGCGGTTTCGTGAATAAACAAAATAATCATTTCTGGGGCAGCGAAAATCCGTGTAACACCCACGAAAAACAATTACACCCACTCGAAGTTACTGCGTGGTGCCCTATTTACGCTCGTGGAGTCTTCGGACAATGACTGTGGACAGCGCGCGCTACAGAGACATGATTACTGCACTTTTTCTTCCTCAATTAGATGAATTGGGACTGGAGAACATGCGGTTCTAAGACGAAGGTGCAACTGCGCACACTGCTCGAGCCACAACCGACATTCAGCATTTCCGACCGTATATCCGGGTTGCTTAATCTCTCGTTTTAGTGATCTTCATTGGCCGGCCAGATCACCGGATTTAACCGTTCCAGACTTCTTTTTATGGGGTTTTTTGAAGTCGCAGGTGTGCGTTAACAAGCCTCAGACACTCGAACCCCTTAAGGAGAATATTCGTCAAGAATGGGAGAACCTGTGGCCCGAAGTTATGGCAAGAGTTATGGAAAATGCTATAAAACGAGTCATCAACTCTGGCGGCGGCCACTTGGCCGACATCATTTTCTCAACTTGATGGAATAAATTCTAATGGATTAAATAAACAAATTTCGAAAGAAGAACCAAAGCTTTTCATAAAAAAAAAACTAAAGCAAAAGAATATTGGGTGATTACTTTTGCCCCACCTTGTTTAAGGACCACGATTTTCAGATATGCATCTGGAATGTAAGAATTCTATACAGATCTTGTACCACTAACCCACATGCAGGTGTCTTGAAAAATTATTTGGCTGACATAGCTGTTTCCCAGGAAGAGCAGTGGACAGGGCATGGCTATTCAAGGAGTAAGAACTGTGACATCTACTACAGCTGCAATGAAAGAAAGGTTGGTTGCAGATCTGTCGCTGGCAAAAGGCTTTCTCTCAAGTCTCCAGGTTTAACCCAGATCCAATGTATAGCCACTTTACAGTTTTAATCTAAGCTTTGGTTTCATACTGAAAGAGACTCGAGGATCGGGAGTCATGTGATTGCAAAGCTCCAGTCGAAGACTAACTCCATGTTTTGTGCGAATGTCCATTGACGGGCCTTTTAGGGTCTTAGTCGGAATGTGTGATATCAGATCCAAGTGGTGAGTGGTGTGTGAGCTGTATGGTTCTGTTTCCAGATGCGTTGTCTGTGGCAATGAAGTTTGCCTCTCGTATTTTCGCGAGTCATCGCGCTAGGACGGTTTATTTGAGGTGTTGGTTGACCTCTTGTCTGTGTCAGCATGTCCCCTAAGTTAGTGGTTGATGTTTTTCGTGGACCCAAGCATTTTCAAGCTTATTACTCAGCCGTGTTGGATCTTTTGTCGGTACTGTTGTACCCTGACAATACAGGTACTGCCACTTCCCGGACTTCGTCGGAGTCGATGCCGCCAGTCGATGCCTCTTTCCGGTACCGTGTGCTGTTTGAGAGTAATGCGTTATCATCGTGCGAAACCTAAAGAATGGGTGCCGGCGTAACATTTATTGATAGGAAGAGGTGGACACAGCCTCGTTCCCACTGTGAGAAGCTACAGCTGACTGTCTGTGGATATTAGACCGTTTACAATTGCAATTTGGCATTTAAACACCAATGTTGTCGTAATGTGCTTGTCGATGTTGTTTTGTGTTAGTTGTTTCACGATGGTTCTTCCTCGGCCGGGGTGACCAGTATCCTACTTAGTAAGAAGGAAAAAACTGGTAGCAGCTTCACTGTGAAAGTCAGACCAGAGAGAATGCCTATCTGGTAGCATGGGTATGGTTTGCCCGCTTATGGGAGTATAGCGCTGGCTGTGGTCGCCATCAAAATCGTTGGGGGAGGGTATGTGGTTGCCTTGTATAGATAGATGTTAGATGGTTTCCCGTTACATCCCATGAAGGGATTAGGGAGAGCTTCTCACAGCCAGTGAGCTGCGTGCGTTCTAGTTTTCCACTCAGTGATTGGTACCTACAGTTGTACACCGGTTCCGAATGGTATTTTGAGAAGCTCTTTTATGGCTTAATACTCGATAGTGTCGCCATTGCACCACCGACGGCCAGGTATATCAGTTACAAAGTAACGAAGTATGCTAGGTGGGTGCATATTATCGAAACATGGGCTCTGTGGCCCACAACACGGACGAGGTCTGGGTAGTGCCTCAATCCTTACCAAGCAGGAGTAACACACGTACAGAAATTTGCACAATTGGTAGCTTGTGATCGGTTAAAACGAGTCGCGCTGGCGGATATGCGAATACCGGGCGTTCAATCTCCCACGTGCTCGTGAATAAATAAATAAATAAATGGTTTCCCATTGCATCCCATGAAGGGACCGGGGAGAACTTCTCACAATCACTGAGCTGTGCGCTTTCCAGTTTTCACTCACTGATTGGGACCTACAGTTTTACACCGATTCCGAACGGTATTTTGAGAAGCTTTTTCATGGCTATATACTCGATAGTGTCGCCGTCACTAAGCGAGGTGACCGTCGTCGAAAGAAATTTTTTTTTTCTTTTTTAAGGTGGTTGGAGCAGGGATCGAACCCAGGATCTCCTGTACAAGAGGCGCGCACACTACCCATTGCACCACCGACGGTCACACGTGCTCGTGAATACCAATGGATAGATCATGATCTCTTGGCTGCCCCTCGATGCGGGGTAGCACGGATATCTTACGCGCGGCGCAATCAGTCCTGTGGTCAAGGGGTTCACGTCGAAAATCACATTAAATCCCGCGGACTCTGACTCCCGGCGTGGGCAACAGTTTATTATTTTTGAGATTGGACGCACTGTTTCCGAGTTAAATCCACATTTTTATTTTAGCTATTTTCTTATATTGGCGACTTTGTTGTACAAAATTCTGCCATTCGAATTGGACCACTTATCACTTTAGAAACCGGCAAAAATTGGATTAATTTATTGAGTTTTCGAGATATAGACGTTTATTCCAAAGTTGTCATATTTTCGATCAAATGCATTTGCCATCGCCATGGGTAATGTGCAAATGCCGTTTACCCATGCCCTGGGGGTAATAGGTAATCGTGATGGGCAACTCCACATTATTGCAGGTAACTACCCATTATTTTCACCTTACTATGCGCGTGATGGGTAATTCCACATTATTTGCGCCATACCCGTGAGTAATGGGTATTCCTCTAACCCCTTACTTTCTGTTCTCTCGATACAGTCGACGTAGTATGCGATTACATCGAGTTCGAGTTGCTGTAGAATTTTACTCTTTGGTTGGACATAAAACGGATATAAATAAAAGGGAATGCGTATTTTCGTTCGATGCAACCGACATAAAACATAATTTAGCTGTCATATGTATCAATCAAAACTTACGAGGGCGGATCAATAGGTCCGTGACTTTTTGAATGAAACACAGTTTTTTTTTTGCAAAAAAAAATTATTTTTTAACATAATCTCCTTTTAGCTCAATACACTTAGTCCAACATTCCTCCAATTTTTGTAACCCTTCCAAAATGGGATTTTTCGAGTTCCATACAATAATCATTTGTTTGAGCAATAATTCCTTCGTTGGAGCCGAGCCATTTCTTTAGGTTTGGAAATAGGAAAGAGTCACTGGGGACTAAATCCAGAGAATATGACGGATGAGGTACCAATTCGTAGCCCAATTCATGTAATTGTGCCATTGACACTACTTACGTTTGCATCCGTGCGTTTATGGTCAATTGCGGCACCCATCTTGCATACAGCTTTCTTAAACCCATCTGATCATTTAAAATCGAAACCACACTGCCATATGAAATTCCTCTGGCATCAACAATCTCACGCACTTTTACTCTTCGATCGACCAACACCATATCGTTGATTTTTTCGACATTTTCGGGTGTATTGACCCCAATTGGCCGTCCAGAAGGTTCAGCGTCATTTTCACTTGTGCGACTACAGCGAAAGTCAGTAAACCACTTTTTTTACCATTGAATCGAAATCGTCCCCATAGTATTTATCAAGCCTTTCCTTGGTTTGATTGACGGTTTTTCTCCAAAAAATAATGTTTAATGAGCACTCGAAATTCACTTTTTTCCATTTTTAAAAAATGCACGAGGTTGTATGTTTTGAACAGCTGTTAAACACAAATTAAATGACGGGACTTGCTCGAAATTTGACAGTAGTCTCTTAACTTGATGGGAGCAGTGTTGAATTTCATATAACTACGGGGGAAGTTCCAAAAGTCACGCACTTATTTATCCGCCCTCGTAGTTTGCTGCATGGTTTGCTTCTGGTTGCTTATCGCTCTCTCTCTCATATCCACTCTGTTTTTTATAAATGTCTTACTGCATAGTCGATCAGCTGTGTCATGGATACCCCTTGATTCATTCGAATAGACAGCCAAATTTGTGAATATTTCTATAATTTCTGAGGTAGTGTTGGACTTCATTGTGCTCTCTAACTTACTCATTGGCCTTATTGCTAAAAGCTCTATCTCATGATGGAATTATTAGGTGGTAGCGAGAGGAATGTGTATGTATTAGTAATACAGAGATCTGTCAAACTTAGTTGATTTTTCAATTTTTTTTCTATCTTTCTTTAATTGTACAAACAACTTTTCATTTAATTAACAAAATTGGAATGTGGTCCATCTGGATTTATATCGAATTTCTTGAAATCTGTTAAGTATTTACTAATTAAACAAACAAATTAGTTAAAATTTGACAGAACTCTGTACAACGACATGAAAAAACTTCGATCAGCTGTTCTTATAACACAACCTCATATTTCAACCATGCTCGTTCTTGTCTTTTTGTTCTCTCTGTTGTTGAATATAGTGAGTTTGAGTTTGATCGTTTAATGGCACGAATGAATACAATCTTCGGCAGACGAAGCACAACAAAGTACAACACAACTGTATTCTAGGCTGTATTCACTCACATTCATTAAAATATATAACTGCACACTAAGGAACAATAAATATGAACGAATGCGTCCGTTCATTCACTGTACGAATGAATTTATGCAGATGTTTAGTAGTAGTACTCACTAAGTACCCATTGGGTAAACTATTGTTACCCATTCCCACTACGATGTTTAATTGTTATCCAGGGTAACCCAGGAACAAATTAAGATCCACGAATGTTAGACCGACTTGTTCGTAGTGTAAGGAAAAATACAAAAGTCGGACACACTTTTTGTTGGTCATGCAAATGCACTAGTGTAGGAGGGTCCGCATTAGCCAGCACAAACTCTGACATGTCGCTGTTTAGTTAATAATATATTTCATACCAGGACTCTTTGCATTTCACATTTTCATACCATTTCAGTGTAGCGTACTTTAATGTCTATCATGCCGCCATATTTTAGGACATACACTGAATGTTAATAACTCAAATTTTGTCTTTGACTGTTTCGGATAAGAAATCAAGTGAATTAAGAGAAATCAACAATGGATATGTGTTGAACAAATACGATTTATAATTTGCGATCGCTGTGAAGCAGAGAGACATGCGCCTTCCTGGCAAATATCCCTCATACTCGAAGTGCCCACAGACATACGACTGACTATAAACCACCTAATCGTGATTTGGGCAGCTACTTAGATCTAGAGACAAAAAGATATTCTATTTGTGCTGTTTTATATTCGTTGTCGTTTTCGTTGTCATTTCATGAGGCGCACGTTTCGCTCTTGTAGTCTGAATACTACATCCATACATACATATGACAGTTGTTTTCATCTTCGTTGTTGGTGGCGTAGTATCCGATGTTGGCCGGTGCAGTTGTAATTATCCCTAGGGCAAGATGTGATATGTTGACGTTACGAACGACAGACACTCGAGTGGGTCTTCAGTACTAGTTACACATTTATCCTATCAGAGAATCGTCGTCATAGCTGGTGTCGTGTATATTAGTTTTGCTGTTGTTGTTGTCGTTCTTCTAGTGGCAATTGATTTAAATCTTGACGTTTGGTATGATGGCGTTGTTGTCTGTCGTTGTAGTTGCCACTTTGGGTTGTTTTCATTTCGATGGCAGCCGTCGTTGCAGTCATTTAAATTTGGCAAACAAACGATCTAATGTTATTAGATTAATTTACAAGCAGCTACAGATACACTATGATACAGTCGCGATAATTTGCATAGGTGCAGTTGAGAGCATGGTGTGTTAAACTGCAATTGTTTGTGGTGAACTTGTAGATAGTGTTTTACACTTATCGAATTTTATTTTTGTCAGTAACGAATTTTTTGTGAAACTACGCTATTCAGGAATTGGATCAAATCAAAAATCTTACAAAGGGAGAAAAATACAGTTAAACTATCACGTGAACAAAAACGATGTACAAGTAGACAGTCAAAATTTCTCTTCACTCGAATGCCAACAAACAAAACGAGGGAAACCCTGACCATTCTCTGATTTATCTCTTACTCTCCTCATTGAATATTTATTTCAATACACGAGCGGTTTTTTGACAGTGTTTTTGTATATAACTATTCAAAATCCACCCATGTTGAAGTAAAATTACATAAACTATGCAAAAAGTATGAAATAATCACGATATAACGCGAGAGAGAAATGCGTTTGAGTGAATTGCTAGGGTTGCCAAATTGCGCACATCTTCTTTGCGTCTACTTCTTGGTCGTCTTTGACGTGAATCAAATTAAATTGATTACATACACACATTTCGAAAACAGCTGTCTCATTAGGAGTGTTTTGGGTAGCGTTTGTAGAGTTTCCCAAACTATCGACTCAATGATCATAAACCAATCAAGTGTCCTACGGACACAAAACACGAAAGTTGGGAAAACGAAGAGACACGACAGTGATTTATCCATGGTAGAATGAAAGGTCAATTCAGTAGAACAGCAGATTTCAATTTGTTCTTGTTGTTTAGGTGTAATGTTTTAAGAAACCTGGTTTCGGTATTGATTTTGTTTGCAAAGCCGGTGATACCGCTGGGGCATGGAACTATCCTTGGAGGTTGAATGTTTCTGATATCCATTCACTTGGGAAATGAATCCTCCATTGGGCAGTTGAAGCAACTCACTACTTCCACGCAGTATGTTGTGGGCAATGGCTTTATCGGAAACCTCCGTTAGCAATCTAAAATGAGAAGGCAAAACGAATTAGCAGCCTGATTGGTTATGCTATCACTGATACGTCTCAGGAGTATTAGGTGACCCTGTCACTAAAGCTATTCGAACTAGTGGACATATTCTCCTGTTCTTTGAAGGTGCATGAGCCAACACCCCCCTGCCAACGGCGGACAAAAATTGAAGAAACCAGAATCCAGTTTCGACACACTGCATTCTGGTTAGCGTCTGATCCATAATGGGCGGCTGGCAGTAGGTAAAATGCAAGCCATGGTGGGCTTGGTTTGCCTCCCGCCACCGTTATATAAAATAAATAAATGGTTTTCCGTTACATCCCATGAAAGTATTATGGAGAGCTTCTCACAAACCAGTGAGCTGTGCGCTTTCTAGTTTTGTACACTCTGTTTGGTACCTACAGTTTTACTCCGGTTGCGAATGGTATTTTGAGAAGCTTTTTCATGGCTAAATACTCGATAGTGTCGCCATCACTAAGCGAGGTGACCGTCGTCGAAAGAAATTTAAGGTGGTCACAGCAGGGATCGAATCCACGTTCTCATGCACAAGAGCCGCGCACACTACCATTGCACCACCGACAGCCACCATATATGTAGGCAATGAAAATACACAGGGAAATTAATTGACAACCAACGGAAAAGTTATATGGACCACGATTTAAGGATATGAACCGGACTGAACTTGGCTATCAAAAACCGCAGACGGATAAGCCATGGTGCGACGAAGAATGTCGCATTGCAACTGATGGAAAAGACGCTACACGTATGGCAACGAAACCGTCGATTGCAATGTGTGCTGCGAATAAGCGGTACAAGATGCTGAGAAGGGAGGAAACCCAACTATTTATTCGGAAAATTGGCAGTGGAAACAGAGAGAGAGAGAGAAATAAAGAGTGAAAAGACCGGAATATGCAGAATGAATAATGAATCCTGAAATTGTTTTCCAGAGGGTAAGAATATCAAATAACGGGCCGAAGAATGGACTGCCCTCGTGCAAGAACGAGAATGGAATTCTGGTGACAGATAAGCAGTGTCTGCGTAAAATGTGGAGAGACCACTTTTCAGCACCACTCCACTCATATTCTTCCACTGAAGAGTATTAGGCAATGATTGTGGAAGACAGCGTTGATTATACCAACCACAGCCAAGGCAAGATTAGAACTTCAATCTCCCGGCTTGAGGATAATAAAGCCTCTGGTGTGGATAGGCTACCCGCTGAATATTTTAAGGCCGGTGGCGAAGGACTGCTAGCCCACATGCATTAATTTATATGCGGTATATGGTTGGGTGTATCTATGCCTCAGTGTATTATGTCAGGTATTCAAAAAGGGTGATCCGTGTGTCTGTTCCAACTATCGCGGCATTAGTCTTTTAACCATCGCGTATAACGTCTTGTCGGGCGTATTATATGAAAGACAAATGCCAATTGTTGGAAACGTGAATGGACTTTGTCAGTGTGATTTTAGACCGGAGAAGTACACGACTGACCGAATATTAATGCTACGCCAAATCCTGGAAATACAATAAATAAAATCCACAAAAAGCAAATCGATACATACGATCTGTTTGTCGACTAAAAAGGTGCATTCGATAGGATGAAGCTATGTCTGAACTTGGGATGCCGGCAAAACTGATCCGCCTCTGTAGAATGACGCTGACTAACACCAAATCAGCAGTGAATGTGGGGAAAGACCTCACCGAACCATTCTGTATTAAACGAGGACTGGAACAAGGCGACACACTTTCGAGCAATCTCTTCAACATCTTAATGGAGGTAGTAATAATAAAAGCTGCAGACTGGAACAAGGCGACACACTTTCGGGCAATCTCTTTAACATCTTAATGGAGGTAGTAATGATAAAAGCTGCAGTAAATACGAATAAGACCATCAATATGTTGCGGGCGTATGCTGAGGACATAGGCATCATTGGGCAAAATTTGCGAGAGGTTCCTTCAGTATTTGCAAGAATAGAAAAAGAGTCAGCGAAGGTGGGTCTTGCTGTTAATGAGGGCAAGACAAAATTGATGGTGTCAACGACTGGACAAACCTCTCGACTTGGTCCGCAATTGAACGTCGACAACCGATTTAATTTTGAAGTAGTAGATGAATTTATCTACCTTGGATTTGCCGTGAACAAGGACAACAACGTCAGTCTGTAGATAAATCAGTTTAAGAACAATCAGTTTAAGAACAAACCACTCTCGACACAGGCAAAAGTCCAGCTATACCAGACTCTCATTTTACCCGTCCATTTTACACATATGGCTCCGAAACTTGGGTCAAATCGCAAGTGGATGAAAAACACCTGGGAGTATTCGAGAGAAAAATTCTCTGTAAAATATATGGTCCTGTTAAAGAAAACAGCGAGTACCGTTGGAACCAAGAGCTATGTAATTTGTATTGTGACGTGGACATAGCTAGGCGGATCAAATTAGACCAATTGCGTTGGCCAGGCCATGTTATCAGAATGAATGAAGATGAGCCAGCGCGAAAAGTGTTCGATAACGTACCCGATGGAGGCAGGAAAAGAGGACGACTAAGACTCCGATGGAAAGACCAGGCCGAAGAATCCCTTCGTATCTTTGGTGTTACCAATTGGCGAGAGGGGCGAAGGACAGGACCACTTGGAGAAATATATTAGAATTTGTTTATTTGTTGGTTTATTTACCATGTGTAAGACATCTGAGCTCACGAGGTTGTAAAATTGAAAACAAAAGTTAAAAAAAAGGTGATACCGGTATTTTTCAAATTAATTTATACACGTGCCACGTATAATAAATTTGTCTAGCAACCGTTTCATATTCTTATTCGTGTTTAAATATCAATATTTCATATCTGTATTTAAATTTCATTATAACTTTTAAAATTTAAATCATATTTAAGTTTGAGTTGCATGTTTAACATACAATTTAAACATTTTATTGAACTCATGTCATGTTAAACTTATTTTAATTTCAAAATTATATTGAACATTGAGCGAGAATTTTATGTACGAGTATGAAAATCGTATTAAGCTTAAAAATGTGAACGGAGTTATTTTTGGCTTAAATAGAACTTACGAAAGGGTTAGGTGTCAAACGGACTGATCAGTATACTCTGGCAAATCATCATGAATAGATTCCATAGATATCCAAATTTACTTTTAAAATCGATTAGCGCAACTTATAGACGACTTCGTAATTTTTATGGTGCACCTAATCGTCCATCTGAGTCAGTCATCCGTCGAATTGTGGATAGATTTCATATCACATACTCTCTAAATGATGCAATAACACCAGCCCGTTGAAGAATATCATTTCCAAAGTGTGGAAGAAGATCTGAATTTATCGACTCGTCGTCGGTCGCAGGAAATGAGGCTCTGTCCGTCCACTGCGTGGGAAATTGTGCACAAAGATCTTGGCCAACACCCGTATAAGCTCCAGCTGGTGCGAGGATTAAAGCCGCGAGCCTATCATACGCGTGGTTCTTTCGCCGATTGGGCTCTACATCAGAGAATAATTTAGGATTGAGAATTTAAGATATAGGAAAGGGACACGTGAGACAAAGTAGCTCCTTTTATTGAGGGATATGTGAATTTATGCACGAATGGGAGGAAAATTAGTGTAGATTACTTTAAGTTCATTTATCTTCTGGTTATCGTTATGCCAGACATAACTTTTAGCGATTAGAGAACTGGTCGGCTCGCCAATTGAATTCAATTGCATTGAATTTAATTTAATTGAATTGAAATATATTGAACTGAACTGAATTCAGTTGAATTGGATTGAATTGAGTTGAATTGACTTGACTTGAATTGAATCGAATTCAATTGAATTGACTTGAATTGAATCGAATTGAATTGAATTGAATTGAATTGAATTGAATTGAATTGTAATGAATTGAATTGAATTAAGTTGAGTTGGATTGAATTGAAATGAATTGAATTGAATTGACTTGACTTGACTTGAATTGAATCGAATTGAATTGATTGAATTGAATTGAATCGAATTGAATTGAATTGAATTGAATTGTAATGAATTGAATTGAATTAAGTTGAGTTGGATTGAATTGAAATGAATTGAATTGAATTGACTTGACTTGAATTGAATCGAATTGAATTGATTGAATTGAATTGAATTAAGTTGAGTTGCATAGCGCAATTGCGCTAGCGCATTGCGTTGATACCCAACACTGCGCTTGCGTTAGTGTATCAGCGCATCAAAATTGCCTGCGTTACCCACCACTACACTGCACACAATCAATAAATGTCTGCGGATAGTGACTTGTGTAAATACACACCGCAGTGGCTTAACGGGCTAGACGCTACTGAAGACGATGCTTCACAAACATCGAAACGATCGTCCAGCGAATGTGAGTTCAAATCCCACCCGCGGCATTTACATTTTTTTCACTAACCGGAGAAAACATGATCTCTTATAGCCTCAAAGGAACTTACAACTTTAAACATAACGAGGATCTAAGACAACTAAATTTAAAAAGAATAGTTTTTATGCTGAATGCTCTTTTTCTATTGCACTTTCTTTTTTCTTACATCTGCTTTAACAATAGATGTAATATTGTTAAAATATTACTCAATTAAATAATTGTTTTTGTTTTGTCATAAACAGAGCGACGACAAAAAGTATTGAATAGTATAGAGAACTTATTGCACTTTTTTCCGCTCTCATGTAGATAGTCTGAGTAAAAGAGCATAAACGAGTCTTATTCTCTTTCAGTATATTTCAGTATAAATGCGCCATTTCCAAAATGTTATTACATAAAACAATACAAAAAGTATAAATGTTTCAAAAAGCATCAATGTTTCACATCAAGATTACGAATGGACCAAGTTATGACAAAATGATGGTAATACGTTTTGAATCATTCGCCAGATGTCGCCCGTGCTTTTGAGTCATACAATTCGTTCCATGAGTTCTCTATACTATTCAATACTCATTGGCGACAACGACCTGTTCGCTGCCGCTACATCAGTACCATCATTCTTATTTTCAAGCAGAGACTATTGTTGTACAACAACCACGTATGTGATGCTAACGCTATTTGTTGTTTGCATGTGTTCACTTTGATAGTTTGCCCTACTCGTTAGATGTTAACACATTTCATTTTGTTAACGAGTTTTCGACTTCTTTAACAGCTGATTTTTGTATTGAAAACCAGATGTTTGGTTAAACAAATCCCCAAAAACATGAGTTTTCAATTGCAGTTTGTTCAGGGTTTAAGATTACGTGTTATCGTGTCATTCAGTCATCCGTCCGCTTAATTTTTGTACGTGAGCAACCTAAATGGGCGTGGCGAATTAAATTTTTTCATTAGCAGAGTGACGTTTGACAAAATATACTGAAGTTATCGTGATGATATACATATATGCATTCGCTGTATGCATAGATATTGAGGGAGCGTTCAATAATGTTCGGACCGAAACACTCATTCATTCCTTAGACCAGTTTATGGTGGACCGGACATTAAAAGACTGGATCAGCCATATGCTAAGGAATAGATGGATAAACTATGGTTCTCATGATGTAAATATTAGAGACAGGGTACAACGTGGAACTCCACAGGGAGGGATTATATCACCACTCTTATGGGTCCTCACAATACACAGTCTCCTAAGGAAACTTACCGAAGAAGGACTTAAACCAGTCTGCTACGCAGATGACATTATAATACTTCTTAAGGGAAAGAATCTTACCCAATTATGCAGAGAGACCGAGAGGGCACTGAGTATAGCGTATGACTGTAAAATGTAAACCCCGACAAAGCGGAAATATGTCTAATCACAAGGAAGACGAAAATCTCAGAATATGAAGGGCTACGATTCCTGGGAACGACGATTTAAATATCCGATAAGGTTAAATACTTAGGGGTAATCTTAGATCGGAAACTGAATAGGAAACACCACATAGAGGACAGGGCCAATAAGGCCTACAGATGTTGGTCGCTATGCAAAAGGGCTATAGGATCCAAATGGGGCATCAAACCGGAAATAACACACTCGCTCTACAGAAGTGTAATCAGGCCCGTACTAACATATGCTTATGTAGTATGGTGGACGGCAGTTGAGAGGAAATGTAACATCGCAATACTGCAGAGGGTTCAGAGAATATGCTGCGTCGGTATTAGCGGTGCAATAAGGACAACCTCGACAAGAGCCATGGAGACTATTTTATGTATCCAGCCAATCGAGATTAGAGTCAAATACGAGGCCACCCTTGCGTCAAAACGCCAACAAGCAACAGGTGAATGGATCAACAGGGATCTTATGTTAAAACGCCAACGGATAATTGGGGCCTTAGTCGGGTACACGCAAGATACGAGTGAATCTGGCCGAATACCTGAGATAAAGGTTAAGGCGAATTACGGGACCTTAACGCCAACTAGAGACGCCTGGCAGAATGGGACCCTGGCGCAAATGCCAAATGGGACTCGCTGTTACACGGATGCCTCAAAGCTAGGAGAAAGAACGGGTCTAGGAGTCTTCATTGAAAATCCAGCAACCGAATCTCATCTACTCCTCCCCGATCATAATACAAACTTTCAGGCGGAAGTTCGGGCGATTACGGAGTGTATAAAATGGCTAGGCGATAATACAAACCTAGCCGAGGCAAATATCTTCACGGATAGCCAAATGGCAATCAAGGCAATATCATCGGAAATTGTCAAGTCTAGAACGGTCCTTGACTGTAAGAAGGTGATAAACGATTATTCTATGCACGGCAGACTCAACATCATCTGGGTGCCGGGGCACAGCGGAGTATTCGGCAACGAGAGAGCAAACCTCGTGGCCACGAAAGCCAAGAAACTCCCAACGGTGAGCCTAGATGGAGCGAAACCCTTTGGGGTGCCGAAAGCTGAGTTAGCCTCAGCGTGAATAGCACCAAATTCCTATAAGGGATATATTAAATTAGTAGGGTAAACTTAGAGCGTACACCAGGTCGAATCAGCGGCTTAAGTGTATGTCTACTGACATGGGAAGGTTTAGAGTGCTTCATTTTGAACACTCAACACCGCACTCCTCTTTTCAAACTAACGAACTAACCTGATGACCACCCATCCGAGGTGTAACTTATAAATAGGTGGTGCGAGAATTGGAGTCAGACAAATGAGGAAAATCTTAAAAACTCTACTACGAAAAAACAGATATAATATCTGCTTGGAAATATATGTCAGTTGATATTATCTAAATGCGACACTTTGTGGTAAATACGTTTTTAGTTTTAACCAAATGCATTTCAGTAACTTCGTTGGCAACGCGCAGTTGCATAGGGATTTAACTCAACTCAAATCTGGCAAGAAACTAATCATTCATCCACAAAAAAAGGCAAAATAATCAGAGTAGAGCTTTAAAAAAAAAGAAGTTGTCGTGGCATAAGAAAAGCAAAACAAACTACATTGTACGATAAACTAAAAGAAAGACGTAAAACCGATACGAAATCTGAAGAGACACCGCAACGATGTCGATTTGGATCCAACGATCTATACCGGGCAAAGACTTGTCTTGGCTGTGAATGGATGAATGGTTGGTTGGATAGATGGATGGATGGATGGATGGATGAATGAATGGAATGGAATAGAGTGGAATGAAATGACTAACTAAGTTAAGTGTCAGACTGACGGATAGACCAACCAACCAACCATCCATGTGATTTAACTTGCTAGAGAGCAGTGGAGTGAGTGAAGCTCATGCTGCAGCAGTAGCTGCTTTTAAATGCAAACCAAATACCCGTAGCCGACTGCTATTACTCAATATATGCTAAAAAGTGAAGTAACCTACATTTGATTAGTTAAGGTTTTAAACCTACATTTTTGCCCGTTCGATGCCGCTTTTCTTGTTTTTGTTTTCACTATTCGCTTTTGTTTATATTTTGCATATTTTTGCAAATCTTTTGTCATTTTGATTCATCTGGAAAATGTTGTGGTGATGATGAGAAGAGAGTCTGAAACATTTGTTTTCAATTTCAAATGATATGTCACCGGGTGCTAGGAGTTGACAGCGAGCGTATGAGTTCTTGGTAGATGGTGAATATGTAAATATGAAGGTGGCATGCTAATTATGGTTAATGGGGGTGGTTTATGTGACTTTGTTAATTTAAAAATTAAAAAAAAACACATTTGTTTCGATAAGACGCCCACTACTGTGACTAATCGATATTATTAGTAAATCATGTATTGGAATGAATACAAACTTCAAATTGAATTATGCAAAGAGAGAGTTAAAAATCTATTGTGTTTTCTATTTCTATAACCGGAAACAAATTTTCCAAAATGTATAACTAGAATAAGTTTACACCAATGCACAGTGGCTACGACTATGTAACTATATCCGATTGGAGAGTACTTTCTGATCACCCATTTTGTGATCATAGATATCTACAGTTCCACATAAATAAAAAACCTCTGAAAAAGGAAGTTTTTAAAAGTTATAGAAAAAACGAACTGGAACGCCTGTCTTGGGCGCCTAAGGAATCTCTTACGTAACCATCCGAATATTTCGACTAATGTGCCAGAGCTGGAAGAACTAGTTGGCACACGTCCTGTAAGACCAGTGGTTATAATGCTGCCAAAGGTATCAAAAAACCTCATTGGTGGAATGTTGAGCTGCAGGATCTAAGATCGTCCATTAGACGGTTTTTCAACAAGGCCAAACAGAGCGGCGACCAAAGGGATTGGGACGTTTACAACATTAGTCTTAATCTATATAAAATTGAAAGCAGCAAAGCCACACGGAAATCCTGGCGAAACTTCTGTGAATCCTGTTTATCCCTAATAGTTTTTAGGGCAGTCTATGCGGGCTGATTAAATTATTTAAATTTCGATCAATAAAAACAATTATGCGACCGGTCGATTCGGATGTAAAAATGCAATTCATTTATTATTTAAAAATGGAGCTTACAATGAAGATAGCCAATGACAGTATAACACTTTACACAGAATTTCCCTAGCGGAATGACAGTTTAAACAAACAAAAGGGTTACTAATTAAGATTGACTTAAACCTAGGGAATTCTTTAACTTAATTTGGACAGAAAAGAAGAGAGGAAATAATTCAAATTACAGAGAAATAGTTCAGTTAAAAGAAGAGTGTAGAAATCATCTGGCCAAACAAATCCATTCAGGGAGCCAACCAGACTGCACGCTTAAGATGCGTGCTCGCTAAAAACCCACCGTGTGCGGGGTTCTTAATGAAAGCTGATGGAACGTGGACGTATTCGTCTGAAGAGTCTCTTGGGATTCTCCTGGATACCCACAGCCAGAAGAGTTAGGCGGAAACTCACCTAGCTTAGAAAAAGTTCGCTCAATAGTGGGCAGAAAGAATCTGATATGGGCCATTAGATGCTTTAAGCCATATAAATCTTGCGGACCTGACGGGATAATTCCCGCGCAACTACAGGAGACATTATACCTATCTTGTAGTTGTTTTGAGGCAATCTTCAGGGGCTGCCTTATGCTGGGAGTCATTCCTAGCATTTGGAAGCAAACCGAAGTGGTTTTCGTCCCGAAAGTGGGCAAATGCTCTTATGTCAAACCAAAGAACTTTAGACCAATCAGTCTATCATCCTTTGTTCTTAAGACATTTGAAAGGTTACTGGACATTCACGTTCGAAGTAATCTTCCACAGAATCTACCATGGAGTTCTCAGCATGCCTATATCAACGGCAGATCAACTGAGATGGCGCTCCACTCTATACTCAGCATAATAGAGAACTGTCTTGAGAATAAGGTCTTCGCTCTAGGGACCTGCCTGGACATCGAGGGAGCCTTAAATAACATTCAACCTTCGACGATTCTTAGGTCGTTACAGAATCTAGGAGTCGACAACTTAGTGACACGCTTAATTGGGAAGCTTCTGGCGGACAGATCCGTCAAAGTTGAATGGGGTGGTGTTACAGTTGCTAGGAACGTTAACAGGGGGTCACCGCAGGGGGGAGTTCTGTCTCCATTATTATGGTTAACTTCTGTCAATGAACTGCTTCTTGAATGGGACAGGGCCGAATGCCAGGTCTTTGCCTATGCCGATGATATTGATATCATTTGTACGGGTAGAAACTTTAATTTACTTAACATTCGTACAACCAACCTACTTAGTCTGATTTCGAACTGGACCGCTAACAACGGACTATTACTTAACCCACTTAAAACCGAGCTTACCTTGTTCTCTCGGAAATATCAAATACCCGCATTTGAACTGCCGTCAGTTAATGGGGTGCAATTACAGTTGACTGAAAAGGTCAAGTATCTGGGTATAATTCTCGACAGAAAACTGTCTTGGAAACCGAATGTGGTGGAGAGGGTGATAAAGGCGTCTGTAACTCTTTACTGCTTTAGAGGGGCGATAGGAAAGCACTGGAGACTGTCTCCTAACATCACCATGTGGATTTTTACGGCAATTGTCAGACCAATACTTCTCTATGGCATCGAAGTTTGATGGAGGTCCCTCCAAAAGTAATATATTCTGAATTCCTTGATGAAAATTCAAAGATCAGCACTGATTAGCGTTAGTGGGGCAATGGGCACGACGTCAGGTACTGCACTTAGTGCTTTCCTGAACATCTGTACTCCTGATATCATGGCCGAATCGGTAGCCGCTACATCCCTGTTGAGAATCAGAGATTGTGGCGTCATGATATCGGTGCATTCCGGACACGCTGAATTACTACACCGGATCAACTCTATTCCCATAAAAACGGACTACTGCATCCCCTACGTTCTACCAGCGACAAATCCAAGGACTTCTATTCCGAACAGGAATACCTGGGAAAGTCACTGGAAGGGGAGACCAGTAGTATCAGATTTTTCACGGATGGATCAAAGTTGGACGAGCAAGTAGGCTATGGTGTCCATTCACCGGACCCAAATGTAAATAAAGGGTGTTTTTTCAAGCTCGATAGAACTTCAAATTGTAAAAAATAACACAAAAAATTAAATTTTAATAAAGTTTTTTTTATTCGCAAGATCAATACGTGGCATTAACATTTGAAAATGATTTCGGGCATATGGGCACCGCGGCTGTTCTTGACGAAGCACATTCTGGACGTCCAATTTTTGGCCACTTTTTCGAGCACTGCTGGCCGTATGTCATGAAGAGCACGAACAATGTTGGCCTCCAAGGCGTCAATTGCTGCTGGTTTATCAGCATAAACCAGTGCCTTCACGTAGTCCCACAGGAAATAATCGAGAGGTGTCAAGTCGCACGACCTTGGAGGCCAATTGACAGGTCCATTTCTCGAAATCAACTTATCGCCAAATTTTGATTTCAATAAGTCGATGGTTGCGATCGCCGTATGGCACGTAGCGCCATCCTGTTGAAACCACATCTCGTCTGGATCAATGTCATCCATATTTTCAAACAGAAAATCATTGATCATGGTGCGGTAATGATCTCCATTGACCGTAACGCGAGCTCCGGCCTCATTTTTAAAGAAATAAGGTACGATGATGCCACCAGCGTGTAAGCCGCACCAAGGCAGCGGAAATTACCGCCTTACTGGAGGTTGCTGAACTACTGAAAAGTAGTGCCACAACCCTCCGGAGAATATGTATCTACACAGACAGCCAGGCTGCCATAAAATCCCTAGAAGCCATGTTTGCTACGTCCCTGACTATGAAAGAATGTCACTCATCACTTAGGATGATGGCAGAGTATTTTGACATCAGGCTCATCTGGGTACCTGGACACAGCGACATTCCAGGCAATTTTGTAGCGGATGCGTTAGCTAGACAGGGCACTATGGCACAGGTTCTTCCGGCAAAAGAAGGTGTTAGTATGCCAATCTCTACCTGCCGTTTGCAGATCAGGCAGTGGGCCGATAATATGTTCAAGGATAAGTGGAGACTTACTTCAAATTGGAAACAAGACAGGGTCCTCTGGCGACAGGTGGACAGGAAGAGGTCTAGGCAACTACTTAACTTGCCGAGAGGCAGGTTATCCGCAATGATAGGAACACTTACGGGACATTGTCTTGTAGGAAAACACGCCCTAAGATTGGGACATAAAAACTCCACTCTCTGTAGATGCTGCTTGGAAGAGGATGAGGAAACGACGAAACTCCTTCTCTTGGATTGCCCTGCTTTGGCTGGACTGAGATATTCGGAACACATCTAGTTAGCACCGTAGGATATTCCTGTAGATCTTATAGACAAATTCATTGAAAGGGCAAATTGGCTAGACGACTAGTCAATAGTTGCTATAGAGAAAACTGCAGGTATCACAATAGGCTTCTTTAGCCTAAGTGTGATAGACAGCGTGCTGTCTTGCAGCCTTTTCAACCAACCAACTACCTTGTTCTTTGCAGCAGCGAAGTCTATCAGTCTTATTCCGTTTTCGGGAGTGGTAGCATGTAGACTGTAACTACCGATGGTTGGTCGAAAGACACTTTCCTTTCCCAACCTCATTCGAGGTTGACACAACCTCATTAGAGGTTGACACAACCTCATTAGAGGTTGACACAACCTCATTAGAGGTTGACACAACCTCATTAGAGGTTGACACAACCTCATTAGAGGTTGACACAACCTCATTAGAGGTTGACACAACCTCATTAGAGGTTGACACAACCTCATTAGAGGTTGACACAACCTCGATAGTGGCTCTTACAACCGAATTTAGATAGTGTCAGAAATGAATTTTGAAAGTTTATTTATTATTAAGCAATGATTTATTTTCCTATATTCCTTGTAAGAAATTAGAAAAAGAGAAAATAGAGTCATCTTTAGGGTAATCTCTAGGATATCACATTTCTATTACATGTCACTACCGACCTTTTTTGAAGTCTCAGTCACCATTGGTCACCGCTGCAATTTTGGTGTTGTTGATTTAAGTCCTGAATCGTTTCATATACAGATAATTGCAGCATAACTCCACCGATCAACCTGAAAAAGCTTCAAAAATGTTGATATCTGCTTGAACATTTTCTGCAAAATAAGGCGATTTAATACAAAAACATAATTCCAATATTTGTACTTACCTTTCTTAACCCTTTGAGGACAGCTATTAACCCGTTGGTACTAAAAATACAAACTACGGTCGATTCTACTTTTATAGGCTTAAATAAACAGTTTGCAAAATTTTAAGGTCATATGTCCTTCCCACGAAGTCCTGGAAGAAGTTGCTTATAAGGAACAATTTTCCAAAGTGGTAAATAAAAACAGGGTATTTTTACGAATAGAGTTCATATTTTATTTAGCAGCTTTTTTTTGTATAATGTAATACTTAAGTATGGTATAAAAGAAAACAATTTTTGCTTCTGTTCGAACACAAATAAACTCCACATTTCGAACATTTGGAAAGCGGAGTTCCAGTTTTATAAAGACGGCAGCGACCTTTCTGACCCCATACCACCCAATGGCCTTTTTCGTCATGTCGCAGTATTTTGGCTGGATCTGGGGTGTACTTCCGTTTTAATGAAGGGCTGGAGACACAGTCTGATGACGAAGGCAAGGTTGAGGGTGAGGCTTGCATTGGTTTAGACTTTTGTTTGGCAGCTTTTAAATCTTTGCGATATAATAACCAGGCGTTTACAACAGCAGTTCCGATGCACCAGTAAACAATGCGCATATACAATTTTTTGGATCTATGATTAACTCTGTAAAGCTCCATGAGCATGTCGGATAAGTCAACTCCGCCCATGTGTTGATTATAGTCGTTAACTACAGCTGGTCGGGGAATATGTATGCATATTTTTTCCTTGCCACACCAACGCTTACAGGATCCCAGTGGCTGGTCAGACATATAGGTAGACAACAGGCTGCTCACCTTTGTTATCAAACCAGCGGACTGCATTGATGTTATGAGTGACTTCACATTTCATATCATACGAACCTCTACCACGTTTTTTTAGTTCGGCTTCTGAAAGAATTTCGCATTTAGCCATTCTATTTTGCTGCACGGTGCCAGTTGCGAATATGCCCATTCCTTTTAGAGCTACCATAAGGCTTATTGAGGTGAACCAATTATCAAAATATAGTTTGTAAGTTGCATGTTTGGGAATGGTGGAAGCCAAATACCGAACAATATCTGATGATATGCCAAGTCCGTATGTAGGACATGTTCCATCGCCAACATATAAAATCATATATCATACCTGATGCCCCAGCCCTGGTAAACATTTTCATTCCCCATTTATGAGGCTTCGCGGGATTGTACTGCTTCAAACTTGATCTCCCCTTGACTGCTATAATCTGTTCAACCATACATTGATATTCTTCTTGAGGTACTTTATTGAACTTATCTTTCAGTAATGACAGCGATGGGCGTATTTTATATAGCTTGCCAAAATTTGGTTCACCTTTTTTTGGCTGCTTTGAATTTTCATTCAGGTGAAAAGAAGACTTAATTTTTTCAAATCTTGATCGTTATAAAATTTAACTTCAACTCCTTTGACCAAATCATTCTTGTTCGAGGCATTTTTATGATACCCATATACAAGAGTACCCCGATATAACGTCGCATTTCATATGTTGAACATTTCAGGTCTATAGCAAGCGTTTCCCTTGCATATAAATTGCTTTGAGATGTCATTAGTTCAAATACTTGCTCATCAAAAAATTGTTCAAAATACTCCATCGGAGTTTTTTCCTCATTTACGTCACTACTATCAGCATTTCCCCTCCATATTACAGCACCAGTCAACATATCCCGTCTTCTCCACTTCAGTGTTGACGGCTCTATTTTCACAAAACTAGCCTCGGTACTTATTTCTTCATCATCACAGCGGTTTATATTCTCATCATCTTTCAACAAGTTGTCAATGATTTCTGCTTCCACCTCCTCACCCCTTACTAAAATTGCCTCAATTGCCTCGTCCACAAAGTCAGGATCACCTTCATCCTCTGCTTAAAAGCAACTTCAGTTTTTAAAAAATTCTCTCTCCCTAAATATTGCATTTATTTTCTATCCAAAAACATAAATAAATTAACTTACCCTTGTACTTCAACATTTTGTTCACTTTAATTTTTTCAGTTATTCAGAAATATTTAAAAATATTTTTTATTTATTTGCAAATTTTTCGTCTACTGATCGCGCACATAAAATCACACTGAATAACTGCGAAAGCAAAAAAATTATTGCATTTGCTTTTATATTTTTCTGCACACACAACATCATTCTGTTGCGTGTTATTTACCGTTACTAAACAGTGTGGCCCAAACGAGAATAAAATGGTCACAACGTCAGAAGTTGCTTATAAGAAACTATTGTCCTCAAAGGGCTTATAACCACAACAAATCTTATATCGCCGAGACAGGAACAATTATAAATTCTTTAAATTCTTTTAATATAAAATTTGCTTTTGTTGTGGTAACCGAATTAAAAATTTAATTCAGTTGTAGCTACAGAATTCAAGAGATATTCGGTTACAGCAACCGAATTCGGTCGTTGTAACCGACTTAAGGGATAATTCGATTATTGCGAACGAATTGATACCAAATTCAAACTTAATTGATGCTAAATTCGGTTGTTGCGCCTGAATTGATGTCACATTCGGTTACTTCAACCGAATTTGGAACCAATTTCGGTTGTTGTATCCGAATTATTTCCCAATTCGGTTGTTCCAACCGAAATTTTGGAAAATTTGGTTGACAACACGAATATAATTCCAGATCCCGTTGTCACAACCGAATCAAGTGCGAATCGAGTTTGCTTCAACCAAATTTCTGTTGTGAGGACTAATTTCGGTAGTGTCAACCTCAATTCGGTTGTTCAACCCCAAATCGGGTGTAACAGCCGAATTTACGGTTGCAACAACTAGGGCTGCGACATCGACATCGATGTTTTGAAAACATTGATGTTTTTGAAAAACATCGAGTACTTTTTACATCGATGTTTTAGTGCCGATGTTTTTCCAACATCGATGGTTTATATCGATGTTTGCATCGATGTTTTTGTGTGAGACGATTGTGACAAATTGCCTTAATAGAAGGAACTATAAACCATAAAATATTTTTATAAACTCGAATTGTTTATATTTTCCCATGTATTCGCCGCCAGACGCCAACCGCCACCATTATGCGTAGCTGGTTATACATGGGATGTAATGGGAAACTATTTATTTTAATCAAGTTTTGTAGTTTTTCGTCTTTATATCGTGGAAAAGGGTGATATATATGTTGATAACACATATCTAAAAGAGAATTGCAGCAAAAACAAAACATCGGTAAAAGCATTGATGATCGAAGAAACATCGATGTTTCTGCCTAACTCAGATTGTGACCAGTGGTGTAAATTACCTCTTCTGTTTCAATTTTGGTATATCGATTTCTAAAAAAGCCACCAAAAATGAAACATCCCCAAAAACATCGATGTTGTTGGAAAACATCGATGTTTTGAGGTCGATGTTTTATCGACATCGATGTCTCTTATTTGAAAGATCAATGTTATAAAACATCGATGGTTTGAGGTCGATCTCGCAGCACTAGCAACAACGTCTTTTCAACCAATTAGTTCTCTGGGTGGACACATGTGTCAATTATATAGTGCAACAAAATGGAGGTAGAGCAGTTGATGCATGAGCATGGGCTTCGGTTATAGGTAACACATACTGCTATTTTAACGCCAGTCGCGAAACAAAACAAGAATGTGTACTTTTTGTAGTCCACATCACTAACTTGTTCTCCTGGTAAGCTTTGTGCAATTTTATGAGCCACACAAAAATTTAGCGACAAACCTGCAATGTGCGAAGAGTTAGGAGACAGTCGAAGCGGTAGAGAGCAATAAGCTGTTGATATTTGCCAATTTATATTCCTGATGATGCCTTTCGATGAAATGCGAAATATCGAATAAATTTAAGATTGAACTTATTAATTAACTTTTTGCGGGAAACCCTTGGTCTTGAGCTTGATTTGGAAAACTTTGGGAAGATTAAAACGGAGGCCGAATAAGGAAAATATATCAACATAAACCTACTGCAACTGATGGACAAGTCTGCAGCGGCCTTAAGTTGTTCTATACAAAAAAAAAGATGTTTAGATCGATAGGCCGTTGATGTCGTTCAGTTGTCAGAGCCTTGGACAATTTTAGTTAAATGAAATGAAAGGACGGGGTAATTTTGTGAAATAAAATGCTCTACGGAGATGATTTCTTTGCTCTACAGAACAAAAACACGTGTTAAGACGGGCAAACATAATTGGAGAAATCGCGATTTAGTTCAGATCTAAATACCTTAAAATATTTTGGTGTTGTTTCTTCCATAAACACAGGGCATAGGGTCTAGCAACTCTTTAATAATATGGTTGGCTACATTTGAAAACAACGTCATCGTAATGTTAATGTTGTTGCTGTTCTGGAGGTCTAATCTTGTACAAAATAACAATGAATTCCACTACATGCAGCAGCTGTCAGTGAAAAAAGTACTTGTTTGAAATTTAAGCCCTTCGCACTCGGCTACAGATAGAAAGTGGTAGAATGGAAGATAGAAGGGAAGGAATAGGCCCTATTAGCCACTGCAACAAAAGCAAAAATAAAAATAGAAATCATAAATTAAACACTGACACACACGCACATACACTGACTTCCAGAAATAAAATTAAAAAAACAAAAATGTTAAAGCTCAAATAATAAAAATGTTGGGTAGGTTGTGTATCTGTGTATCTATCACACACCATACATATGTATATACCCAGCAAAATACAGCGTGTGCATTAGGCATTAGAGATACCAAATGAATACATAGTAACAACAACAACCAACGATAACGACAAAAAACTTTCTATCTTTCACGTAGGCCTAAAGGGCCTCCATACTCCATACAGGCAGCTGAATGACAGCAAGTCAACGCATACGCTTACGCTTACGCTGCCTTGTGTCAAATTTCTTTTTAACTACAACCAGAGTTCTTTCAGTTTAACTCTGACTTTACCTTTTTCGGCTCCAACTTGGCTTATTCGGTCACAAAGCCAATGGATGAAAGTCAAACTTGTGTGAATGCCCAAAAAATAAAAATTAACAAAAAACGACAAAAAAAAATACAACAACAAACAAACATTTGTTAAAGAAGAAAGTCAATTTAGTAGGCTCAGCCCCACAAGTTTAGGCCAAGTTTGTGTGAACGTTAGATACCATTTACATACAGACACACGCACAAACAAAAAAATAACATAGAAAATATACACGTCTGGCCCTTGTGCAGCTTTAATTCAGCTCAGCTTCGTAGGTCACGCATTTAATGTTTTCCAATTAAAAAGTGAAACTGATTTTTGGGTCTAATGCATATGAACACGTTAAAAAGAGAATAGGAGGATTTACATTTACAGTTAATACCCGATTTATAAAACACTTTGTTCACTGAATTCTCTATTTAGCGGAATGAGAATATTTTCACTCTACTCTACACTCAGAGAAAAGGTTTCCAAAAGTTGCGATCAAAATGCACGTAATTGTAGTCCGTTTGTATCGGGTTTGTATCGGGGCCAAAAATATTCGGTTATCATTGAACGGTAGCGATTCGCATTCACAGTAATGTGCGGGTCTTGATCATCACGGAAGAAGTACGGCCCAATGACGCCGCCGGCCCATAAACCGCACCAAACCGTAATTTTTTCGGGATGCAATGATGACTCATGGATTACGTGTGGATTGCTATCTGACCAATAACGCATATTTTGCTTATTGACGAAGCCATTCAGCCAGAAATGAGCCTTATCGCTGAAGACCATAAATTGGACGTAGCGCTCTTAAAGTTAAGGCCACTGACTCCAAATTTCGGTTGTAAATTTTAATAATTTCGACTCGTTGTTGGCTCGTATATCATTCCATGATGAAATGGCAAACCTTACTGAAGGGAAATGTCAAGAGAGGGGGAAAAAATATATCGTCGTTTGCTGTCCCTATCGATTTACTTTTGTAGCGTCTCTGTTGAAAAACCCTGTACTTACACTCCGGTTCACTTATTTAAAGGCACTAAAAATGCCATATTCAGCAGCCTGTATCTTTTGTAATTTGTAACCGATTGCAGAATTTTAAAATGGAAGGTAGATATCTTGAGATATTAAAAACAAATCAAGACAATAGTGGTTTCTTAACTAATTAACTTTTTTTGAGCAATTTATAAAAAAGTCCCAAAATGTGCTATTTTTTTTGGTTCGCTTGAATAAAGACCCTTTAGCAAATTTTAATGAAGAACAGTTTTTCTTGTTTTTTAAATTTATTTTACTTTATTTAAGAACTATTCGTAATGGATACAACCCTCTTTGTTTTTAATAACTTCAAATATACAGGTTTTCATTGACAGATAAAGAGAATTTATGTAATCGAACGAAATTTGATTCCAAGCTTCCGTAATGGCCGGAGTTAGTGACTGCTTGGTATCAAATTGTCTACCTCCTTCATAGACCTTACGAGATAACCAACCCCAGACATTTTCGATAATGTTTAGATCTGGCGAATAGGGTGGCCAGTCAAGATTATTAACATTTTGGCTTGCAATGAACTTCTTTACTACTCTGGCGTTGTGTATATGGGCATTATCTGGTTGCAATATCCAAGATATGGAACCAAATAGTTCACTGAACTTCGGAAAAATAGATCCCAATAACATTTTATAGCTTGCAAAAGTCATTTTTGCACTTTGAAATTCAAGATCGGTGGTGCCACACCATAACTCCGCCATCTCGGCTGTGATGCCGGTTCAAAAACCCCTCTTCTTTGCGCAGTTCATGGAAATAATAGTTGCAGCGATCAGGCCTAACCGAATTAAACTTCTTCTCATCCGTAAATACAACAGTTCTCCAGTCATTTACATGACCTCTTGGCTGAATATCCCATACCATGTAGTCTCTTGAGAATTCAAGCCGCTTTTCCTTACTAGGAGCATTAAGTGGTGATTTTCTTTTTTAATTTCAGGTATTTAAGATACTCTTACTTAGGTAGTTATCCGGTCTCGGACAACCCCGAGGGGTCAGGGACCATACAAAACAAATATATCATATTTCGCCAACCAGTTCGATCTTTTGCTTTATTTCTCCAGTTGGCAATACCAAGTGTACGCAGGGATTCGTCAACCTGATCCCTCCAGCGGAGTCTCAGTTTTCCTATTTTTCGTCTACCTTCGAGTTCGGTTTGGAAGACCCTTCGCGCTGGTTCGTCCTCATCCATTCTACTGACATGTCCTAGCCGGCGCAATCGCGTTCTTTTGATCCGCTTAACTATGTCAATGTCAGGATAAAGCTCATACAGCTCATGATTCAGGCGTCGCCTATAGTCGCCGTAGTGCGCTATAGGGCCATACATTTTTCGGAGTATTTTTCTCTCGAAGACTCCTATAGATGTTTCGTCTGCTTGCAATAGGACGATTGTTCTCATTTACCGGCAGACCCACTATTGCTGACTCCTTGTCAATTCTCGAAAATGCCGCAGTAACTTCTCTAATTGTGCGCACAATGATATCTATATCATCAGCATACGCGAGCAGAATGTGACTTTTGCTGCTGGTGGTTTTATTCATGTTGACTGCAGCTTTTCTCATAATGATCCCCATTAAGATGTTAAAGAGATCGCACGATAGGGTGTCGCCTTGCCTGAGGAATCGCTTAGTTTCGAAAGGTTCGGTAAGATCCTTACCAACTTTCACTGCGAATATGGTGTTCGTCAAGGTCATCCTAAAACCACACAGGTGTGATCCAATCAGGTCAGGTATAATTGGTTTTAGTGTTTCGCACATTATACCTGGTAGAACCTTTTATGCTATGGATAAAAGGCTTATTCCACGGTAGTTGGCACAGATACTTGGGTCACCTTTTTTAAATATGGGACATAGTACACTGAGACTCCAATCGCCGGGCATGCATTTATCTAACCAAATTTTGCTAACAAGCTGATGCATGCACCTTATCAGCTCATCGCCGATAGCTTTAAACAGCTCCGCCGGTAATCCATCGGCTCCTGCGGCTTTATTGATCTTAAGCCGGGCAATAGCTGTTCTGACCTCGTCTTGGTTAGTTGGGGGCAATCGACGTCGTCGTCCATATTGTGATCGATTGTCCCATCGTCATTGGATATCTCAGGTACTAGTAGCGCGGAGAACTGGTCTCTCATAACTTTCGAGGACATCTGCCAGTTGGATACTTGCACCGGATCTATATAGAGTTCTTACATTCCAAGTGCATGTCTGTAAATCGTGGTCCTTATAACGTTTGCGGGGGTCGTCGACAAATAGGTGTTGTTTATGTTTTCTTGTTCGTTCACGTATTTTCACTGCCATTATGAACGGTGGCGGGAGGCAAACCCAGTCCACCGTCTTTTTGCGTTTTACCTACTGCCAGGATATTCGATTGCAGTTGGCCATTATGGATCAGACGCTGACCAGGATGCAATATGTCAAACCTGGATTTTTGTCTTTTGGTTTCTATCCGCCGACGGCCCGAATGTTTGGCTCATCCGCCTTCTCAGGACAAAAGAATATGCCCAATTGTTTGATGAGCTTCACTTCTGTAAAACTTTGCAGTATATGCAATACTGGTCACTCTGGAATACTCAAGATGATTGTTAGCGCGAACGAAATTTAAATAGTGTCAAGGGGCAAGTACCCGAGTACCAAGTGATGTTAGTAAAAACATGAAGCATCACCTATACTTTTGTAATGCTCTGTAGACACTTAAATAGGTTTAATGGAATTTATACCAGATTATCTACAGACACACACAAGTATTAAGTGGATGAATGTGTAAGGCTGTTTCGACCATAATGCGTTTTACAAGCCAACAAACTTTAAATTTATTTTCTGTCTAAAGTTTGGAATATCAGATACAATTATGTTTCAATTCCTGTGCACATGTGTGGTAAAAGTAATTGGAGATTTTCGTGAAGTTTTCTTCATAACCTTGATGAATTATATAGATTTTTCTATTAGAAATATGAAACCAGCATCAAATCGAAACAACAACATGAATTTGAAATTCAAAAACAAATTTTAATCTGATTTTGATGATGATGGAGTGAAAGTTGTGGTGGCGGGAAATCATAAAATAAAGACGCAGTCAATCGTGTCGTCGATCGACCTCCATGAATAATTTATTATATAATCAATTTATACACAAAAAAAAATACTTCATCATAACTCAGCTAATGCAGAATATGCATCGCAGCAACATTAATATACATTGCAGGAATTACAAATTTCTTGCATCTGAAATTTTCGTTGTGCCAATGAATTTGCAAATTTAATGAATTCAATGCCGCAAAATAAATATTCATAAATCATTGGATGAACAAAAATGTTCATTGCTGCAATGATTATGTACATTATGACAATGAATTTTCTATGTTAGCTCAACTTTGATAGAACTTTTTGCACTGAAACATATTAATTTAACAGTCATTGAATATACAAATAATTTTAGCAAAATAAAAACCAAACTGTCAGAGCGATTGGGAGAGCTGAATAGCAATAAATTAGCAGCCTGTTTCTAGACGAAAGAAGAAAGAAAACTCTATGAAACACGCAGGTTTTGTAGACAGTCAAAATTTCTCTTCACTCGAATGCCAACAAACACAACGAGTGAAACCCTAGTCATTCTCTGTTCTCACTCTTACTCTCTTCATTTAATATTTCAATACATGAGGAGCTTTTTGATATTGTTATTGTATATGACTATACAAATTCCAACCATCTTGAAGTCAAATTACATAAACTATGCAAAAACTATGAAATAAGCAAGATATGACGCGAGAGAGGAATGCGTTTGAGTGAACTCCTAGCACTTTTTGGTTCTCTTTACCAGGGTTGCCAAGTTGCGCACATCTTCTGGTCGTCTAATTATAAATCGCCTTTGGATACAAACAATGGTGACGACTTTGTAACAATTTTGTGGTTCAATTTGATTGCTACCCCATACACAGAATAGAGGTGTCCTTAAAATCGATGAAAACTAATGTCCGCTATACATATGAAAATTTCACAAAAAATTAAAAAACTATTTCGATAATTTTCACATTTTTAAATGTTCTGGCTAATACTATGACGAATTTTGGAAACAAAATTGAAGGACAGTGTGACAGGACCAGGTCATTAAAATCGATGAAATTTACATTGAATAGGAAAGCTTCGTCACAGGAATGACAGTAGTCGTCGCCCCAACAACTTTGGTAATCAGAAGTGATCTAACGTCATCAGAAATGATCTAGTGATTCATTGCAGTAAAGAATCTATTGCATTGCTGTTATGAATATGTATCATTCTGCAATGAATTTGCAATGAATTTGCTTCGTTGCGTGAATGAACTTGATTCTTTGTTGCAGCGAATTTTTGTTATTGCTTCTATTAATTTGTTTCATTGATGCAATGAATTTATTTCGTTGCTTCAATGAACTTGTTTCATTGCTGCAATGATTTTTTTTCATTCTTGCAATAATTTTGTTTCACTCTTGCAGCGAATTTATTGCATTGCTGCAATGATTTTGTTTCCGTGCTGCAATGATTTTGTTTCCGTGCTGCAATGATTTTGTTTCATTGCTGCAATGAATTTGTTTCATTGCTGCAATGAATTTGTTTCATTGCTGCAATGAATTTGTTTCATTGCTGCAGTGAAAAACATCATTGGGCAATGTAACTAAATCTAAAGAACTCTTATTGCATTTGAATCGCCAAATTTGAAAAAAGCACATTCGGTTTGTTCGAAATGAGCCCATTTCGGACAACTCTAACAGGTGTTTTTTGAACACTCATATTATTAAAGTAACATTTCAATATTTTATGATGCAGTTCCACAGTTAGCACTTTGAACAATATATACGCTCTCAAATTCCCTACAGGCTGAGCGAAATTCAGTATTTTGTATCTCTTGAAAAATTTATTAGAGTTACAGTAAACGTCAGTCAGAACAGAACAGACCTACTATATGGTGTGACAGGAATCAAAAAGATGCAGGTTGTGACAGGTTTGATAAACTCTGTGAAAGTGTTGTAAACAAATTTCATTGATAGTACGATGCATTTAGTCTTCGCTTCTATGGAACCTTGTGCTGAATGGATTACTGATCAAGTACCCCAGTACCCTAAGGGGCATTATCCAAGGTTGCTTACGGACTTTTAGAAGATGGGCGGGTGAAAATCGGGTAGGTGTAAGCCCGGCCTAGATCGAGCTTGTCCTTTTTAACTGAAAGTGTGAAATACCTACAGTAAAACCTATCACTTTTAATGGTTCTGAAATTGCAGAGTGTGCCAAATACCTGGGTATTATTTTGGACAGCAAGCTTAGGTTTTAGACCCAAGGATTGTTCAGTGGATCTGTACAGCGGTGGTGCGACCGATAATTGTCTATGGGGTTATCGCGAGGTGGCAGGTGTTTGAGAAATACACCTATTGTGCACTACTGACTAGGGTACAGAGAATGAAGACGTTATGCATCACGAATGCTATGGGTACCACTTCCACTGATGCACTGAATGTGAAGTTATACTTGTTGCCGGTAGTCATTATATGCAGGCAGATTGTTTTCATGTCTATCATCGGCTCTCAAAATGGAGTATGATCGGATTCGGTCATGAGAGAGAGCAGGAAGGTACCACCATTCCTGCATTTGTCGACTACTCGAGAGCGGAACCACTATTCGATTCGAAATACCACACTCTCATATGGGAAAGGGATCCCTGAAACAAATGAGTTCCTGGTAAAGAGGAATATGTAAATTTGTACACGGATGCTTCGAAAATGATGGAACGGGTAGGCCACGGGGTTTACGCTAGGCCTTTTAAGGTTGTCCATTTCTCGAGGACTACCTGATTATTGTAGCGTCCATCAGGTGGAAATTTTGGCTATTAGAGAAGTCACCGACTGGCTGAGGGATAATAGTCCAGCAGTCACTAGGGATAATAGTCCAGCAGTCTCTGGCAGTTAGTCGGTCATTAAGCCCCTGAAATCAGTATTCCTGTATTCAACATCTGTCCAGGAATGCCGCAGATCTTTTAACGAGATGGTCCAACAGTGCACTATTCACCGCATGTTGGTGCCAGGGCACAGGGACATGCCAGCTGGCCAGATTATCTTACAGATTCCACATGAATTGGAGTGTGTTGGCATGCCCCTAGCGACGTGTATAGAAAAGGGGTATTGGTTGTGTATGCGCCAGACAAATCAGGCCGATAGTGGATAGCAGGAGAACCATGAAACTTCTGTCTCGAGTCATGCACAAGGTATTACCAAAAACGATGTACAAGTAGACAGTCAAAATTTCTCTTCACTCAAATGCCAACAAACAAACGAGTGAAACCCTAGTCATTCTCTGTTCTCTCTGTTACTCTCTTCATTTAATATTTCAATACACGAACCAAATTGCAAACATGTTGAAGAAAAATTACATAAACTATGCAAAAAGTATGTAATAATCAATATATGAAGCGTGAGATAAATGCATTTGAGAGAATTTCTAGCACTTTTTCGTTCTCTTTTACCAGGGTTGCCAAATTGCGCACATCTTCTGGTCGTCTAATTCTAGATCGTCTTTGGGTTTTGATCTGCAGAGCGTAACAAATGTATTGAGTGCAATTGGTAGCTCAAAACCACACACCCGATGTTGTATTGCTATATCTTTAACAAGAAATGACACAATTTCATAATTTTTGGTAAAAAATGTTTAATAGGTCCTTTAAGTTGTTGCCTGTTACTTTTTGAAAATAATATAGGTCGATTGTTGGATATTGACTTTGAGAGCTTCTAGAGTATGTGTCTTGTTCATATTGACCCCTGATTTCGAAATCCCTAAAGAAAGAAGGATTGCCTGTCACGTCAATTCTAAAGCCATAACGAGACATTAGGCGACACGTAAACGAATCCTTCAAATTGTTTTGCGCGAGCTGTGTGTGCAGCTCATCAATTTGTGACAATAAAACGTCGTTGGCCATAGTTCTGTATCACTCAACAGTCACAGCAAATGAGTTACACAAGCAGTCCTCGAAGAAATATTACTCGATGACACTTGCGCCGTAAGATTGATTACTCGCATAATTTGAATCAGTAAAAACTTAAGTTTAATTTTTGATCTAATTTTAAACTGGTGTACATTTTGATGCAACACTGTTAAGTACCAACAAAGAGTATGAAATTATAAATAGAGAAGAAAATTTACGCATGTAGTGGAATGCCAACAAAGAAAACGAGTGAAGCACGTCGTTTCTCTGCTCTCTCTCTCTCTCTTCTACTCTCTTCGTTGAATATTTCAATATGAGAGCAGTTTTTTGTTAATGTATTGTATATAACTATAGAAATTCCAACCACGTTTAGATGAAACAAAAACGATATACAAGTAGACAGTCAAAACGAGTGAAATCCTTGCCATTCTGTTTTCTCTCTTACTCTCTTCATTAACTATTTCAATACACGAGCAGGATTTTTATACTGTTATTGTACATAACTATAGAAATTCCACTTATATTGAAGTAAAATTACATAAACTATGCAAAACGTATGAAATAATCAAGATATGACGCGAGAGAGAAATGCGTTTGAGTGAATTTCTAGCACTTTTTGGTTCTCTTTTACCAGGGTTGCCAAATTGCTCACATCTTCTGTTCGTCTAATTCTAGATCGTCTTTGTGCGCAATTTGGCAACCCTGGTAAAAGAGAACCAAAAATTGCTAGAAACTCACTGAATTTGAACTCGACTGAATTTGCTCCCAACAACTGTAATTCGGTGCAGCAACCTCGTTTCATAATTGATTCAGTTGTGACAACTGAATCTTCAATTATATTCGTTAAGTCAACAAAATTTTTAATAATTTCGGTTGCAACAACCGGCTTTGGAATTAATTCGGATAAAAAAATTTGTTAACAATTTCGGTTGCATCACCCGCATGTTATATCAATTCAGGTGCAACAATGGAATTTGACATCAATTCGGTTGCAACTATTGAATTTAGTATCAATTCGGTCGCAATAACGTTATTTGGCCGAAACACTGCAATGGGCATATTTTATTTCTCTGATGAATATGTGTAATTGATGCAATGAATCTGTTTCATTCCTGCCGATAAAATTTCTGAATTCCTCTGACTAAAATGTTTCATTATCGCGTTGAATTTGTTTCATTGCTGCGATTATTTAGAATTTCTCGAAATACAGAATGTAAAATCAGCTGATCTTGTAACACTACCTCTTATATCAATCATGTCGTATGTGTTGTCATTAATGTACATGTTCAGTGAAGTACGTTTCCTTTAGATTCCCATTTCCGTTTCATGTCCACACAGTCTCATACTGAAAGTGCGTATACAACTCTGCGGTTGAAATGATTTAAGACATGATAATATCATTATCGAGGTAAATGTACTCTATCTTGGGTACAAACAATTCATGAGAAATCACATGATAATTGTGTGATTGATCAATTATCGAGTCGATCTGCAAGATCGAGTGCATGTAAATGCCCTATAACAATTGCATCACCGACGACCGCAATTAGCCAGACCTATAATGTGCATAAACACTGCATCGTTGATGGGCTATCCGGATAACATACATTTTCAACAGAATCAAACACAGGACCAACGAGGGTACATCACAAGTCTGATTTTGGCATCGTCAAAAGTCTGTGGGACAAAATATACACGCTGAAAAATCTGTAGTTTTATTTGTAGGCATGCAAATATAATATGTTTGTAGGTTGTTGTAAATATACTATACTTGTGGCCAAATACATTGTGTTTGCTAGTCAATATTACATATTTGAGACACAATCATTTATTGCCTATAATATATGTTTTTGGGACACAAATGTGCGTTTGTATGTTGAAAGCCGCTAAAAACAAAAACGAGGCAGATAACAAAGAAGCAAAAAAACTGCAGATTTTCAATTTATGGGAACAATGCTTGCCGTTTCTGGGGCCGTTTATTTACAGTATCCTGTCATGGCATCCTGTTGAAACCAGTGGTAGTGTAGTGCAATATTTTATAACCTCTGACCAAAAGCATCGGTGATCATGCCTTTGTAGCACACCCCAGAGTACTAAAATGGTATATCCAAAATCATTTTCTAAGACATTCAGTCATCAGTTTCTTTTTTATCTACACGCAAAGAAAAAAACTTTGTTGCTTGGTTGCTGCAACAATACTTTGATTGATTTGTATTACTCGCAACCGTTCATTTAGTTCTCTTAACTCATATATCGCAAATGTGTATCATATTGTTGCATACGAGTTCTCGGTTGCATCAAACGCGTACAAAATTACATTTGCCGCAAATTTAAAAAACGTTTGCGAGAACTGAAATTAGCCATTTTTAGAATGAGAGCACAGATTACGAAGAACGTAAATTTCTCTCTTTTTGTCGATTGTATACCCAGTCTTATCCATTCGTTTGACACACACTCACGCATACACATACAAGTGATTACGCACTCTAATGCATCTACCTTGTCAATATATCTTGGATGGACAATAGACGCGTTGTAGTTTGTTGCGCAAGGCGAGCCAGACAATGAAAAAGTATAGCAAAATGCCAACATTTTTTAAAAAAAACTTTATGAGTAAAACCAAAATCATAAAAGTTGGAAATTGAAACACAAAAAAGCTTATGGAAGACATAAATAAAAGTTTTACAACAAATATGAGAATTTTTCATAACTCGTTTACTGCAAACGATACTCAGTTATCGCAAATGTTTTCTTAACTACAACTCGGTTGTAGGTTGAACCGTTTTTCGTTTATCGTAAAGGTCTTTTCAGCTCTCATTTCTCATATCTCGTTTATTGCAAACTTTTATCAGATCTCGTAAACGTTTTTTTTATTTTGGAGTAACTAGAACTCGGTTGTTATAACCGAAACAATAGTTGGCGGAACCGTTTTTCGTTTCTCTCAAACGTTCTTTGGCTTATATTTTTCAAAACTCGTTTGCTGCAAACATTTTTCGGTTGTTGCAAACGAAATCATACGTACGGCTTAACAGAAGTTCGTTTCTCCTAACTACAGTCCCCAAAAGAGATTCAGTTATCTGCAATTTCGTTTGGGAGGAACGAGTTTTTTTCTTTGCGTGTACTAACTGTGAGCGTTGTCCACTCAAACATCAGTTTCATAGACTTAGTGCCCAATTTCATTCCTCCAATTTTAAATGTTAGACAAAATACCAAAGTAAATAGAAAAATTTTGGAAATGTATGAGACCAACTTAATTATCAGGGCTTTACATCTCAAACCCTTACGGCCTTATTCATAAAAAGTTGTGAGATGTTTGAGAGACAGTTTATCATACAAACAACGTCTCTCAACCCTCTCACAACGTTTTATGAGTAAGTTGTTCTCTTCTCCAAACTGCACAATAAAATTATTCGTTACAGTAACAAAATTTTAATTATTACCGCAACGTCGAAATTGTTGTAACTACGAAAAGTTGTGAGATTTTTGAGAGACAGTTTATCACAAAAAAATGTCTCTCAACTCTCGCCCAACGTTTTATGAGTAAGTTTTTTTCTTCTCCAAACTGCACAATAAAATTATTCGTTACAATAACAAAAATTTAATTATTACCGCATCGTCGAAATTGTCGTATCTACGAAACGTTGTGAGAAGTTTGAAAGACAGTTTATCATACAAAAAACGCCTCTCAACTCTCTCACAACGTTTTATGAGTAAGTTTTTTTCTTCTCCAAACTGCACAATAAAATTATTCGTTACAATAACAAAAATTTAATTAATACCGCAACGTCGAAATTGTTGTATCTACGAAAAGTTGTGAGATTTTTGAGAGACAGTTTATCATAAAGAAATGTCTCTCAACTCGCGCACAAATTTTTATGAGTAAGTTTTTTTCTTGTCCAAACTGCACAATAAAATTAGTCGTTACAGTAACAAAAATTTAATTATTACCGCATCGTCGAAATTGTCGTATCTACGAAAAGTTGTGAGAAGTTTGAAAGACAGTTTATCATACAAAAAACGTCTCTCAACCCTCTCACAACGTTTTGTGAGTAAGTTTTTTTCTTCTCCAAACTGCACAATAAAATTATTCGTTACAATAACAGAAATTTAATTATTACCGCAACGTCGAAATTGTTGTATCTACGAAAAGTTGTGGGAGGTTTGAGAGTAATTTTATCATACAAAAAATGTCTCTCAACTCTCTCACAACGTTTTATGAGTAAGTTTTTTTCTTCTTCAATTTAATTATTACCGCAACGTCGAAATTGTTGTATCTACGAAAAGTTGTGAGATTTTTGAGAGACAGTTTATCATACAAAAAATGTCTCTCAACTCTCTCACAACGTTTTATGAGTAAGTTTTTTTCTTCTTCAAACTGCACAATAAAATTATTCGTTAAAGTAACAAAAATTTAATTATTACCGCATCGTCGAAATTGTCGTATCTACAAAAAGTTGTGAGAAGTTTGAAAGACAGTTTATCATACAAAAAACGTCTCTCAACCCTCTCACAACGATTTATGAAAAAGTTTTTTTTCTTCTCCAAACTTCACAATCCATAAGTGTGTTTTTTTATTTCCTGCTAAACTAATTTTTCGACGACTTTGTATGGGGGCAGCTTAAAATCGCTTAGCTCCCCATACAAAGTGGTCGAAAAATTAGTTTAGCACAGAATAAAATATAGGCCAAATTTATTCGTTGCAATAACAAAAATTTAGTTATTACAGCAAGAACGAAATTGTCGTATATACGAAACCTATCATTGTAGAAATGTAAACACAATAAATTATATATTTTAATCTTTCGATGGTACGGTATTCTATCAGTGTATTATAGAACACTTTTATAAGTTTTGTATCATATCACGAAGTATTGTGTTGCTAAAAAAAACCTCGTTGCCCAGCGTGATGGAATACATATGTATCTTCGTCAACATAGCTGTGCCACATTCCACCAACTGTTATCACTACGAGTATCATCCGTCCTTGGGATGCAGCATCAATGTGCATTAACTTAAAAATAAACTTTAAAATTCAATCAAACATCTATCAATTCATAGAAGTGCGATACAATCTTATGTTATGTGATGTGTGACACTTAAATGAAAAGCAAAAAAATTACAACAAATATGACAATTTTATGTGAGAAATTGAATTAAATTAATTAAACTTTAATCTTGAATTATCAATGGTGGTGGCGGTGGCATGAGCTGCGTGAGTTTCATGTCAAATCTGTGGAAAAATTACACATACCTACAGATATTTTCCAACTGCCTACCAAAATTAGATGATTTGTTGTTTAGGGGCCTCACCTTAAATCAGTTTCAACAATCTTAAAATAAATATCTAAATTTTAAGTTTCATTCAATTTAGCCGAATACATCGATAATGGGCATGTTGTGAGAAACACCCGCACCACATGAAATGACAAAGACACTCATTAGTACCCTGAAGAGTAGCAGAGCCCAAATGCGCACCATTTGGTTAAGACAAAGTCATATGAACTCCGCGCATGCGCATGAAGGTATATATCGTAGTACTACTTAAGAAAATGAGTATTACTTTGTAGACTCGAGCGCAATCAGCCGCTAGTTCATTCATTCATGCGAGTATGGGTGCAGTGGTGGGCAAAAAACGCCTCCAAAATAAAGTTAGAGTCAGTTTAGCTCCAAGCAAATAAATATATCTACATATTGATGATTGTAATCATAGTGACTGATGCTCATGTTGATGGTCCAACCTAATGATGGTGTTAAAATCAAATTAACAACAGATTATGACTCGTTGAGTTTTCAATTCATTCATTTTTAAATGAAAATGAATAAAAGAGAAGGGCAACATGCTTAACGGAAATTGAGGTGGAGTATAGACATCCTAAAGGTATAAACTAAATACTGCCATCTGGTATAGTTTATTCGTAACAGTTAACAAAGAGAGAAGAAACCCTATGGGGGTTTTCTATCTCCTAGAGGTCGGCATATAAGATTCACATTCCAGTGGACCATTTCACTTTCTGTAGTTCTGTAAACAAAAATTGCGAGTGTTATAAAAATGTAGTTTTTTAAAGGGGTTTTCAATAAGAGCGCTACAAAGGTTTTTTTAAATAAAACAAAACCGGTTTTAGATACCAATGAAATTCTTTATTCCTGTGAAAGTACGTTCGATGCCATTATGTATGGAACTCGATTTCTTTCGCATGGCCACCACGGGCACGCTGCAGAAGTCCAAACGCTGAACCCAATTTTCGACGGTTTTCAAGCATAAATAGGCCGATACTGCTGCAATTTCACGTTCGATATTTGTACGAAGTTCATCAATCGTCACTGGCTTATTGGCATTGACCATTGACTTGACGTAGCCCCACAGGAAATAATGTAACGGCGCCAAATCGCACGACCGAGGCGGCCAATCGACTGGGCCATTTCGTGAGATAACACGTTCACCAAACTTGGTTTCCAATAAATTGATTGTGGCATTCGCTGTGTGGCTTGTACCGCCGCCCTGTTGGAACCACATGTCCTCCAAGTCCATATTATCCAATTGGTGCCAAAAATATTCGGTTATCATTGAACGGTAGCGATTCGCATGCGTAGTAATGTGCCGGTCTTGATCATAACAGAAGAAGTACGGCCCAATGACGCCGCCGGCCCATAAACCGCACCAAACCGTAATTTTTTCGGGATGCAATGATGACTCATGGATTACGTGTGGATTGCTGTCTGACCAATAACGCATATTTTGCTTATTGACGAAGCCATTCAGCCAGAAATGAGCTCATCGCTGAAGATGATTTTCCGATGAAAATCCGAATCATTTTCAAGTTGTTGCTCAGCCCAATTCACGAACATACGACACTTATGGTGGTCAAGCGGCTTCAGTTCTTGCGTCAATTTGATCTTGTAAGGATGTAGGCCAAGATCTTTTCGCAATAATCGCAACAACGACGTCACAGAGATGCCCAACGCTTGAGAGCGACGTGTGAACTGTAGCCTCAGCGGCAGCAGTATTCTCGACACTTCTTTGTCTCACTGGCACGGGAACATTTCGTACTGTGCCTGTGGATTCTATTTATTCCACTAGACGCTCAATTGTTGATCTGGTAGGACGATTATGACGACCATAAATTGGACGTAGCGCTCTTAAAATTGAGGCCACTGACTCCAAATTTCGGTAATAAATTTTAATAATTTCGACTCGTTGTTGGCTCGTATATCATTCCATGATGAAATGGCAAACCTTTGCTGTCTTTTGTAGCGTCTCTGTTGAAAAACCCTTTATATGCTCCACAGTTGCCAACACTGTGTAGTTTCCGTCGTGTGTAATTTTAGTAAAACTGACGAAGTTTTTTCCATTTTCTCATGTTCGATTATCTATAATTTTCTTTGTAGTTGATCGCTTTGTTTAGCATTAATAGAGGCTTACGCCGATTTTTTCCCATTCGGCGGCGGCGTAGGGACCTAAGAATGCAGGCGGCGGCGGCTTGGTCGGCTAATTGCATTATTATTGCAACCGTTTCTAATGGTGACCAATTCTAATGTGATTATCTCTTTGAAAATATTTAGGTATTTGGTGCCTTTTTTTGGGTTCATATTAGAGTATTCAGTGGCCTCAACTTTAAGAGGCCTCAACAATCAGCGATGAGGCTGATTTCTGGCTGAATGGCTTCGTCAATAAGCAAAATATGCGTTATTGGTCAGACAGCAATCCACACGTAATCCATGAGTCATCATTGCATCCCGAAAAAATTACGGTTTGGTGCGGTTTATGGGCCGGCGACGTCATTGGGCTGGCGGCGTCATTTGGCCGTACTTCTTCCGTGATGATCAAGACCGGCACACTACTGTGAATGCGAATCGCTACCGTTCAATGATAACCGAATATGTTTGGCCCCAATTGGATTATATGGACTTGGAGGACATGTGGTTCCAACAGGACGGCGACACAAGCCACACAGCGAATGCCACAATCAATTTATTGGAAACCAAGTTTGGTGAACGTGTTATCTCACGAAATGGCCCAGTCGATTGGCCGCCTCGATCGTATGATTTGACGCCGTTAGATTATTTCCTGTGGGGCTACGTCAAGTCTATGGTCTATGCCAACAAGCCAGCGATGATTGATGAACTTCGTACGAATATCGAACGTGAAATTGCAGCAGTATCGGCCGATTTATGCTTGAAAACCGTCGAAAATTGGGTTCAGCGTTTGGACTTCTGCAAGCGTGCCCGTGGTGGCCATGCGAAAGAAATCGGGTTCCATACATAATGGCATCGAACGTACTTTCACAGGAATAAAGAATTTCATTGGTATCTAAAACCGGTTTTGTTTTATTTAAAAAAACTTTTGTAGCGCTCTTATTGAAAAACCCGATAGTTTTAGTGGATGATTCTAACAACTTTGATATTCCTCGAATTGATCCGTTAATTTCTCCTGATGATAGTTACCATCCAACGCTGGGAATTAATTATACATACGATACCATGCAGGTTGGTTGCAATGGCCATATGTTGGTCTATGCTTTTCGCGTGCGAACTTTATTCTTTTGAACAATCGTATCTTTGATACCAACGGTATAGTAAATGTCAGTGTGGTAATGCTTTGTAATTTGAAATCGCCCGGGATGAAATTCTATAATATTATTAATGGCTATGTTTCTAAGTCTGTGTCCAAGAGGTCTATAATGGGTAATACTGGTCCCCCATGGTCCGCAAGGGCTCTAAACAGTCTTAAGAATATAAGGAATAGATGTTCGAAAAAGTATAAAAAATCTGGACTGCTTGCAGACTATGCTTGATATATTGTTGCTAGGAGTAAAAATAACTCCAAATCTCGTGAGAGTTATAGATTACATTTGGATAATTTGAAGGGTAGTTTTAAACGGAACCCCAAATCAATCTTTAGATTTGCTAACTTGACGCGTAATTCGTCTTCCACACCTTGTAGGATTAAAATGAATGGTATTGATAATTCAGATGAGGAGTCTATTTTGCTAATTGTTTCGCCGATTTTTTCCAATTTATTTATTCCACCCGAGCCTATGATATTTCCAAATCATACCCATACACTGTCCGCTCTACCATTCCGTTTGACGCACCTATCGTAAATTCTTCGTGGTTGCCAGATAATTTGATCCGATTGAAAGCCTCAAATAAAGCTGGTCCTAATGGTATCCCGGAATCTATGTTGAAATACTACTCGAATTCTCTCAGCTTACCGGTGACTCTCTTATTTAACGTTTCGTTGAAGTTCGGTCATTTTTCTGCACAGTGGTGGAGCTCTTATTTAATCCCTCTCCTCGTAGTTTAGTAAATGTTGCAAATTATAGGGGAATTGCAAAATTGAGTGCCATTCCTAAACTTTTTGAGAAGTTTGAGAAGAAGTTAGTGTTTCCTAAATTGTAGATCCATGTCAACATGGCTTTCGGAAGCGTCGTTCCACCGTGACTAATTTGCTTCAGTTGTCGTCTTATATTATTGACGGCATTATTAATGGAGATCAAACTGATGTGATTTTTACCGATTTTAGTAAGGCTTTTGATAAAGTTAACCACAATTTGTTATTATATAAACTCGGGTCAATGGGTTTTAATTTTAACATGCTGAATTGGATTAGTTCTTACTTAATGAACCGAGAATAGATGGTATCATTTGGCCGATCATTCTCAAGATCTATTTTTGTGTCATCTGGGGTGCCTCAGGGCAGTCATCTTGGCCCGGTTATATTCTTGTTATTCATTAACGACTTACCCGCCTCCATAATGCACTCTGAATTGTTAATGTACGCTGCTGACGTGAAGATCTATTTTTCTTACAAGGATCCTTGTCAATATACTTTACTTCAGAGGGATTTGTCTACTTTCCAGAAAGTGATGGGAAACCAATTTGATGGAGCTTAATTTTGCGAAATGTAAGCATATGCTGTCCTCTAGGTCATCATTCTTTTCGGCAAAACACATTTTAGGTGGCAATGTTCTTGAATCGGTGGATTCATTTGTTGATCTTGTTGTTCTCTTGGACAAAAAATTGAATTGCAACTCCCACATAATGACGATGGTAAACAAGGCTTATGGCGTTCTGAACTTTATTAAACGTTGGGTAAAGGAATAGTCAAATCCCTAAGTTAGGAAAAATCTTTTTTCTTCACTAGTCTGCCCTGTTCTCGAATATGGATCTGTTGTTTGGGACCCTCAATACAATTTGTATGTTAATATGATTGTATCGGTCCAGAAACAGTTTCTCATTTTTTGTCTGAGGAGCCTTCAATGGAACACGGACCATAATCTTCCTTCGATAGCAGTAGACTAGCATTGATCAGATTGCCGACTCTTCTTAGTAGTAGGCGTTCCATGATAAACTCTATTACAGTTTTGAAGATAATTGATGGAGGTCTAAGTTCTGAATTTCTGTTATCTAAGATTTTCATAAATGTCCCATTGAGACCCACGAGGTACTATAAACTCATTCACATCGAGTTTCAGCGTTCAAATAATGTGTCCTTTGATCCAGTTAGGAGAATATGTCGTGACTTTAATGAGCTACATCAGTTTATTGATTCCACTGGTAGTTGGGAAACTACAAAGTCTAGGATAGTTTTTCATTTGAACCGATTGCATTAGTGCTATATATTCCTTTACAAATGTAAATTTACATTCTCCTTACTATCTGGTCTGAATTATAAAATGGTTTTGGTTTTATTCGTAATTATTATATATTATGAAGTCTTTGTTATATTAATATCTCGTGATGTACTTTTATACTTATATTTGTTTGTGTAGTACCAACTGGTGAAGCATTTCAGTAGGTGGTTGCAACGTGTGAACTTATAATCCTTGCTCTCCCGTTATATATCGGTCAAATAATGTGTACGATCTTCTCACGTTATGGCGACGTGGCACTCTCGGTCGGTAGAGGCGGGTAAGAGTGGTGGATGTAAGTTACGGAACTAATGACAATACAAGTAGTATGTTACCAGAAATGAATAAAACAATAAACCGTATTCACAATCCTAAAAAAATTACAAAACGGTCATGGAACGTAGCGTCAGCCTATTTGCCGTATGCAGATGCTGGACCACGGTCGTCACAGGGAAGTTTAAAATGGGTCTCGTTCTTTATGCGGACGTCAATCTGCACCACAAAATTTCATGGAGTACCGGAGTGAGACTGGAATATGTACAAAATTCGGCATAAATAATATAAGAAAGCGTTAAAATCTTCAAAGAGTAGTTCTTGGAAGCATTACTGCGAAGCCATTGAAAACGCGGCTGATACCTCCAGACTGCGCAAAGATCTCTCAACGACTCTCACATCTCTAAGATATCTGAAGGAATGATGAATCGGTGGATCTCCTGCTCCTGGCCCGACTACATAAGGCCGGATTCTCTAAACAATCACGTCATCTTGCAGGTTACGCGAAACATCGTGATAAAATAAAAACTACACTAGGCAATAGGACGTTTTAAGCCCTATAAATCACCTGCTTTCTGAAAATGTATATGAGTTGTATCAAGCTATCCCATATTTCCGTTATAAGGAGTGAATGCCAATTACGAAAGTGGAGTGGAGAAACCATTGCATAAAAAAAATGGTTTCCCATTACATGCCATGAAGGAACTGGGGAGAGCTTCTCACAACCAGTGAGCTGTGCGCTTTCTAGTTTTATACTCACTGATAGGGCGATACAGTTTTACACCGGTTCTGAACGGTATTTGGAGAAGCTTTTTCATGGCTAAATACTCGATAGTGTCGCCGTCACTATGCGAGGTGACCGCCGCCAAAAGAAATTTAAGGTGGTCAGAGTAGGGATCGAACCCTGGATCTCAAGTACAAGAGGCGCGCACACTACCATTGCACCACCGACGGCCACAGAAACCATCGCATATTAGTCCAAAAGTCGGTAGACCAATGCGTTTCTCATATGATGAAATGATTGACTCATATCTGCGAACGGTCGTCATATAGGAGTAGGTATTTCTCAACTGTCCGCATGTCAACACTTTTACAATACTACGGAAACAGCTCCGCACGCTTTAGTGAGTTTTATAGATTAATCGATTTACCAAAAGGAATACACTCTTGTCGATAAAATCAGCTGTATCGGACCAGGGTACCATTAATTTGATATATGGATTGCCTACACGAAGGTGCATAACTTCGTTCCTGTGTCACACGACTTTCACTCGAAGTGTGAATAAAGGGACATCCAAAGCGGAAGTCCTATCTCCACTTCTCTGAAATTTAGAACTGGATAGTATTTTGCTATAGGTAGCGGGATTAGGTTGCACAGTCTGACAGTTATTCAGTGACGACCTGCAAATTGCTGGACAAGGTAAATACCATTCCATATGCAGAGATGCATTCCTGGACTTGATCACAAAATCTTAATCACCGGGAAGCAGACGTTTTCGTTTATTCAGCCATTGTATTAATGTGGTAGATACATCTAGGTGTGATTCTGTGCGGAAAGTTTATTTTCAAGTCAAACACTATGGATAGTAACGTGTACAATGGCCATCGGAGGACTACGGGGTCTATCCTCAAAAATAGTCTACTGGTTAAATGCAGCTGTTATCTGTCCGATATTTCTGTATGGTAAGTGGAATGCCAACAAAAAAAAAAATGAGTGGAGCGCGACGTTTCCCTGCTCTCTCTCTTACTCTCATCGTTGAATATTTCAATACAGGAGCAGTTCTCTGATGATGTTATTCTATCTTCCAACCATATTTAAATAAAATTACATAAAGTATGTAAAAAGTATGAAATAATCAAGTTAATCTATATTCTGAGAATCTAATCTATTCTGAGAATCTGTATTCCTGACCTCGAGAACAGCAGCGCATCTGCACCATGCAGTTCCATCTTCACTTTAGATGGATGCAGGGACATATCAAAATTACAGGGAACTATAAAGGGGTTCAGCTGGTGGGATTAGGGACTACCTGACTTGTTCCACAGGATATGGAACATGTGGGTATGCCCCTTTCTGCATGCAAGCCCATGCTTAAAACCGCAGTTCTCAGAAATGCGAATGGTGGATGGTCCTGATGCACAATTGCAAGATCACTGGACAAGTATGTCCACGTTATGACCTGAATCGTACACTAAACTTGGTATCCATTCCTAGATAAGATATTTCTATGTTACTCGTAGTAGCTATGAGCACTGGGCACTGTTTAATAGGCAGACTAGCGTCTATACTTGGAATCTCAGTACATTATTATTATTATTATTATTATTCTTATCCCACGCCTCTGTCCCCCCCAGATACCGTGCGAGCTGGGGTCCATTTATAGTTAAACATGACGGTGGGCACGGCCACAAGTCACTTCAGCACTAGATATATACATATATATTTATTTTTTTTTTTCCCATAAGTTACTTGATTGTATTCAAGAATCTCAATGTAAAAAGTTTCGCATTATTCTGCAAGTGTCCAGAACAACGGCCTTACACATACTATGCACTTTCCGAGTCAACTTCAAATCACGTAAATTTCCAGCACAACACCTGTACTAGAAATCACGATTGGTACGATTTCCAATTTCTTCAAATGCTCTCTTTGCTTTATTTCAAAAGCCAGATCGGCATATTTTGACAACTTTTCACCAATTGTTCGGTTGACATTACCCGTAAGCGGTATAGCGATGTCTATAATGTAGCCTTGCCTTCTGCTTTTATCAATCCATATTATATCAGGCCTATTCGCGTTGATTGTGCGGTCCGTTGATTTGCTGCGATCCCAATATAATTTATAGTCTCCATTAAGCATTACCTCAGCGGGTTGGTACTGGTAATATGGTAAGTTGTTCTCCACGAATCCGCTTCTCACTGCTAATACCTGATGTATTATTTTGGCGACGTTGTTGTGCCGTTTGAGGTATGCTGACGCGGCCATTGTGGGACATCCATTGATTATGTGTTGCGTGGTTTCAGCTCCTTGGCCACAGCGTCGGCATGACCCATCAATATCCTCATGTAGTATTATCCTGCGATAATTCCTAGTAGGCATAATTCCATCTTGTATTGCCATTACAAATGCTTCTGTTTCCGGAAACAGTTGTCCATGTCGGAAACATACAGTGGATGCATATTTATCAACATTTTCCGCTAGTAGTTGATGCTGGAATCTACCATGAATGGCCTTATGTTTCCATTGATCTATTATAGTGGCTTCACCACTTATATGACTCATAGGAACTAAATCAAGAAATGCAAGTTTCAAAGGGGTGTGCCCCTGATCTAAGTTCACCAAGATGAAGTACTTATAAATTGTCGATGCAGTTGCATAAAAGAAATCTCTTAGTTTCTGGATCTGGCTATAATGCTGATTAGGTACGTTAACCAGTCCTTGTCAGCCAATTGTTCTGGGTAAGATCACCCTTTCAACTGCAGCCTGTGGATGATGTTCTCCGTGTCTTGTTAATGTAGTTCGTATCTTTCTATGTATAGATTCCAATTCCGTGTCGCACCACATGATCAAGCCAAAAGAATACGTTAGAATCGGAATAGCAAAGGTGTTTAAAGCTCGAAACAAATTTTTCGCATTCAGTTTTGTTTTACATAATTTTTCCATCCGTATTTCGAAACGTTCCTGTAGTTTATTCCTGATAGTTGTGTGGTGTATGCCCCTCATTTCCTCTACACCCAGATATTTATATGTTTGATCAGACTCCAACATTTGTATCACGCCGTCATCTAGTGAGAACCAATCAGACTGTGTCATTTAGCCTCGTATCATTTCAACAGATTTACATTTATCGAATCCAAACTGCATACATATGTCGGTACTGAATCTTTCGACAGTATTAAGTAGGTTTGCTAGATGATATCTTGACCTGGCGAACAATTTTAAGTCATCCATGTATAGGAGATGGGGGATGATGGTTTGCCGCTCCTGATATTTGACACGATATCCATTAGGTGAATTATTCAAGGCCCTGCTAAGAGGAGTAAGACTCAAACAAAACCATAAGGGGCTAAATGTGTCTCCTTGGAATATTCCTCTTCTTATGTGAATTTCCCTAGTACAAATTTCCCCAAGATGTAAATGTGTTCTCCATAATGGCATTATTCTCTCAAAGAAAGCTATTATCTTTTCATCAACACCATTGTCCGTAATAGACTTGTGTCGAACTCGTTCACTAGTTCTCGAACTCGTTCATTTAAGGTGCCCGGTCGTAACAATAACGAACATACTCGCCGTATCGAAAATGAGCATTATGTTCATGAGGGTGATATCTGGTCACCCTAAATGAACTAGGTAGTTCATGAACTACCCAACTCAAGTCCGTAAGCGTTTGTAAGAGGTAGGAGTGTGGTACGCTATCAAATGCTTTCCTATAATCGATGTAGGCCACGCTTAAGTTTCTGTTGTGGCAGATTGAGTTCCTAGTTATAATAGCGTCTATTGTTATCAGCTCCTTGCAACCTCGTGAATTTTTGGAGCATTATTATTATTATTATTATTTATTTCGTCTATCATTAATACGATTAAAAAGTACATATATTTACCTTAATATTTACAAAATTTGAGAATTTACTAGAAGTATTGCAGCAAATAGTAATTTTTTTTTGTTTATTTTTATATAAGAATTATTTTGAAGATATTGATACAATTTAGTGCAAAAAGATAGGATAAAAACACATTTAAATTTTTAAAGAAATTTTGGAATTATGCCTTCTATCATTTTCATCCCTGAAGATGTAGAAAAATTAATTATGCAAATTTCTTATTACTACATAGTTCGAAGATCTGTTACGGTCTTCGAATCTTTGTGTACGTTTTACTGTGTTGAGCAAATCCATTTTGGAGCGACTGTGGAGAAGAGTGGTCGAAAAACGTCTGTTTAGATCGAAAATGATTTTAAGGATTATTGTAGTTGACACACAAATGCATGAATTCATATCATCCAGCTGAAATCGGCTTTAAAAAAATGTTTACCTAAAGTGGATTTAAACTCATTTCGGTAGCGGACACTTTTTAGATTTGTTTCCTTTTCAAGATTTCCGATATGTAGGATCATCTGTGAAATTTGATGAATTTATCAATGCTAAACTTACCGATTCAAATTCCCATTTGTTTCAAATGATCACAGAACCCCCTGTAAATTAAATACATTTGTTCTATTTTGTAACTAACTCGTAATTAAGTACCAGAAATTCAATATGAGTCGTAACCTAATTTGAGTTGGCAACTCCACCTAAGGGCATTTCTAAGTAGGTAGGTCGGTCGGTCGGTCGGTCGGTCGTTTATAACCCACCACCACAAATCTCTTTCACTTGTTCGAATGACTGATAAAATTAAATCGTTCGAATGACTGATAAATTTTATGAAAAATATTCACAAAAAGAAAATGTTTTGTTTTTTATTGTTATGGAACATAAAGAAAAAGAAAAGAAACAAATCATAAAAGCTGCACCAAAAAACAGAATAAATTTCAAGTTTATGGGAATTTAAAATGCAAATGTTGCTGGAATATTGTTGGGGTCTGTCTCTGTTTCACTTTACACCGAGTGCCGGTTTAAAGCGGAGCGCTATTACATCATTCGCGTGTATCGGTATTGGGATAGATGAATATTGCATAATACATAAACTGATAATTAACATAACAAAAGAAAAGGAAAAAGAAAAAAAAAACAAAAACATATCAATCGTTTTAGAAATGGAAATTTATAAGTTTTAAGTTTTATTTTTAAAACATATATTACTGTTAAAATTTTAACTTTCAAACTTCAAGATAAAAAAAAAAACAACAGGTATTATGCAATTCTTATGGTGGAATAATAAAATTTCTCGAAAATATCCAAACATTATGGTGCAGTGGTTTTGGGTTTACAGTGCATTAGGTTGGGTCATTATAACGCTGTTTCACTGTTCGGAAACGGTTGCCCGGTCAAAGTGGCCCACCGACACCAGAGACACGTCTGTAAAATATATTTTGAATCGCTCAATATTTTCCGTTTGTTCTTTGGAGACAAATATTGTGAAATTTGATGCAAAAATACTAGGTTTAATCAATTTATCGCATAATCATTGAATTTGATTAATCACTTCATTTTGAGTAATCAAGATTAGCTAAAGTGAGAAGACGAAACGAAGGACCAGCCTGATTGGTTATGCGATCACTGATACGTCTCAGGATTATTAGGTGACCCTGTCACTGAAGCTCTTCGAACTAGTGAAAATACTCCTCCGTCCTTTGAAGACAGATGAGCCAACACCCCTGGCTAACAGCGGATCAAAATTGAAGAAACCAAAATCCGGTTTTAACACACTGCATTCTGGTCAGCGTTTGATCCATAATTGGCGGCTGAGACATAATCATCCTGGCTGGGTTTACCTCCCGCCACCTTTATATAGGCAATGAAACTATACAGAAAATATACATAATAAACAAAGAAACCCCTAACTTTTGACGACCCTCGCAAACGATTTGAGGAGATGTACCTGGAATGTGCGAACACTATACAGGACGGCTGCCACTTTCCAACTGGCGGATGACCTCGAAAAATCTAAAGATGACATTACAGCTATCCCGGACAGGATATGGTTGCACCAGAAAAAAAACTGTGATATTTACTACAGATGCCATGAGCGAAAGTACGGATACGGGATATTTCGTACAATATACGAAAAACTTTCGTACGAATGAGTTAGAATTTTTTTTTGTATTATTTACAAAACTTTCGTAGAAGTACGAAAATAATGTTGTAAGATTACGAAATTTGCTTTTTAGTTTCACAAAATCTTTTGTAAATATTACGCACGATAATTAGTTCAGCACTTGATCAACACTTGAAATACACCTGGAATCTCATCAGTACTTGCATGGATATCGGAAACTAATTTCGATTGTTTTTGGAAATGTCTCTTAAAAGCACTTATAGTTGAGACTCTTTCACCGCAATTGTTGGATCTGCAACTAAAGCCACATCTATTGCTTTTATTATGCATTAGCCTGAAATGCTTTGAGAAACAAGTTTCATTCGGCAGAAAGACTTGGCACATATAACAATACGGAAACACGACTTTTTACTCTGAAAGGCACAGAAAACTGAAAAAAACAAATGGAATTTTTGTTCTTCTTTAAACAGCAAAGCCTACTTTGATTTGTTTAAATTATTTTCTAGCTAGGCTGACCATACTCTTTTTACAAGAATCGTCATATAGAGAAAAATTACTTCAAATTGGTATTAAATAAGATTATGGCCACCCTGCTTATGAGAGCGAGAGAGTATGTGTTTAACTATGAGAGTTATTTTCTCTTAATTAGCCTCCTGGGAAAGTGTCTTTCGACCAACCATCGGTAATCACAGTGTACATGATACCGACAATGGTATAAGACTGATAGACTTCACCGTTGCAAAGAACGTGGTAGTTACCAGCACATGATTTTATCATAAAGACATACATAAGGCGACCTGGTTATCTCCTGATCAGAGAACGAAGAGCCAAAATAATCACTTGATAATTATATGGCAGGCACTCTTCTAGTGTAATGAATGTACGAGTGATTCGAGGTGCCAATATCGAATGGGATCATTACCTGGTGGCTGCGAAAGTTCGCACTAGCCTGAACAGGGCAAAATGCCGAACCCGGGACAAGATAGATATTGTCAAACTACAAATACCGGAGATAACAATGTCCTATCAAAAAAGGCTCACTCACTCTCCTGCTAGAGCAGAACACTCCCCCTCCTGAAGTCCCAGAAGCGCAGTGGAAGAACATCTCCAATTCTTTTGAAACCGCTGCAAGGACTGAACTTGGCTATCAGAAACCTCAGAAGGATAAGCCATAGGACGACGAAGAATGTCGCATTGCATCAGATGAAAAATACGCTGCACGTATGGCAACGTGCTGCACGCTGAAAAATAACGTCACTAGCAGCATATGGCGGGAACCATGCAATTGTTTGCAAACATTGTTTTCGCGAATTGACGAGCTGCTACTTTTTGTTTCTTCATTATCTGTCACGTTTTTGTTTTTCGCAGTTTTCAACAAACAAAGCCACATTTGGCTCACCAACACATATATTATAACCTATAAATCATTGTGTCCTAAACATATGATGTTGAATAGTAAACACAATGTGTTTCGACGCAAGTATACTATATTTGCGACAAGGTACAAACACGTTATATTTGCATCCAAACAACAAAAAACATAAAAATTTTCTGCGTGTTCGAATGAGCACTACAAGAGGCAGAGAAGGGAACAACACCAACAATTTAGGAGGAAAAAATGGCAGTGGAAGCTGAGAAAGAGACTGAAAAGTTGAACAATGAATCCCGAAAATTCTTCCAAAGGGTACGAATAATGGGCTGCTCTCCTGCAACGAGGAGAATTCGAATCTGGTGACAGATAAGCAGTGTGTGCTTAAAATGTGACCACTTTTCAACAATAATCCACTCAGATTCTTCCACCGAAGATCAGGAGGTACTGATTGTGCAAACAGTGTAGATTGTCCCCGACCCCAGCCCCCTCCCCCCACCCCAGACCAGATTGAAACGGCAATCTCCCGGCTTGAGAATGATAAAGGCCTTGGTTCGGATAGGCTACCCGCTGAACTTTTTAAGGCCGGTGGCAAAGGACTGCTAGCCCACATGCATTAACTTATATGAGTTATATTGTTGGGGGAATCTATGCCTGACGTTTGGAGTCTTAGTGTCCTGTATTCAAAAAGGGTGATCCGTGTATGTTCCAACTATCGCGGTATCAGCCTTTTATCCATCGCGTATAAGGTCTTGTCGGGCGTATTATGTGAAAGACAAAAGCCAATGGTTGAAAACCTGATTGAACCTAATCAGTGTGGTTTTAAACTAGGCAAGTCCGCGACTGACCAAAAATGCCCTCTACGCCAAATCCTGGAAAAGACCCACGAAAAGCAAATCGATACATACCATCTTTTAGTCCATTACAAAGTTGATTTCGATATCCCCATACAGGGAAAAGTGTACGAAGCTACGTGTGAGCTTGGGATTCCGGCAAAACTGATCCGCCTCTGTAGAATGACGCTGACCATCACCAAATCAGCAGTGAAAATGGGAAAGACCTCACTGAACCATTCTGTACCAGGCGAGGACTGAGACAAGGTGATATAATTTCGTGCAATCTCTTCAACATCTTAATGGAGATAATAATGAGAGAGGAGATAATGAGAGAAACGGCGTATGCTGACGACATAGACATCATTGGCGAAATTTGCCAGAGGTTACTGGAGTATTTTCAAGAATCGAAAAAGAATCAGCGATTAACCGTTTGGAAAGTGTTTATTCATCATCAGGTGCCTTAGCGTTTGTTCCATTGCCTCCATTCTCTTCCCCGTGTCGTCTACTAGGGAATCCGCCTGTACATGGGTCTTAGAGAGGAATTTTTTCTTCTTCGACATGCCGTTGACGCTGCCCACCTATTTACTGAATAGTCTTCAGGAGTTGCGTCTCGACTTTCTTAATATTGCATTGTATTCATTGAGACTCATCTGATAGTCCTCCCTGTATATTGGTAGTTTCTTACGCGTGGCCCTGTTGTAAAGTCTACGGTCATTCCCCTGTAACCCAGGGGTTTTCTTGGGCCGATTTCATTTCCCGAAGTGGGCAGTTGTCTTCGAAAGACTTTACTAGTGTTTTTCTTGGCCCGATTTCATTTCCCGAAGTGGGCAGTTGTCTTCGAAAGACTTTACTAGTGTTTTTCTTGGCCCGATTTCATTTCCCGAAGTGGGCAGTTGTCTTCGAAGGACTTTACTAGTGCTTGCGTAGTCTTTGTCACTTTATCGTCCAATTTGTCCCTACTAGTGATCTAGTCGAGTCCTAAGTAGTCTTCCGAACTTTTTTCAGTTTGTCTTGGTCCTGTTTCGGAAACCTATCGGTCCTGTTTCGGAAACCTATCGGTAGCCGTGTTATCCTGACTCTTATATATCTGTGATCAGAGAATGAGTGCAAATTTGAAACACTCCATTATTGAATGTCGCCTATAAGGTTTTCAGACCAAATTGTGATATCTAACACCTCTTTCCTAACTTGGTTGACAAAAGTTACTTTGTTCCCAATATTCAGTGTGAAAAGGTCGTTAATATTCAAATATTCTACAAGGGTATGTCCCCTACGGTTACAGTTAGTACTACCCCTCGACGTGTGGTGAGAGTTAGAGTCACTACCTATTAATACTTCGTTACCTGTATGTTTGGCCGTCTCTACCAGTCGTAGTAATTCAGACGATGCCTAGATGAACCGGATGACTAGATGAACCGCCCTTTATTCAAAGACAGCTCAATTTTCCGTTACCGCAAACATTTGTTTCCCAGTGTAATGTAACCCCTAAGTTAGTTGTTATCACTTAACGAAGAATTTAATAGTTTACAAGATTTGTTTATTTTATGTTTTTTTTGTAAATTTGGAATTGTTGACCTAGATCTACTCCATATTTTGGTTTTATTACAAGAGATTAAGAACAATGTAAATACTAACACCATTTCAACAGATTCAGTTGTAGGAGAGAAACAGATTACAGATTTGTGGGTAAAGGAAATATATGAAGGTTGAGTGATAACGATATTCACAACATATGTATATTATTTGAAGTTTCAGATATCAAAATATCACGAGATTCTCTTCAAGTTACAGACTTGAAATGCCATGCGCTGCAGCACTTTGATAATAATATCGCCAATTCTTTTGCTAATAGGAATTTCATTTACATTTTCACTTTTATTTGAAATCATTATCTACAATGTCCACTCGTTTTCTTCTTCATCGAATTGTTGGCATGTATCGTGCTTATTTGCGATCCGGTTTCAAATCGAACTAATCGTTTTTACGTAGAAGGAATTCATCCCAAAAATGCACCCATGGGCGTCATTGACTTAATGCCACAAATATTTGATTTTTTTAGACGTCATTTACCTGTGGGATCGATTGAAAAGTGGGATGCATTTAATGTTTGTCTAGGAATTAACGAATTTAAAATTAAATATAGAACAATTCAGTCATCATAGTCAAAAGTTGTCAAAGATGCCGTCACGTAAAATTAATGGGCCGGTTTGCATTCATCGTACCTAAGGTGAGTGCCAATACAGCTGATGCAGGAAATCGCTGGTAAAAGGTGGTAGAACAAGAAAAAGAAAATACATGCCCTCAATAAACCGCCCGTTTGTGTCTGATAGAACATTTTAGTTGTGTTGATACAGGCAGATGCATAAGTTAGTGAAACATTTGCCTTGTGTATCAGCTCATTATAGAATCTGTTCCCAGGGCAAATGAGCCAAAAAATTTTATTTTATTTGCATTCTAACAACGCTGCAGAATCCGCTATTTTACTAATCGAATTTTCTCGAAACATAAGGTTACATAGTGTACTGGATTACAAGTCGACAAGCAAAGCTGTACCTGTGATATCCTGTCCGAACCTGATCTACAAACGATTGTCAATAGCCTTTAAGAGCACCACAATTTGATTTTCTGCGTTAGACACTTCAGATCCTCCCAGCGGTTTCTTGGTGCATTTATATTTCAAACGCAAGATTAGGGAGGAATGGACACGCTGAAAAATAACGGCCTCTCTAATATATTCTCCCAAACATATTCTGCAGGAACCATGTAGTATATGTTTGGAACACACTTCAAACATTAATATGTTTGCAAGTCCCAAACTCACTTGTGTTTAAATGTAAACAGCATCATGTTTACTGGCAAACATGCCCTTTCCAGTTTCTTTCCTCAAAATCGTTTCTTACTAAAATATATATACGAAACACATACACAAAAACCAAACTAACATCACAAACCATTTAAGCGTGCGAGCCTTCGTTTATTCTTTTTTCACTGATCAAGCGCTTTTGATATCATCTGTCCGATGAAGCATTGACGACTGAATACATGAAACTAAAACACAATACATCAACCAAAAGAAGAAACACTGACTTCATCTGCAATTTGCACGTACATTCAGGAATATTTATGACTCACTGTCTGAGAGAATAATGTAAAAACACAGATCCACACTTACAAGACAGCCTCTCTCGTTGTTCCTCGTTTACTCTCTTGCTCTCGAGAGAGCATAGACAGTGCAACAAACACAGCTGTATTTGTATCACAAACATAAATATATGTGGGTCACCTACATTCTAAAATATTAATCATTGTATCTCAAACATGTAATATTGGATAGCAAACACAATATGTTTGGACGCAAGTATATTCTATTTGGACAAGCTCCAAACACACTTTATATTTGCATCCAAACAACAAAAAAGACCGATTTTGCAGCGTGCAGGGATGGAACGGAATTTTCATAATATGGTAATTGAAGGGGAAACTTCGACTCAAAAGTGAATATGATCGTAGCCTCTACGAATATATTTATCGATAGTAAAGAAAATTATTCCGTTTAGCACCGTCTTTAGTCGCGCGAAATTTTCATTACAAAATGTTGTCAATTTTGGTGGCAACTAGAATGTTTAAACCTGAGACCGAACCACCGGTTAACAGAATTTTTTGATAATATTTGAGTGTCGGTTTTTTAAAAAACCCAATTTTCGAATAAGCAGAAACCCGGTTTTACTTTTCTTTTCTTTTCATTTCATTTCATTTCACTTCATTTCATTTCAATTCAATTTAACTCAATTCAATTCACTCACTTCAACTGTCTTCAATTAAATTCAATTCAATTCAATTCAATTCAATTCAATTCAATTCAATTCAATTCAATTCAATTCAATTCAATTCAATTCAATTCAATTCAATTCAATTCAATTCAATTCAATTCAATTCAATTCAATTCAATTCAATTCAATTCAATTCAATTCAATTCAATTCAATTCAATTCAATTCAATTCAATTCAATTCAATTCAATTCAATTCAATTCAATTCAATTCAATTCAATTCAATTCAATTCAATTCAATTCAATTCAATTCAATTCAATTCAATTCAATTCAATTCAATTCAATTCAATTCAATTCAATTCAATTCAATTCAATTCAATTCAATTCAATTCAATTCAATTCAATTCAATTCAATTCAATTCAATTCAATTCAATTCAATTCAATTCAATTCAATTCAATTCAATTCAATTCAATTCAATTCAATTCAATTCAATTCAATTCAATTCAATTCAATTCAATTCAATTCAATTCAATTCAATTCAATTCAATTCAATTCAATTCAATTCAATTCAATTCAATTCAATTCAATTCAATTCTATTCAATTCAATTCAATTCAATTCAATTCATTTCATTTCATTTCATTTCATTTGAATTCAGTTCAATTTAACTCAATTCAATTCAATTCACTCACTTCAATTCAATTCAATTCAATTCAATTCAATTCAATTCAATTCAATTCAATTCAATTCAATTCAATTCAATTCAATTCAATTCAATTCATTTCATTTCATTTCATTTCATTTACTTTCATTTCATTTCATTTCATTTCTTTTCTTTTCTTTTCTTTTCTTTTCTTTTCTTTTCTTTTCTTTTCTTTTCTTTTCTTTTCTTTTCTTTTCTTTTCTTTTCTTTTCTTTTCTTTTCTTTTCTTTTCTTTTCTTTTCTTTTCTTTTCTTTTCTTTTCTTTTCTTTTCTTTTCTTTTCTTTTCTTTTATTTTCTTTTCTTTTCTTTTCTTTTCTTTTCTTTTCTTTTCTTTTCTTTTCTTTTCTTTTCTTTTCTTTTCTTTTCTTTTCTTTTCTCTTCTTTTCTTTTCTTTTCTTTTCTTTTCTTTTCTTTTCATTTCATTTCATTTCACTTCATTTCATTTCATTTCATTTCAATTCAATTTAACTCAATTTAATTCACTCACTTCAACTCAATTCAATTCAGTTCAATTCAATTCAATTCAATTCAATTCAATTCAATTCAATTCAATTCAATTCAATTCAATTCAATTCAATTCAATTCAATTCAATTCAATTCAATTCAATTCAATTCAATTCAATTCAATTCAATTCAATTCAATTCAATTCAATTCAATTCAATTCAATTCAATTCAATTCAATTCAATTCAATTCAATTCAATTCAATTCAATTCAATTCAATTCAATTCAATTCAATTCAATTCAATTCAATTCAATTCAATTCAATTCAATTCAATTCAATTCAATTCAATTCAATTCAATTCAATTCAATTCAATTCAATTCAATTCAATTCAATTCAATTCAATTCAATTCAATTCAATTCAATTCAATTCAATTCAATTCAATTCAATTCAATTCAATTCAATTCAATTCAATTCAATTCAATTCAATTCAATTCAATTCAATTCAATTCAATTCAATTCAATTCAATTCAATTCAATTCAATTCAATTCATTTCATTTCGTTTCATTTAAATTCAGTTCAATTTAACTCAATTCAATTCAATTCACTCACTTCAATTCAATTCAATTCAATTCCATTTAATTCAATTCAATTCAATTTATTTCATTTCATTTCATTTCATTTCATTTCATTTCATTTCATTTCATTTCATTTCTTTTCTTTTCCTTTCTTTGCTTTTCTTTTCTTTTCTTTTCTTTTCTTTTCTTTTCTTTTCTTTTCTTTTCTTTTCTTTTCTTTTCTTTTCTTTTCTTTTCTTTTCTTTTCTCTTCTTTTCTTTTCTTTTCTTTTCTTTTCATTTCATTTCACTTCATTTCATTTCATTTCATTTCATTTCATTTCATTTCAATTCAATTTAACTCAATTCAATTCGCTCACTTCAACTCAATTCAATTAAATTCAATTCAATTCAATTCAATTCAATTCAATTCAATTCAATTCAATTCAATTCAATTCAATTCAATTCAATTCAATTCAATTCAATTCAATTCAATTCAATTCAATTCAATTCAATTCAATTCAATTCAATTCAATTCAATTCAATTCAATTCAATTCACTTCAATTTAATTCAATTCAATTCAATTCAATTCAATGCAATTCAATTCAATTCAATTCAATTCAATTCAATTCAATTCAATTCAATTCAATTCAATTCAATTCAATTCAATTCAATTCAATTCAATTCAATTCAATTCAATTCAATTCAGTTCAATTCAATTCAATTCAATTCAATTCAATTCAATTCAATTCAAATCAATTCAATTCAATTCAATTCAATTCAATTCAATTAAATTCAATTCAATTTAATGCAATTCAATTCAATTCAATTCAATTCAATTCAATTCAATTCAATTCAATTCAATTCAATTCAATTCAATTCAATTCAATTCAATTCAATTCAATTCAATTCAATTCAATTCAATTCAATTCAATTCAATTCAATTCAATTCAATTCAATTCAATTCAATTCAATTCAATTCAATTCAATTCAATTCAATTCAATTCAATTCAATTCAATTCAATTCAATTCAATTCAGTTCAATTCAATTCAATTCAATTCAAATCAATTCAATTCAATTCAATTCAATTCAATTAAATTCAATTCAATTTAATGCAATTCAATTCAATTCAATTCAATTCAATTCAATTCAATTCAATTCAATTCAATTCAATTCAATTCAATTCAATTCAATTCAATGCAATTCAATGCAATTCAATTCAATTCAATTCAATTCAATTCAATTCAATTCAATTCAATTCAATTCAATTCAATTCAATTCAATTCAATTCAATTCAATTCAATTCAACTCAATTCAATTCAATTCAATTCAATTCAATTCAATTCAATTCAATTCAATTCAATTCAATTCAATTCAATTCAATTCAATTCAATTCAATTCAATTCAATTCAATTCAATTCAATTCAATTCAATTCAATTCAATTCAATTCAATTCAATTCAATTCAATTCAATTCAATTCAATTCAATTCAATTCAATTCAATTCAATTCAATTCAATTCAATTCAATTCAATTCAATTCAATTCAATTCAATTCAATTCAATTCAATTCAATTCAATTCAATTCAATTCAATTCAATTCAATTCAATTCAATTCAATTCAATTCAATTCAATTCAATTCAATTCAATTCAATTCAATTCAATTCAATTCAATTCAATTCAATTCAATTCAATTCAATTCAATTCAATTCAATTCAATTCAATTCAATTCAATTCAATTCAATTCAATTCAATTCAATGCAATTCAATTCAATTCCATTCAATTCAATTCAATTCAATTCAATTTAATTCAATTCAATTCAATTCAATTCAATTGTTTAATGCTGTGATAATCCAAATCATCCAATCACCAGGATGCTCCTTGATGGTGTAGCGATATATCGACCTCAAACTCGAAAACATTGGATTATTTTTTGGTAAAACAAAGGTCGAACAACAAAATACAATCATTAAAAAAATAAAGACCTCTGTTATCAGCGAACTTTAATTGTTTTTAGTATTTTTTTTTCCAAAATTTTTGTTATTTAGCAGCTCCGATATGAATCCGCGATATATAATTATTTAGGAAAAACTGTATCCAGCCGCCTTTGGACAATGACCAACGTACGAGCTTGGTTTCCTTACAAGATGTTTGCAATTTCAAATTTTCTTCCCTAGACTCGTATTTGGGTTTTTATGTTTTCACGAACTCGCAACGTGTTTGAATCTCGTTTGACAACTCGCATTTCGCTTTTTTACGCTTTTGCGGACCCGCAATGGGTTGGAAACCAATTCGTTGAATCACAATTTCACTGATTCGCGTGTATATACTAAAGATCTGCACGAGTATGCTTGAAACGCTGTTCAACACATTGTCAAGTTTTCAAACAGTCTTCCTAATCGCTTTTATGAAGACAAATTAGAGTTCTTACTTTTACCTCTGCGTTCGAAACGGATGCGAAAACTCACACTACGCTGTTTTATGCTTTTACAGACTCATATCGAATTCGAAACGGATCCGCATCCGCTTTTTTGGTTATTATAATAAATACAGTGACTTCCCAGTAGCACTTCTATTATTATGACCACGACTGTACATACAAACTTTTCGGCTGTCTTCTTCTTTGTCCATAATTCAGTAAAACCCGATAATGATCTCGGTAGGGTACATCAATTTCGAGTTGCGCCATTTCATTTTACTCTTTTTATCAATCACATGAATTCTTTGCATTACAGTACAAATGACGTGAACACTTTTGGCAGCGTTTTGATAACGAAAATTCACAACATGACGTTTGAAAAAGCGGATTTTCATTATAAACAAATTAAAATTGTCTTCTTATTGCAGGGGAGAAAAGCAACAGCGTAAACATTTATTTCCGTTTAAATGAATATTCAAGATAATTGTGGCTAAAAAATCTACGAACCCTTTAAATCAAATGGTACCAAGCAAAAAATGGGCCAAAGAACAAAAGGCTAACAATTAACACCTGTTAAACTAACGCGCTGCCATAGGCCAAAATCTAGTACCCAGAAATCTAACAAGAAGGGGAAATCTGTAAACTGTAATGAAAGACTGAAAAGGCCGCATTGTAATGAAATTAAAAATGAAAGAAACAGTGAAAAGGTGAGAGAATGAGAGCATGAAAAGCGATAGCAGAAGAACGGAAAGAATAACTTTCGTTTTCACGTGGGAATTCAACAGAGAAACAGAATTCATTAAAATCTCGTGAAAACAACAAGGGAAGACGATAAATTTCACATTTACTAAGCAACAGCACGTTTTTTTTTTCTGGCCTATGGACGTAAAATCTGTTAATAAAAATGTAACAAAATGTCTAAAAATAGTTGGAAAACAAAAGCACGAGATTTCTATAAAAAACGTGATTTAGAATATCTCAAATATTTTGTATTTCGCCTGATATAACAATTAGTTGAAGCGACTTGCCAATGGCTAAAAATACCATTTGACGATGTCGGAAAGGCATTTACATAGATGTATGAGATGCACCTCGAACAGAATTTATTGCCGTCAGAGGAGTTCTTGCTAATGCGGCCAAAGACTTTGGTTCGAAAAAAGAGTCATTATGGAAGACAAGACACTTCCGACGCCTAAACAAAATCCTCTTTGGCTTTTCCAAATCTAAGCTTTGGCTCATGGAGGGGAGGTGCTCAAAATACGAGTACATAAATACCAAAATCAAATTAGTTACTTGTACTAGAACTGTAAGCGGCAATGTGGCATAGTGAAATACTCTACACTGTGAAAATATTCTTGGTATTATTTATAAATTAATCTTCATTGAATGTTCATCGTTACTCCGTTGAAGTTTTTTGTAAATTCTATTAAATAAAAAACTTTCAGAAAATTTTTACGAAACGTATTCCAAACAACGTTTACTACAATAATTAATTGAATTTACAATTTTAGATTTAGCTTTCTTGTGTTTGGGTACCAGCAGTGTTTTTCGTTCAATTGTATACTAAACCAGTACACAAGTTTCAGTCGGGTGAACTATGACTTAACCATCCTCACCCTTAGTCATCCATAGGGTCTAAGTTTTATATTGTTTGAAGGCGACAAACTTTCAGTTACCCGAATGGTCATGATAAATTCATTCATATTCAGTAGCAGATTGACGAAAGATTGAATTGAAATATTAAGTGTGTTTTTTTACCCCGCTAAAGTTAATTATAGCTTAGTTTGTACGGGACAGCTAAGCGCTATTAAGTGGCATTTCAATTTCCCACTTAGTCCCAATCCACACAGGGAAACTTTTGTCGCCGGAGACACGAGTTCGTGGGAGAGGGAGGCGAGAAATAAGAAGAGGGGTACTTACGTCGTCCCTCTCTCTCCAACGAACTCGAGTCGCCGGCGACAAAAGATTCCCTGTGTGGATTGGGACTTAAATTCCGACTTGAGCAATGACAACGTTGCCACATGTTCAATTTCAAGAAATGGCAACAAAAAGTCATCCTAGTTACATTTTGTTATCATTTCTTGTGAATGAAAATGTTATCAAGGAGAGACTCAAAAGCAGAAATTTGTAAAATGGCTTATACATTTTAAGTTCATTAAACTTATTTTATTTAATGGAAGACTACTTGTACTTTTATATCTCTAAGTTTGAAGGATAGATTTAGATTATTTGCGATTGAAAACAAAATTGGAAATAAATTGTTCACAACAATACGCGGTAAATGTTATACATATTGAACATGGTGGAATTATCTATCAAGAATAGTCGTTTAAACAAGGTGATGTAATATTTTCCATGTCATTTTTCGTTTCACTTATCAAAATCATAGGTATTTTCATTTTATACTTGTTTGTATTCTTGTATTGTTGGTATATATTTGAGTAGAGTTTGACAACTGAAACGAATGAACGGAAATAAAATGTCTGTTGTTGCTGCTTAAAATTACAACGACATGTGCTGCTACCATGTATTTGTTGGCACTGTGTTGGCAAGTGCTGCCATATCGAATTGTTTTCACCCATTACTGCAAATGTTGCCACATTTCATAGTATTAAGTGTGGATCGTTTTATTTGGTAAGTCGTAAGTGCTTAAAAAAAAGCCTTATTATCTAATTCCCTAGTTATCTAGGAACGTATTGTATTTCTAAGGACTTATCACCCAACATTTGCATGGGAGGTACAAAAATGGGCGTGGCAATATTAGCTAGAACCAAATGTCATTACGATCGGATTTGGTTTACGTAAATCATCGCTATACTCAACTGACAGTTGCCAATATTTTGTATGCGGGGTACACAAATGGGAGTGCAAAAGCTGTCCCTTTTAATTACAATGTACATTTTCACAAAATATTGCCCAGTACCAAATTTTATTAAGACCGACTGTGAGTTACGGGCAGGGTTCGTATTTCGTGGGTATTGAGGGTAACCCATTGTTATTGCCTAGGGCTATGGGTAGCGATAGTTTACCCATTGCCCACAGGGTATGGGGTAAATAATGGTTAGCTACCCACGACAATGGGGAATTACCCATCATGATTAAACATTACCCTCAGGGTAATGTTGAATATAATGATCGAAAATATGTAAAAATTAGAAACGGGCCGTCCAATCGGAAAACCACAGGATGTCTTCAATATGGCATCACTTTTTTTTAAAAAAAATCTCTAAAACTAAAATTTTTCAAATAAAAATTTTTTTCGATTGGACGTACCGTTTTCGAATTATAGCGATTATTTTATTTTAGCAATTTTCTAATTTTGGTGATGTTTTGAAAAAAAAATTCTTTCATACGAATTGGACTACTTTATGAAAAACCCTTAGAAACAGTTCAAAATTGGTTATTTTTTCGATTGCACGCTCCGTTTCCAGGATATAGACATGAAGGCGTTTTGGCGATTTTTTTATTTAAAAAATTTTAGTTTGAGAAATTTTTATACAAAATCTGATGCCATTTGGATGACATCCATTGGTTAAAGCCCGATGTGGATGTAAAATTGTTATTATTTTTTCGATTGGACACACCGTTTCCCAGTTATCCACTTTTTTATTTTAACAATTTTCTTATTTTGGTGATTTTTTGAAAATTAATTCTTCCATTCGAATTGGACCACTGTCTGAAAACCCCTTAGAAATCCGGAAAAATTGATTATTTATTCGACTGGACGCTCCATTGCCGAGATATAGACATGAGGGCGTTTTATCGATTTTTTCCAAAAATTTTAATTTTACCAATTGAAGACATCCATTGGTTAAAGCCTATTATTATTTTTTCGATTGGACGCACCGTTTCCCAGTTATATCCACTTTTTCATTTTAGCGACTTTCGTATTTTGGCGATTTTGTGAAAAAATTCTTTCATACAAATTGGAATACTTTATGAAAAACCCTTAGAAATCCTCAGAAATTGGTTATTTTTCGATTGGACGCTCCGTTTCCAGGATATAGACATGAGGGCGTTTTAGCGATTTTTTCCAAAAATGTTAGTTTTCCCAATTTAAAAAAAAGGTGATGCCATGTTGAAGACATCCATTGGTTAAAGTCTCCTACGGTGGTACAAAATTTTATTATTTTTCCGATTCGACGCACCGTTTCCGAGTTATAGCCACTTTTTATTTAGCGACTTTCTTAATTTGGCGATTTTTTCAAAAACAAAATTCTTTCATACGAATTGGACCACTTTATGAAGTCCCCGTAGGAACCGTCAACCATCAAAATTGGTTACTTTTCCGAGATAAAGATTTTTTTTTATTTTCGATCAAAAATGGGGATGGGCTACCCTGGGTCGTGGGTAACTACCCATTATTTTCCTCATTACCCTGATAGCAATGTGTAATCGTGATGGGTAATTCCCAGTTTTCATGAGTAGCTACCCATTATTTTCCCGTGGGTAATGGGTAAACCTTCATTACATATTCCCCACGATGATGTGCATGGGTTACACATGGTGAGTAAATTGGAATTCGGGGTTAGGGAGATCCATTGTGAACCAACCGGACTGCCACCCAATTTTTGTACGGGAGGTAAAAAATGAACGTGGCAAAGCTGTCCATAATGACAAATCTTACCCAGAAAAAAATTTGGATTAATATCAGTTGTGGTTTGCGGGAGATAGCGCATCAATCAATATGAGAACCGCCCACTTTTTGTATAGGCTGTACCAGATTTGAAGTGGCAAATACACCCATTTTTCACAAGCGTAGCGTCATTGCGCCCAAAACATTTTCACAAATATCATGGGACCCAAATCGTGTCATAAAACCCAAAACCCCATGACAAAAAATTACATATTGACCCAAATGGATGTCATGAAACCCAACTTTTTATTTTGGTTTAAATAACATTTTGAACACGTAGAAAAAAGGAGGAAGTACAAGTAGAGGACAAAACCATAATACTGCGCAATTTGGCAACCCTCGTAGAAGAGAATCAAAAAGTGGTCACAATTAACTCAAATGCATTTCATTTTCGCGCCATAACTTGATTATTTCATTCTTTTTACATACTTTATGTAATTTTATTTAAACAGGATTGGAATTTTTATAGTTAGATACAATAACATCATCAGAAAATAACTGATCGTGTATTGAAATATTCACCGAAGAAAGTAAGAGAGAGACAGCAGAGAAACGAGGTGCTTCACTCGTTTTCTTTGTTCTTCTACGCGAGTTGCCAAATTGCGAAGCTTTTTTCTTTTCTACCTGTATATACTCCAAAGACGATCAAGAATTAGACGACAAGAAGATGTGCGCAATTTGGCAACCCTAGTAGAAGAGACCCAAAGAAGTCGCCGTGATTCACTCACACGCATTTCTTTCCCGCGTCATAACTTGATTATTTCATACTTTTTACATACTTTCTGTAATTTAATTTAAATATGGTTAGAGTTTCTATAGTTAGATAGAATAACAACATCAGAAAACTGCACGTGTATTGAAATATTCCAGGAAGAGAGTAAGAGAGCGAGCAGAGAAACGACACGCTTCACTCGTTTTCTTTGTTGGCATTCAACTCCATGAGTAAATTTTCTTCTCTATACAATATTTGTTTTATGCAGAGAATAGCTAGGGTTTCATTCGTTTTGTTTGTTGGCATTCGAGTGACATTTTGACTGTCTACTTGTACATCGTTTTTGCATCCTCTTTGCGTAGAACGTCATATTGCCATATCGCCCAAAACTGTTACGATATAAAGCACAAATCGGAATGCATTACCCAAAACAATGAACGAAAACGTCATATGAACCAAATATATTGCATAGAAGAAACGCTGTGGCAACTCTGCAGCCATAAAGGTTAGCATATCTTGAGAAAGAAACTGTTAGTTAGTATGAATACAATTTAAAACAGAAGAAAATGATGTTGCTAAATGTTTTAGAGCATTGAGCTATACGGTATTTACACCGACCAAGATTAGCGCATTTCGAAGGCTAACCCACGCTAACCCAGAAAATTACTCATACAATTTTAATCTGTAGAAACTGAAGTTTAATTTTTAACCTCATTTTAAACTGGTGTACATTTCGATGCAACACTGTTTGTTACTAAAAAATGCATCCATAATAAAAACATACACAAAAAATCAACTGTTTGTCAGATGGAAGCCGACCGAAAACGCGTCGCCGCCCCCAAAACTTTTTTTGAAGCTCACGCCGCCGCCGATATAAATGGCTTTTATTGGTTTAAACTGTTAACCAATGTTATCGACTGTGACGATTTGACTCACTGATCCAATTTTAAAGGTTCAGTTAGTTCGAAAAGATCCAAAATATGTACAAAAGTGGTAAAACCAATAGCCACTAACTTAATTTTTATGTTGTGCCGCCGTCTGCGATAATTTTGCCTCGGCGCGGAGCTTGGCTAAGCACGGAGTTGCCAACTGAAATGTCAATTTAATTTTATATTGGGTGGTGTAAACGGCAAAGATTATAGAACAAGGTCATCGCTAACCTGGCCGCGGGTTTCATTTCACACACTTCGTCGTCATGGAATGTAGCTAGGAGACATGATCTGAACAAATTGACTTAAACCAGGTGGAGTTACAAGAACTGTTGGCTTTTGCTTTTCATGTCATTTTGATGGTCAACTGTGAAATTTAAATGTATTTTGCACATTTTTGTTATCTTTCATTGTTTGTATTGATTTGTGTTGTATTTACCACAACTATGTTAACACACAAACACGATATCCCATTGTTGTTGCCTTGTTGGATGTTTTGTACTAATGCCTTTACCTGGTATTATTAAAGCACTACATATCAACATAAAACGTGCACTTGCACCCATAGCGAGTATGATAAATTTAATGAGCGAAATGGCGTCTCTACACGATCCTTACTCTGCTCCAGAATTCATGCTTTGGAAGAGTCACTAAAAATTAAATTTTTTCTTCAAATAAATAGACAACTCCATACCATTTATGACAGTTGTTTAATTAATACAGGTGAGGGCTTGTTGTCTACCGATTATCCCGAATACAGATTCACATCCAATTTCCACTAAACTATGTAATGTTCCAAACATATGGACAAAGTGCAACGTCTTCTTAAGTTGATATAGATTTGAAAAATAATACTCATATTCATGTTGTAAAACTGTGAAAAATCATGCTCAAGGCTGATTTAAAATGCAATTATATTTTGTTAAATCTCGAGAAGAATACAACATAAATCATAAATGTTTTCGTTGAATTAGTGTGACTTAAACGACTGCAAACCACAGAAAAGCAACCATTTTGAAGTTAAATGCATCAAAAGAAGCTAAAACACATTTGAATGCATCCTCTGCAAAAGTTTGTGGAATCGAATTCGAATAATACAAAGTACTAAGCTAGAGACAGAGATACACTCGAGTAAAACAAAAGCCACTGCGACTAAATAAATTCGATTGTCTTGTATTGGAAAGGGAAACCAACAACAACAATGTGATTGTTAGTTAAACTTTAACTCGAGGCATCTTTCTATGTCGAAGTGGGTCAAATGATGATTTGGATGTTAGTAGGTACTCGTAGTGGCTGCCTACAATGGATTGTCAATATTTGTCGAGTGTTTGTGCATCGGAAATTATGACTGGCGGGTTATCTAAGTATTTTACACCTTCAACGGATTTAATCACCGGGTCTGTCTAATTTGTAAAATCAACATTAATTATAGGTGGAAATGAAAAGAGGCACAGGCGTGAGACGGACGGTTATGAATAATAATTCGATGAGTGCTAGGATGACTGTGTGTTGCGGTGATTTCAAAATGGGTAAAAATTAAAAAAAAGCAAACGCTTCATACTACACCCGAAAAGTGATTAGGGGAGAGCTTAATCAGCATGTAGCACATTTCACATATTTTGACGAAGTTGGAGTGACCTACCACTTTACACTGGTTAGGAAACGACTTAATCATTTCCTCAACCTAAGTCATCCATTGCGTCCGAGCGGTTTTAAAAAGCCTCTATATTCACCCTTACGTTGATCAAAGGGGCGTGGAAATTGTGACCATATTCAATAGCAGATTGACACTGCACTAAATATTATTTAATACCCAAATTAGTTGGAATCCTAAGTGATTTTGGGGAATTTTTTAAGTACCAACCAATTGCCCTCCCAATATTAATACGGGAGTTACAAGTATAGGCATGGCAAGTTGTTGCCAAAATGTTGATCAGTCCTAAATTTTATTAAGATCGGTTGTGATTTATTGGAAACATCGAGTCGGCAAACCGGAAATACGCTCATCTTTTGTATGGAAGGTACGAAACTGGACGTGGCACACGAGTCAGTTATTACACAGTAGATTCTAGCAAAACATTACCTAGTACCGAATTTTATTAAGATCGGTTGTAGTTTACGAGAGTTATCGTGTCGATCAGCTGGTAATGCGCCCAACTTTTGTATGGGAGGAACAAGAATGGGTGTGGCAAACCCGCTCATTTTCTAAAGGAGAGTGGTATTTGACTAAATATAAAAAAAATAAAATAAATGGTTTCCCATTACATCCCATGAAGGGACCGGGGAGAACTTCTCACCATCACTGAGCTGTGCGCTTTCCAGTTGTCACTCACTGATTGGGACCTACAGTTTTATACCGATTCTGAACGGTATTTTGAGAAGCTTTTTCATGGCTATATACTCGATAGTGTCGCCGTCACTATGCGAGGTGACCGCCGCCGAGAGAAATTTGAAGGTGGTCAGAGCAGGGTTCGAACCCAGGATCTAATGTACAGGAGCCGCGCACACTAACCATTGCACCACCGACGGCCACTTGACTAAATATGGACTAGTTAAAAAAATTTCATAAACATGGGTTTGGGTTTGCGGAACTTCTTGTGCCGAACAAGCAGACGGCCAAGCAAATTTTGTATATGAGGCAGCAAAATGGGCGTGGAAAAATCACCCTTGTTTTAATCGGTGATGAGCGTGTGATGACCTGAAGCCTTATACTTATTTTCATTAAGGTCGAAAGTGTTTCACCCGATTTATCGGATTGACAACCCGGACGTCAGTTGGACAACACAGTTTTGTATGGAAGGTACCAGAATGGGCGTGAACATCTCGCGCATTTCCTCCAGTTAAGTAGGCATTTACAGATTATTAACCAGTGTGTGAGTTGAAGCTAATTACATCTACCAGAAGAAAGGTTTGAAAGAAATATGATTTTGTCTTAAATGTGTCGATTTGTATGGGAGGTACCATTGGGGGCGTGGTCAAAACACCCATTTTCCCAAACTAACTTTTTCCTCACTTCATTGGTATCTGTAAAGATTTACGACAGTTATCGTGTTGACCAGCCAGCCAGCCAGTCGTCCAGACAGAAGACAGACGGACATGGCTCACTCATCTTAAAAAGTCGTAAAACAAATTTCGTCCAAAGATAAGAAGGGCCTAAAATGGCTCCTCTATGCATTAAATTTTTTTCCGTATTAACTGATATATGTCCTCATCCTATGGGTGAGGTCATAATGCTGGGTGCGTGCAAAGACGAAGTTCAGTGGATTCCGCCTCTTCCTCGTCGTTACATCTTCTACAGGAGTCATTTGAACTAACCCTTAGTCTGGCCGCAGGCCTTTCAATCACACAGTGTCGCGTCAATCTGAAACAAGCAGTAATACCTTGTGCATGGCTCGAGACAGAAGTTTCATGGATCCCCTGCTATCAGCTATCAGTCTGATTTGTCTTGCGCATACACAATCTGTACCCCTTGTCCATCTCTCCAACATCAGCATATAGGAGCGTTCTTGCAGGATATGCATACACGTCGTTAGGCGCATGCCAACACGCTCCAATTCTTGTGGAATCTGTAAGGAAGTCTGACAAGCTCATCCGCTCCGCTATTCCCCGGAGTGTCGTCATGCCCTGGCACCCACATGAAAACAATCTGCCTGCATATAATGGCTACCGGCAACAAGTATAACTACACATTCAGTGCATCAGTGGGAGTGGTACGCAGTACATTCGTGATGGATATCGTCTTCATAATCTGTTCCCTAGTCAGTAGTGCACAATAGAGTTATTTCTCAAGCACCTGCCTCCTCGCGATAATCCTAGGGACCATTGTCGATCGCACCACCGCTGAACGAGGAAGATCCCATTTACAACCTATAGCCCTCTTGCGGGTTTATAGGGATATCGCCGTCTTTTTCGCGTTTACCACTATGTTGGATCTAAAACCTAAGCTTTCTGTCCACTCTGCAAGCTTAATTACAGAACCATTAAAAGTGATAAGTTTTACTGTAGGCATTACATACTTTGAGGTAAAAGGACCAGCTTGATCTAGGCCGGGCTTACACTTACCCGATTTTCACCCTCCCATATGCCCAAAGTCTGTAAGTTCTTTATAGCTATTGCCATATCGTCTGCATAAGGAACAGTTTTCGCAATCGCATTTTCGAGAGTGATCAGTACTAATCCATTCAGTACAAGGTTCCATAGAAGCGAAGACTATAGAGTATATGGAACCTGACATAACCGGCATCTTTATGATTCCTGTGAAACCACGTAGCTCGTCCGCGATTGTTCTGAATAATGTATACGGTAACTCTAATTTATCACCAAATTCGAAATGGGCTCATGTCGGTCTTTTCGAATTTTTCAGCAGACACAAAATACTGAATTTCTCTCAGCCTGTATGAAATTTGAGAGCGCAAATATTTTAGAAAGAGCTATCAATTGAACTGCATCATAAAATATTAAAATGTTTTTCTTTTGTAATATAATAGGGTGAAACCGTTGTTATGAAGTTTATGGAGATGTGATTATATTTCATTTTATTTATACAATAGAAATATAGTCTTCAAAAAGAAATTTTGAAAAATGCATCCTCATGATTCCTGGCAAACCGAATAGCTATTTCAGATCTAGCCACACATCTTCTTTGTCTTTAATGAAAATACAGACAACGCCTTTATTTGCTGACAATCCCCTCAAATGTTGGATGAACCTCGATTTGCGAATATGCAGCTGGAGTGTAAGAACATATCCGGTGCCACTATTCAACTGACAGATATCGTCGAAAGTCATAACAATTCCTTACTGTGATGGACAGGATATGTTTGTACAAGAAGTAGGAACTGTGCCGTCTACAACATTTACCATGAAAAAACATACATTGGGTTGCAGATTTATAATCAGCAAAAAGCTACACTGGATATCTAGGATCGGCTAGGTGGGTGCCACTATCGGCATAAAAGCGAAATACATAAACAACTCGTTAATTAGTGTAAAATGGATATAAGGATTATGAGACCAAGAATATGTTCTATAAGTGCCTAGAAGAAACCTATGACTGCTACCCATGCCGTAACATTGAGGTTTCAATACGGAAAGGTGGCGAAAAATCTCCTTTCAGTAAACCGTCGGTAATTTTAGTCTACATGCTAGTATTTTGGACAAAGTAATGGTGGTCAGAGGTGCAAGACTCCAACATAAATAATTCCAAAACGCTACTTAGGTAGCTCCAGAGCAAAAAACAAAGAAACGTATTAATCTCTAGCTAATTGCTGGAAGGCACTCTTCTATTGTAACAGACGTACGTGTGATTTTAGGTGTTAATAATCTGGACATCGGAGAGCTGCATCTTATATTCTGTTACATTCAATGTGATTAAAATCGTAACGACAGTGGAGCTTATGTTCATGGTAACTACACATTAGACATCTGCACAAGACGTCTTGAATGGTCATTCAAGACATTTGATATTTTTTGCAAGAGATGTGCAGTAGCGAAGTTGCGGCAACCAAATACTTCAGTGCTCTGAAAACAAATACATTCGTGTATATGTGTGAAGCTATAGATCACAAAAAGACGATACAACTACTTTCACTTCGCTTCACATCGTATTGTGTTTTTGTATATACACACAAGAATACATATACGAATGCTATGTCGACAGTACCCCTAAGTACTAGGTTGCCGCAACTTCACTACAGTACATGCCTTGTAAAAAAAGCAAATGTCTTGAATGGCTATTGAAGACGTCGTGTGCAGATGTCTAGACATAAGTATGTATATATCCACATATCTTTTACACACATTCTATAAATGGGAAGCTTCATAATAATACCACCATAAATTTGTTTTATTTGTAGGACCGCAAATACCACAATCTTCTTCCAAACTAGGGTATCAACATTGGTTGCATATTACATATTTATAAACTTAAGTAAATATTTAAATAAAGAAATAAGTTTACTAAACCATTAAAGAATTATTTTTAAAAATACAAAATATTTAAATATCAATAAATAAATAATTTCAAACATTCATTGCTGCAGTGAAATGAAATCATTGCAGTATTGAAACAAAATATTGCAGCAATGAAACAAATTCGCTGCAACAGTGAAACAAAATCATTGCCAGAATTAAACCAATTCGTTACAACAGCGAAGCAAATTTGTTGTAGCATAATACAAATTCATTGCAGCAATGAAGCAAGTTCATTGTAGCAACGAAACAAATTCATTGGAGCAGTGAAACAAATTCGCTGCAACAGTTAAATAAAATCGCAAGCAATGAAACAAATTCGTTGCAAAAAAGAAGCAACTTCGATGCAACAATCAAACAAATTCATTGTACAAGTTTATTGTAGCAACGAAATAAATGCATTGCAGCAACGAAACAAATTTATTGCAGCAACGAAACAAATTCATAGCAGCAATGAAGTAAGTTCATTGCACCAATGAGACATATTCATAGCAACAATGAAAAAATTCGTTGCTGCAATGAAACATATTCGTTTCCATATTGCTTGTTTTGTTTAAAAATCAAGCTCGCGGTCAGTTTAATTTCCAATTTATTTATTCAATATTTCGATCCCCATCGAGGATCATCTTCAGGAATGGTAAGGATATACATATAATAATTAAAAGGTATAAACATTGGAAAACATAAAAAAACTTACGATACATGAGCAAAAAACTAAATACGGAAGGTTAAGAAACATAAATAATCTATATTCTCCGAGCTTGAGGTCAGTTTTACTTTTGTATTTATTAAGGAAAATATTATTCTCCTACTCCATCAGTGTCTATTGCATTACTGATTTGTGTTACATTTCTGCAGTCTCTTTATCATTAGAAGCTGATTGCTGTACAACAGATTGTCCATATCTGCTCCGCAATGAAACCGTACGTTAGCTCACTTCCGGTGACAACAGTTGCTGGGGCAGGCTATACATTCTTTGCGCGTTATAATTGAGTTCTTGGAAATTTATAAATGATAAATACAGTACACAACAACGTGTTAAAATTATTGAATTTTTGTATTCTTGTCAAAGATCAATAGTTATGATGCAGCGAAAGTATCGTCAACATTTTAATTCAAGATTAGCTCCCAAAGCATTCTCGAGATTGCGGGGCTCTAAAAATCCAAGGGCAACACACAAGAGAATGGGAATGAGGATGGAACGCCCGGAACGATTTCCGAGGTTTGCGAGAAATTTTTGGCGAACGTTTGATTTCAAAAAATTCTGATTTCCCTTGGCCACCTCGTTCGCCATATTTAACTGCGCCCGACTTTTTTTTATGGGGATACTTAAAAGACAAAATGTATGTCAATAAGCCAGAGACAATTAGACAGCTAAAGCAGACTATTCGAGACGATATACTGAACCTGCAGCCAGAAACATTACGTGGTGTTATGAAAAACGCCAATGTTTGTATCGAGGAAAAATGGTGGTCATTTGTCTGATGTCATATTTCAGACATATTCCCCCTAAATTTCCATGAAATGTATTTAATATATAAAAAAAATTCATAAAAAAAAATATTATTACAAGAGTTATACGTATTTTACATTGTATAGCGGACCACCCTGTATATAGCGGATATTAGTTTTCATCGATTTTAAGGATACCTCTATTCAAATTGAACCACAAAATTGTTGCAAAGACGTTACCATTGTATCTGGCTGGTATACTGGCAACACAGTGACAACGAAAAATTCGCCTCGTAACAAATAATTCACCTCACAATAACAGGTTGCCAAAAGCAGAGAAAACAAAACAAAAACATATGGTCAACGCTGCAAAAAAGGAAAAATAAGTAATTAATATATTTATGATTAATTGAATTAAACTTAATACATTATTATTCAGAAAATTTGAGCGCACCGCAAAGGCGCAGCGAACATCCAGAGGTGCTAGGCGGAAAGAAAACAACTGCACACCCGGGGCAAATAGAAGAAATTTACTTTAGCACCGACTGTATGATCTATACCAAAATTTCACCACCGGCAAAAGCTTCTGCGCTGAGTTTAAAAAGTTTTTTCCCCCCGGTAGCGGTCCAACTTCTTGATATATAGTCCTTTAAAGCTTGAGTATATAATCGCTCATCTCAGGTATTTATAATCCAATCTGGTTTCAATGAGTATCATTACAGAGTTATTTCTAAATTCTATAAATCAATGTATAAACATATGTGCCTTTATTAACCCATTGGGGAGCCAATTTACAAAACTTTTGTGATAGAAATTTTCATTTAGTAATAGTAAAATCATATTAAAAAATATAAAAATGTGATGTTTTAAATTTTTGTGAGATTTTTGTCAAATGTACATCAACAATATTAAATTTCACCCTGCTCTTCAAATTTCAAGGTCCTGAATTTGAAATAACACATATAATTTTGAACAGTGTACTTCAAATGTGGACGTTCGAACTACTCCAATCGATTTAGTCTATTTTAAGGTTTTAGAGAAATGAGGACCAGCCATGGTGGGCCAACTTCACTTCCGCCGAAGATCATGAATTTCCTTAACGTGCTGCCAAAGCTCGACTCAAAGACGGGGATTTCCCGAAAGGCAATGGAATAATTCTGTCACTTCTAAACGGGTTGCGCGACGAATATGCCATTTTATGTGTACGTATTTGAGGTTTTATAAAGTTAAAGATCCTATATTGGGTCTTCGCAGGCTCCACGGGATAGGCATAATGGGGGCCAACATGTGACTATCTAGGACACGGTCAAACTTTAAATACTAGAATTAGTGGAATTGGTTTTTATACGTTAGTTACGGTAGTAAAAAGCTACAACGTAACATTTTAAAGGCTGAATTATTTCCATTTTTTACGGAGAAATTGCCGGGCAGCTTTTCAACCCCCTTGAATTATGTGCTATTGATTACGTTCACATTTTGTTTCGGTTCAATCTTGTGGCAACTTCGTGGCACTAAGTTCTGCATCCGGTACGATATTAGCGTACTTTATAAAGTGTACGTCATTAACCTGACCAGAGGATTGTCTATATTTTCAGGGCAACCATTTTGCTACCACCCGCGATCCATATTCATGACGACACACTCGTATGGGAGATAACAAACGAACATAACATTTTGAAATTTTCATTCAATTCGATTAAGATGATTAAGTTGCTACCTTCTGAATTGTGGCTTTTAAATAATTTTGAATGACAATAGTAATCATGGGCACAACCCTTTAAAGTAAGAAAAATACCCAACACCCTAATTGGCATTCGCACTCAAAACACTTGTCATTAAAATCGGCGATTTTAGTGAGATTTTCTATTAATTTCTTGTTTGGTGTTTTGTTTTTTTTTGATTGTTTTTCACGCTACTTATTTAATCAAATCATAGGCGTGACCGTCTTTAATATATTTAGCCAAAAAACGTTTTAAGGTATCGTATCTACCCGATTTACACAGATTCGTAGATATATATGTATGTACTTTAGGGCGGGTGATTTTTTTTTTGATGAAGCGTATAGCAAAAACGTAATCTATAGGTGATTTTGAGAAATTTTGCTCAAGAGACCATAGCTCTAAGTCGGATTTGGGGCCCCCCAAAATTTCAAAATAGATATTTTTCCATATATACATTGAATAATTTAATTAAATTCGTCATAAAATCGGATAGAATTATAGTAGATTTCTCAATGTGGGCTTGTTTGAAAGGTATTTTTATCACCTTCGAGAATCTGTATTGATACCAATATTTTTTTTATTTTTAGTAGAGATATTAGGAATTTGTTGTCGATAAATAGCCTAAAATGAACTTTTAACTAATAAATTCAGAATTTTTTTTTCAGATTATGAAAGCTCAGATAATGTCCAACAACTTTTATTACGATCAATTTTTTTGTTTTCGAACTCCTTTTTGTAGGAAAATCGATCTGAAAAAATATACATTTTCAAGGTTTCAACAAACAACACTATTTTATAAAGGTGATAAAAATACCTTTTGGGGGGCTCCAAATCCGACCTAGAGCTATGGTCTCTTGAGCAAAATTTCTCAGAATCACCTATAGATTACGTTTTTGCTATACGCTTCATCAAAAAAAAAAAATCGTTCCATACAATTTGACCCGCTCTAATGTACTTACATATACAGGGTGATTCAGGAAGTTCCGGACAAATTTCTCCAGCGTATTCTTTGGCTCATTTCATGAAGAAAAGTCCACCAGGACCATGTCCGAAAATGCCAGGGTGCGAAATGACAGCAGGTTCAAAATTTTCGAATCGTCGGTCGGAAGGTAGTAGGGTAAAGTTGCTAACTTCTGAGCCAGTGGTCGGATTTTTTTGTTTTTGGGCTTGTTGGAAAGGTCTTTAAGAGGCCTTTCAGAATACAATACAATCAATTTTACTGAAATGCAAAAATGTTTTTTTGTAAATTAACACGTTTAAGATTTTATTTTACTGAAATTTTCGGCAGAAGAATGGTCATAACTTTGGAACGGTAAGACCTCTGGGCTTCCTTTAGGTCATTTTCGAAAGGCAAGATGTATGGCTATCTTTCAACTGAAAAAAAACATAAGCTACCTGCCATCTGGCTGAGCAAATTGAGGTTATGTGAATTTTTTTTCCGAAAGCTCTGTATCTCATCTATTTTTTTTTGTATTGATTCTGAAAGGCCTATTAAAGACCTTTCCAACAAGCTCAAAAACAAAAAAATCCAACCACTGGCTCAGAAGTTAGCAACTTTACCCTACTACTCTCCGACCGCCAATCCGAAAATTTTGAACCCGCTGCCATTGCGCACCCTTGCATTTTTGGTCATGGTCCTAGTGGACTTTTCTTCATGAAATGAGCCAAGGAATACGCTGGAGAAATTTGTCCGGAACTTCCTGAATCACCCTGTATAGGCGGCGTATCTGAGTGAGTGTATCTTGTATGTCTCTCATTGCATTCAGATGTTGTTGATTATCATTATTATTATTTTGGGTTCCTTAATCTATGACTCGTTTCAATTTAATACGAAATTGTTTAGTAGAAATTTATCGACAAAATTTACGGATTGTTTGCAGGGAAAAACGACACGAAAGCAAAAAAAAAAAAGACAAAAGTATGACAAACGTGTGAATAGTTTTCGATTGACAAAGGATATTGTTTCACGAGAAAATTTAAATTGTTGAATGGATTGTGTCAAGATGTATTTATTACAGGTGGAAGCGTTAGAACAGATGATTTCTATTTTTTCTTGTCGTTGTTGTCCCACCTTGTCAAATGTTGCTTATAATACTAATTCCAAGATGTATCTAGTACAGGTGGTAGCGTTAAAATAGCAGACGACATTTATTGAACCTGAAATAAATACATTTTGACAATTTCGATCGACTGAATTTGACAAGGTTGGACCATACCAGTGTGGCTTTAGGTTTGGAAACTCGACAACTGACCAGATTTTCACACTACGCCAAATCCTGGAGAAGATACATGAAAAACAAATCGACACATATCATCTATTTATCGATTATCGATAGTCTTCGAGAGCAAAATACTCTGAAAAATGTACGGACCTATAGTGCACAACGGCGAGTATCGGCGTCGCATGAACCATGAGCTGTATAAGCTATATCCCGACATTGACATAGTTAAGCGGCTCAAAATAACGCGATTGCTCTGGCAAGGACATGTCAGTAGAATGGATGAAGACGAACCAGCACGAAGGGTTTTCGAAACCGAACTTGAAGGAAGACGAAAAATAGGAAGACCAAGACTCCGTTAGAGGGATCTAGTTGACGAATGCCTGCGTACACTTGGTATTACCAACTGGAGAAATAAAGCAAAAGATCGAACTGGTTGGTGAAATATGTTATCTTCGTTTTGGAAGGTCCCTGACCCCCCGGGGTTGTCCGAAACCGGATAAATAAGTAAGTAAGAATTTGACAAGGTCGACTCCTGAAATAAAAACAAAATGTCTTCAATTCCTACTGCTTCTACTTTACTTATTTTGCCATGGATTGTGTCACAATCTAGTCATTTTATTAAGGTGTCGCTACTCAGGCAAAAACTAAAATATTGATTGACAGTTAAACATAGATATGATAATGGATGTTGTAAAATAAATCGTCCTCTAGAAAAAAATGGTTTACCATTAAATCCCATTAAGGTATCGAACAGATTGGGGAGATTTCTCACAACCAGTGAACTGTGCGCTTTCTACACTGACAGAAAAAGCTTCATCAAGTTTATGAATTCCTTCATCAATTTGATGCAACATTTTCTCATTTTCCAACCTACTACATATATCATTGAACTGATGAAGAACATTTTATCAATCTGTCATCCATTTTTCATCAATAGTTTGCGTTGATTCAACGACAGTGTCCATCAAGTTCACATAAATTTGCTATCAATTTGATGGAAGTTTGTCATCAAGCTGAAGTAAATTGTTCGCCATTTTAATGTAAATGGTTCATTTATTTGCTGTAAATTTTCCGTCAAATATATGTAATTTTGTCATCAATTTGATGTAAATTGGCGACATTTTGATGCAAATTGTTTGTTAATGAGGCACCAAAGTCTTTTTGTTTAATGTATGAGAAATTTATACTACAAGCTTACAAGTCATGAACGTTTTTCTAATTGAGAAATGTTTTTTTTTTTTGTTGGAAATAATAGACAATTCAGTTCAACACACACTCACTGGCATGACTAGTTTCGAACTCCGTGACAAGGTCATCATCGGATTCCTAACTACTGTACCTGAATTGATACCATCGGTTGATCATCAATCGTATATATGCAATTTACATGATGGTGGCTAGTTTCCTAAAGGGGCGCAAATTCCGTACTAAGGTCGGAGATACGTACTCTAGCCTTAGAGATGTTGTGGCGGGAGTGCCCCAGGGTTCACTCTTGGGACCTGTACTCTACAACATCTTTATCAGTGATTTACCAGAACCGCCTGATGGTGGGTTGCTACTGGTATATGCTGATGACTTACTTGTTGCCACGACGGGTGCAAGAGTCAGAAACACAAACTCCAGGGTTAATGAGTATCTGGATGTTCTGTCGAGATATCTTGACAAATGGAGGCTTAATCTGAACGTTAACAAATGTGAGGCTGCTATAATCAAGGGCAATCGGCGATTGCTTTTTCGTAGTGCGAAGGCATTCGTACCTCACCTTTGGGTTGGGGACCCCCGAATAGGAAATTCCGAGGTTCGTAAATACCTGGGAGTTCTATTTACGACGAATTTCGAATTTTACCGACACATTGGCCGAACTTTGGCCAAAGTGAAGGGGATATTCGCGAGTTAACTCAATGTGCTCCGGTGCCGTGGGGGACTGACGAACGAAGTTAGACTTTAGATCTACCGGCAGATCATTAGGCCTATCATGTCCTATGCCTTCCCCTGGTTTGGGATCTCTTCCCACCAGATGGAGAAGCTTAGAATATGGGAAAGACGCATTCTTGTAAGCTGCTTGTGTTTGCGGAAAATAAGAGCTGACGATGGCTCGTGAACTTCACCATCCTGTAGGCAAATCTACAGGATGGTAGAGTTTGACCGAATTGACGTGTTTCTAGTTAGGGGTGCGTTGGCTTTTCTGGAGAAGTCTTCCTCTTTGGACAACGCTTTAGTTGGAAATAGTCTGGACCCCGACGGGGATCTGGGAGGACAGTTTGAGGGGAATTATAGACCGCCTATTGGCCTGGAGGGACTGAATAGGGACGGGTTACATTTTGTCGACGATAGGCTACTCTTTTACCATAGGAGGATAGGGACGACTGACATTGGCGACACTGTCTATAATATAGCTCAGTAACCGCATCTTACCCTGTAAATATTGTAAATATGTAAATAGTAGTTTTAAGTGTAAATAGTAGTTACTATACCTTAGTTTGTAGTCATTAGTTTTTAGCACATTGATTAACCCCTTTTTAATTATACCATTTTGGGGGTAATGCTTGTCAGTTAGAGGGTAAAATTTATTGTATGAAAGATATGCAAGCAGCTAAGCTGCAGTATCTAAGCATATTAAGGTAGAAATAGGAAAGTATTGAAGGAGTAATGTTAGATTGTAAGTTATTTTCCATCGGATGTCTCGTATAAATAAAATCAGAATTTGAAAATGAAAATGCAATTTGCATGTGCGAACTAGTATCGATCTAAGATCCCTAAGTATCAACGCACACTGAAAGGTTTATATAATTCCAACACAAGAACAGACAGCTTTTTTCCACCAGTGGGTGCTCAAGATTCTTCCACTGAAGATCAGGAGTTGATGATACTGGAAGATAGTGGAGATTGTACTCCCCCCAATCAAGGCGAAATTAGAAAGGCGATGTCCCGGCTTAAGAATAACAAAACCGAAGGTTCATGGCATCTCGATACTCGATTGTGTCGCCATCAATAAGCGAGGGTTAAACGTTCAACAAAAATGGCGACATTGGAGAACTCTTAACCGAGGAATTTTTCGATTATGAATACAATTTTTGGGCTTTGCCTTCTTAAACCTTTAACAAACCTATGACAACTTATTATGAATAAGACCGTTAAAATATTAGCCGATCCATACGAAGCCGCTGGTTTTTCTGCTCCGGCGCCAAAATATTATGCCAAACCAAGAACTTTCAGGGTGAGTGCTCGGTTACCAAAGTACTGGTATATCAGTTTGTTACAGCACCGAAAACGTCAATCATAAAGTTTCATTACTTTATTCTGCGGCGCAAGCTAAAACGTTGTAATAGTGTCAAAGTAAAAATATTTTAAATGTGGGGACATCTCTATCTTGGGCTTACACTCCGAATAACCCCCCATTTTTGGGGAGTGGTAAAACACGTTATTTTAAGCAAGAAAATTAAAATAGTTGCATAGTTTTGGAGTTATGGGCATCAACGTTCGGTTATGAAAAGGGTAATGAGGATATTTTTGTGTTGTAAAGCTTTATACGTCGCCGGCTTCGGCTTTCTTTTTTAAATTCAAAAATAATTATTCGACAAGGTTTCAAAATGTCTATATCCGATATCTCGATAACTAATCGAGTTATCAAAAAAAAATCAATGAGTTTTCGAACTCACGGGCGATGTGGTAACATATTTTTTTACGTGGTACCTGTTCGATTTCTATGAACACATTAATAAATGTTACACTGGAAAGTAAAAATAGCGTTCAATCATATGATGACGTTTCATTTAAATAATATTAATACTTAATAACACTTACAGCCTGTTTATCTATCTCGAACGAATAGCTAAGCGAACGAAAATCAGTCACTCACATTCGACTCAAATTTGGTTTCTCTAAGTCGAAACTTTCGTTCGCCTGACTTCATGTTTGTTCCTAACTGACAGCATATTCGAAATAGAGAAACCAAAATTTGTACTGATAAATTTTATGTTTTCATCATCATTCAACATTGTTATGTTCGTACATACCCCAGCAAACAACGGAGCTTCCGGGTAAGCAGGTTTGTAATCGAAAAATCGAATTTCATCCCTTACCCTCTCCCTTACGGAAGGCATGAGTTTTATATGGGCTGTTCCCACTTGGAAGCAATACCTTTTTACAAAAGAAGCACGTATTTCATGGCTTAACGTAGCGCTGAATTCATATGTGTTTGGTGCTTAACAGAAGCGCTTCGTTAGTGCTTACTGGAAGCGCTTCGCTGGTGCTTACTGAAAGCGCTTCGGTTGTTCTTACAAGAAGCGCTTCGCTAGTGATTTAGTGATGTAAATTAACACGTAATAATTACTATTTGTATTTGCAAGTTTATTTAATTAATGTTTTAAATATATTACGTATTTATTATTTTTCACTTTTCACTTAACAACACAACTACGCACGTGTGTAGATCAGAAGCAACTGAATGACTAATAATTTTTTTAAAATTGCATCATCTTTTTTAATTGCAATATCGTAAACAATCGGCAAATTCTCGGGAAAGTTTGTGTTTTTCGTGTATAAAATTAACACATTACCTAGTGCTTCGGCGTAAGGGACAAACACAAGTTCAAATATTTTCTCCCTTACAAAGAGCAGGTTATAAGGTCATTTTTAAAGACACTACTTACTGCTTTGACGTAAGGGATAAACAAAAACTATCAATTTTACCCCTTATATAGAAGCAGGTTGTATTGCGTATTTCTTAAAATTCTCTTACTTACTTTACTGCTTTGTGGTAAACCTTACCTCGAAGCACTTACATACGTAAATGCTTTCGTCCTGACCAGCTTCCAAACCACTAGAAATTTTCTGCTGGGTACGCTACACAAGTTCACACAATTTTCGTTGCTCTCTGGCTATCTCATTTTTATATGTATGTATAACTACATCATTATTCTCTTCGCTCTGAGAGTGCTCCGCGCCCTATTCGCTGCCGCTACATCAGTGAGTGTTTTTTTCGCGGTATGACAGAATCTGTGTTACGCAATCGGACAAATCTGTGTCCTACATAGGGGTGGGTCACCTTATCATTTAGGGGTATGAAAAATAGATGTTGGCCGATTCTGAGACCTACCCGATATGCACACAAAATTTCATACAAATTGGTCCTGCTGTTTTGGAGCAGTTTAACGACAAACAATCTGTGTGATCGCAGTCGGACAAAGTATATGTATTCACTTTGACCCTACCCGCGCCTATAGATGTTAACACATCATTTTGCATTTATTTTGACTTGTTTTACACGAAAAAGTCCCTTAACCTCATTACCCTTCCACATATCGGAACTTTAGGTGCCCATAACTCCGAAACACATTTGCGGGCATTTGGGGGGCCATTTTTGGGAGCCGAATGCTGATGCCCTATATCGGCAATTACCTCTTCTATAAAAACAATTTATTCTAAATTCTCAAAATTGTGTTGCTGCTGTTTTGAAGAGCAAAAACCGCAACCTATTCTACTATAAAATGCAAAGTCAATTGCATTTATTGCATACTTCAAATGATTTCTTCAAAACCTTTTCCGGGAATTTTGCAGAAGTTTTGAAAATTACGCTTTATAACTTTTAAAATTTTTATGAAAATTTAAAAAACTAATGATGCATGTTAAAAGACATATCAATTCCAAGCAATTTTGTAGAAAAAAATTTTGAATTTGAAGTTACTGTTCCAGAGTTATACCATTTTAAAACTCGTTACCCATTGTATGAAACTAATAATATTAGAAATTGTTTAACATTTTTGCATCGGATTTGCATTAAATTTCTATGAAAATTTAAAACACTAATGATGCACTTTAAAAGACAGATAAATTCGAAGCAATTTTGTAGAAATAAATTTTAAATTTGCAGTTACTGTTGCAGAGTTATGTCATTTTAAACTCTTTACCCATTGCATGAAAGTAATAATACTATAAACTGTTTGCCATTTATTCATCGGATTTTCTTTAAACATTGTATAACCTTCTCAATGACATTTTCGGTTGTTAATATACGAGTAAAAATTACGGAGTTATTTTGATTTTTTCGTAGGACTCCACGAGAATCCACTAAAAAACTGCATTTAAACTTCTACAACTCAATCAACTTCAAGAATACAAATAAAAACAATATGTGCAATGCAACAACTCCTAAAGGTCTACGTATCCATAATAAATTTTCCAAATATCTGCAACATCTTAAAACTTACACCCAAAAATCCTGATAATTAGAGGTGTTTTTAAAGCAAAATAGCTCACAATTAGCTGAACCCAGAATCGCAATATTTTGCAAATAGTCATTAAACACTCTGAACTTCATTTTTAGGTGGTGACCTAAAAGTGATTTTTTGTTTGTATGGGATTTTACCCACCCTAATGTACATTGTATATATTCCTTAAAATTTTTATAGAACATTTTTTAACTTTTATATGGCAAATCTGAATATTTCATTAACAAAACTTCGAAGGTTTTCTATATATTCTAAACTTTTCTATAGGTTCTAAACTTTTCTTTGGAAATTTTGTAAACTTTTCTACAGGAAGAGTAAAGGACTTTATGAAAAACTTTAGTAATTTTTTTATAAGCAATTCTAAACTTTTCAAAATTTCAAAATTTTCAAAATTTTTCTATGGAAAGAGTCTAAGGTTTTCTAGAGAAAATGTCTAAATAATTTTATGAAAAAATTGCATAACATTTCTACAGTAACTTTCGAAACTTTCTATAGTAAATTTCGTAATTTCTATAGAAAATGTAGTAATTTTTCTATAGAAAATTTGGTAATATTTCTGTAGAAAATTTGGTAATTTTTCTATACAAAATTTCGTAACTTTTCTTTAGAAAATTTCTTACTTTTCGATAAAAAATATCGTAACTTTTCTAAAGTAATCTTCGTAACTTTTCTATAGAAAATTTCGTAAGTTTTATAAAGCAATCTTCGTAACTTTTCTATAGAAAATTTCGTAACTTCTCTATAGAAAATTTCGTAACTTCTCTATAGAAAATTTCGTAACTTTTCTATAGAAAATTTCGTAACTTTTCTTTAGAAAATTTCGTAACTTTTCTTTAGAAAATTTCTTAACTTTTCGATAGAAAATATCGTAACTTTTCTAACGTAATCTTCGTAACTCTTCTATAGAAAATTTCGTAAGTTTTCTAAAGCAATCTTCGTAACGTTTTTATAGAAAATTTCGTAACTTTTCTATGGGACGCATTTCCGGGACGCTCCATTTCTCTAGAAAATTTCGTAACTTTCCTTTAGAAAGTGTCGTAACTTTTCTTTAGAAAATTTCGCAACTTTTCTAAAGTAGTCTTCATAACTTTTCTATAGAAAATTTCTAAAGCAATCTTCGTAACTTTTTTATAGAAAATTTCGTAACTTTTCTATGGGACGCTCCATTTCTCTAGAAAATTTCGTAACTTTCCTTTAGAAAGTGTCGTAACTTTTCTTTAGAAAATTTCGCAACTTTTCGTAACTTTCCTTTAGAAAGTGTCGTAACTTTTCTTTAGAAAATTTCGCAACTTTTCTAAAGTAGTCTTCATAACTTTTCTATAGAAAATTTCGTAACTTTTCTAAAGCAATCTTCGTAACTTTTCTATAGAAAATTTCGTAACTTTTCTATAGAAAATTTCGTAATTTTTCTCTAGATAATTTCGTAACTTTTCTATAGAACATTTTGTAACTTTTCTTTAGAAAATTTCGTAACTTTTCTATAGAAAATTTGGTAACTGTTCGTTCTAAAGCAATCTTCGTAACTTTTCTATAGAAAATTTCGTAGCTTTTCTTTAGAAAATTTCGAAACTTTTCTATAGAAAATTTCATAACTTTTCTTTAGAGAATTTCGTAACTTTTTTGGCTTGTTGGAAAGGTCAAAACAAAAAGTAGAAAAAAGTCAAATCGCCGAGATACAGAGCTTTCGGGACAAAAATGGGAAAACAAAATTCACATAACCTCAATTTGCTCAGCCAGATGGCAGGTAATTTTTAAATTTGATGTTAAGGGAAGTTTTCAATGTGGTTCCCATTTTCTACTAATCACAATTGCAGCCGTTTGCGAACCACATCCGCCACGTTTAGTTCACTCATATTTTCACGAACCTTCACCGCAGCTTCCTCAATGCGTGTGGCCGTCGGTGGTGCAATGGTTAGTGTGCGCGGCTCTTGTACATGAGATCCTGGGTTCGAACCCGGCTCTGACCACCTTCAAACTTTCTTTCGGCGGCGGTCACCTCGCATTGTGACGGCGACGCTATCGAGTATTTAGCCATGAAAACGCTTCTCAAAATACCGTTCGGAATCGGTGTAAAACTGTAGGTCCCATGCAGTGAGTGAAAACTGGAAAGCGCACAGCTCAGTGATTGTGAGAAGTTCTCCCCAGTCCCTTCATGGGATGTAATGGGAAACCATTTATTTTTTTTTCCCTCAATGCGTGCAAGTAACTGCTCACGATTGTGGATCTGCACAGAAAGAAAGAAAGTGGTGTGAGATCTGGAGATTGGGGCGGCCAGGCGATTGGTCCAGCTCGTCCAATCCAACGTCGAGAGAAATTGGTGTTCAGCCAATCCCGCACAATAAGCCCGTAATGCGCTGGAGCACCATCTTGTTGGTAGAAAACATGATTTCATACCGCAAGAGGTACTTCCTCTAAGATTTCTGGCATGACATCTTGCAAAAAAGCCAAATAATTTTGCGAATTTAACCTGGGCTGATGTACTTTTGGCCCAATCAAGGTGTTGTCGATGATGCCATCCCAAACGTTGACGGCAAATCGATGTTGAAATGCTGTTTCTTTCTTGTTGTGGGGATTGTCATGGGCCTATTCGTGCAAATTATGGACATTAGTTATGCCGTCTCTCGTGAATTGCGCTTCGTCGGTCCACACAATCGAACGTAAAAACATAAATGCGTGTACATCACGTTGCAACATCTCACGGAAAAAGTTGACGCGTAGTGGTAAATCGGCCGCCAAGAGTTCTTGAGTCCTTTTTCTTTATGAAGGACGCGCCATACTTTTGATTGCGCCACACCAACTTGGACCGTGATTCTTCTTGTGCTTGTCGTTGGGTTCTCGTCTATCGCATCCAAAATTAACTCTTCAACTGCAGCGTCGTGTTGTTCATTTCCGGGACGCTCCATTCGTGTAATCAACGTACCTTCACGAAATCAGCGGTGCATCTCACTGAATGTTGTTCGGTTTGGTGGTCGTCGATTAGGTAAACGTAATGCATATTCACGCGCAGCAGCTCTTGCATTACCATCCCAGAGTCCATACATGTAATGAATGTCTGCTAATTCTTCGTTTGAATAAGTTGCCATTTTTACTAATTCAAAACACAACGTACCCGAAACTGTTGCTGCAGCAGAGAGAGTTTTTGTCGTTATTCACTTTTAAAAAACCGGACAAAAATCACTCGTACTTTTCGCGTTCGTAGACACTTGTTGAATGACAAAATTCTATCAATGATTACCTGTAAATACTACTTACTTTTTTAGGCACTGATGAATGGACTGGAAAATAAAATCTTAAACGTGTTAATTTACGAAAACAAATGAATGTGTGCTGTTATTTCGCTTCCAAAAACAAAAACAAACATTTTTGCATTTCAGTAAAATGGTCATAACTTTGGAACGGTAAGACCTCTGGGCTTCGTTCAGGTAATTTTGGAATGGTAAGAGGTATGGCCATCTTTTAACAGAAAAAAACATAATTTACCTGCCATCTGGCTGAGCAAATTGAGGTTATGTGAATTTTTTTTCCATTTTTTCTCCGAAAGCTCTGTATCTCGGCGATTTGACTTTTTTCTACCAAGGAATACACTGGAGAAATTTTTCCGGAACTTCCTGAATCACCCTCTATAAGAAGAGCCTACAGCTTTCTATAAATTTTTATTAATATTTTTATAGAAAATTTCGTAACATTTCTATAGAAAATTTCTGAACTTGCCTATAGAAAACTTCGTAACTTTTCTGTAAACCAAATTCAAATCATTTCTATGGAAAGATTCTAAACTTTTCTGAAGAAAGAGTCTAAAGTTTGCTATGGAAAACTTGTAAACGTTTGTAAAAATCCTAATAAACTAAATTTTTTTTAGTACAAACATACAATTTAAACATGAAACATAAAACAAAACTAAAAACATAAAATAAGCAATAAACATAAATTTGGTGTCGGCTTCGTTCACTGGTTCCGATATTGAATCGTACATGCATTAAAATTATTACAAAATATTTATGCACCTTCTTTTTTTTATTTGTTTCCTTTGTTCCACTTTACAACATAATCCAACTTACATTTCTCCCTTGGTCCACATAATAAAACATGCCTTTCCTTGTATCCTTAAATCAATGTTGAAGGTAAAATAGTTTCATATTATTTATTCTTGTGCTCGAAACGCATTAGTTTGAAAATCTTCTGAAATGATTTATACGAACATGTGTATCTACTTAGTAATCACATTACTCAATTTCAAATCGATGCAAAACACTGTGCAGAGCAGCACTTGCCAGGTACAATCGAGACACGCGTCGATTAGATCAATTCTATGTACAGCTTTACTTTCAATTTATGTACGTTGGTACGTAGTTTTGTACAAAGATACTGAGAATCTATTGGTGCACTCACTTACAAACAGACGTTTGTTTTAAGATTACAAACCAAAAAATAGACTAACAAAAAGTGGCAGACACGATCCAACAGATAGTTAGACATGGACAGACAGACTAAGAAGATACGCGTATGTAAATATGCAAAAGTACTAAATGCAACCTGGAGGGACCAAATGCGGTTCGTATTTGATCCAATTTGTGGCAAAAACTAATATTTAACTTTCGATTATTCGAAGTATTGCATTAGAAAAGATTCCATAAAAAAATGTATTGTTATAAAGGGTGTCCCAACAAGGGCGCAATTTTTAAATTTTAAATAAAACACAGATATTTAAAAAAAAATCGTGAAACTTTATTATATCGTAAAGTAGACAGAATGAGGTTATGTATGGAACAATATATCGTGCAGATGGCCGCCGCGGCTTTGCTGGCATACACGCGATCTTTTAATGAAAATTTCAATGACCTTTTTGCATAAATGCTGCGGTATTTCATTAATGCAGCGTCCAATTTCCTCTTTTAAGGCTTGAGTCGTCGTCGGCTTATTCGCGTAAACCCTCGACTTCAAAAAACCCCAAAGAAAAAAATCTAATGGTGTTAAATCGCACGATCTAGGCTTCTTCGCGTAAACCATCGGCTTCAAAAAACCCCAAAGAAAATAATCTAATGGTGTTAAATCGCACGATCTAGGCTTCTTCGCGTAAACCATCGGCTTTAAAAAACCCCAAAGAAAATAATCTAATGGTGTTAAATCGCACGATCAAGGCATCATTTGCTTCTCGTGAATCACTCGAGGATTTTCCTCACCCCAAATGCGACAATTCTGCCTATTGACGAAGCTTTCAAGATGGAAATGGGCCTCGTCACTGAACATGATTTTAGCGGCAAAATCAGCATTTTCATGTTGTCTCTCCAATACCCAATTAACGAACTCCCTTCATTCGTGTAGCGCTCCATTTTTACTAACCTCGTACCTTCTACTAGCAAACAATAACAATTGTTCAAATGTCAAACAATGACACTTCGAATGTTGCCAGATTTAAAAATTGCATTCTTGTTGGGACACCCTTTAGTAGCAAATTTCGTATGCAGGTATACAGTAATATATTTAAAAGTATCTAGTACAATTTTACCACATTAAGTTCTCATCTTCGAACAAAAAACTCTCTCCATTATTATCAATTTTCACAGAATTTACTATCGAAATGTCTTCACTCTGAAAAGTTCTTCGCCGATAAAATATCATACTTCAAAATCAATAAAATCGTTCCTTAGTCGACATTACTTACATACATCTAAAGTACTTAGACGCCGGCATGAAATATCGCCCAAAAGAAAAATGACCCAAAAATTTTATGAAAAATCGCCCAATTTTTAAAATTGGGTCAAAACATGAAAAATGGCCCAAAATAACATATGAAATTTACCACAAAAATAAATGCAAAATGACCCAAAAGAAATATGAAAAATCGCCCAAAGTTTTTCGAAATGTTTTTTATATTTTGTTTTAAGTAGCGCTGCTGACTAAAAGTCATTTCTAAAATATCACGCGGTTCTTTTCAAATAACTTTTCATATTTTGCTTTAGCGAGTGCCGCCCATAGAATAACACATACGTAGATAAACTTATTCTCTCATCTGACGTTTCATTTCATTGTGGAAATGAGAGCAATTAATTTTAAAATTATCCTACACCAGGTGGAGTTACAAAATATGTTCACTTAACTTTTTCCTGTCGTTTTGGTGTAGAACTGAAAAATTTAAATATATTTTGCACTTTTTTGTTGACTTTTATCGTTGGTATACATTTGCATTGTATTTAACACAACTAGTTTGCCACAAAAACACGAAATTCGATTGCTGTTCCTTTGTTGATCGCTGTATACTATTGCCACCATCTGGTATTATTGAACCCATATTTTCCACCCTCCAATGTGTAATTTCCATCGTACCTATGACGTTTAAATTATTGAGCGAATAAAAACTTCTATGGTATGTGTTATTCTATGAGTGCCGCTGACGGAAAGTCAATTCATATTGTGTTGTAGCAAAGAAAAAAAAAATATTTTCAAAATTTTCAACAAAAAATTCAAGAAACAACTCAAAATGTAGGTGGTTGCTAAGAGCGTTTAGATAAGTAACAGTTTCGAGTAGTCTCGCTTCAATTGCAATATCAGTTTTACTTAAAATAAGAAAACGAAAAATCGCCCACAAATTTCGGAATTATTCCGGATTATTTTAGGGCTATTGCTCAGTGAGTGAAAACTGGAAAGCGCACAGCTCAGTGATTGTGAGAAGTTCTCCCCAGTCCCTTCATGGGATGTAATGGGAAACCATTTTATTATTTTTTTTTTATTTTAGGGCTATTTTTCGTGTCTACAGTTATGAAATATGGCCCACATTAATTTTATGAAAAAACATCCAAATGGACAATTTTTCACTAACGTATTTTGGGCGATGAAAATTAAATATTGCCCACAATTTATGAAATAAGACCCAAGACCCACTCTTTCTGGGCGATATTTTATATGAAATTTCCCCCACATTTGTATGGGGGTTTTTCGGCAATTTTTCATAAATTGTTTGGGTGATTTTTCGTTGCCCCTATTTAGACATGTTTTTAGTTATTAACCTCAAAATGGAAATTATATTAGCATATTAAAATTTTTTAATTTTCAATATATTTTAGATTTGTAATTTTTTTATTCTATTCTCCAAACTTCATGATGCTGGTTTCACCCCTTTGGTGCGAATTTTGAGTTAAGTGATTTTATCCCACGCCGCTAAATCATCTCAATTCAATTCAAAAATTTTGATAAATATGTGCTGGACTGAGGTTTAACCACTACAGTTTCTACCATTTCTTCAGAAGTATTATTAAACTTCTAACTCCAACTTCCATAGGTCTAGCTTCTGGCATTTGGGCCGAACTCTCATTTGTCCGACTGCATTTCAAATCACCCTCAATTACACAATTATGAATTGACGAAACAAAATTTAAAAATTCTTTTTCAGTTTACTCTTTCCTCCAGGATGAATTAAGATTATGATTTCGATCATAACACATATTACGTTGATTCAGTGCGGTGCCTATTTTTAACGCCCCTAATCCGATTTCAAAAAATTATTTTTTAGCTAATATCAAATCCCAAAGAGGAACATACATCCCAAATTTCGTACGTCTAGCTTTTTGTTGGGTGCGTCGATTAATACTATTAATTGCCACGCTCCGATTTCTACTGCGCCCAATTCGAGTCTACAAAGATCCCCTATAGCTACAAGGTGTTTCAAAAGAAGTCATCCGACGTTGATGGGGTCTCATTTTTTTCTAAATGAAAAACTTCGATTCTGTTTTTTGATTACACAGTGCAACACGAAAAAATATAACCATATACGGACACCACTACGTGATAAAAAACCAAAAAAAAAGGCCCTTGTCTCCCAGTTTTGTCCAAAGTCCTCCTGGTTTTTTTTATGGGCCCCCAAAGAAGTGGGGCCTTGGTGTCATTTTTGCAAAAAAGTGATCATTTTCTCAAGCTCATATCTTGCAAACCGTTCGGAATTTTGATTTACTCTCTTAGGCAAAGTTGTAGCTCTTGTCATAAAGAACAAAAATTGTTAACATCTAAAATCAAAAAAAGATTTCATCTTCAAGGTCAAAATCGCGAAAAACTTTAAAAAATGAGCGAAAAATAGCCCAAAAAGAGTTTTTTTTATTTTCCGCTTTTACGAACATATTTACTTTATGAAAAATGCGCCAATTTTCTTTGGCCTGGTAGGACTTACAGCGCTGATTAAAACCGGAAAGTTTTTTTAAGGAGGCCGATCCAACTTCTTGAGTTATAAGCCTTTATCGCTTGAGTATATAATCGCTTATATCTCACCGATTTCTTATCCGCTCTGGTTGAGATGGGTATCATTGACAAGACCTTTAAAAACGCTATAAATCTGTATATAAATATGTTAATTTTTATTAACTCATTGGGGCAAATTAAAAAAAAAAAGATTTTTTAACCTCACTTTTTTAATAAAAATCTGGTTTTCTCAAAAAGCAGCCCTAGTAAACTTATTTCTTCCTAGACTCAGTAAAAGACAACACTTCAAGCTTTTTTTTTAAGGTATAATACTCCGCATTAACCCTTCTAAAACCGGAGATAGTGAGGTTTTTTTAACAAAAGTACTTTCTGGGAGCCAAAATTTCGCTTAAAAACAATTGAAGTGTAGAAAATAAGTGATTTCTTTAAAAAAATGTTGATTTCCAAACCTTTAAACGTAAATAATTGTCACTGAGGAGGCCGAGTGTGTGAGTGCACTGTACCTTCACTGATAGTAAGTGGATTCTAATAAAAGTTCTCAAGCTGGTGGGTGAGTTCCCGTGCCCAAACTATCAAACAACTACCTGGAAGCAAACATCTGCATTGAATTCACACAAAAACAAACCACAATATAAAAAAAACCTGGAAACACATTGTAGCTCTTGTCATAAAGATGAAATTGTGAACATATAAAATCAAAAAAACTTCTGTCAAACAACTACCTGGAAGCAAACATCTACATTGAATTCACATAAAAACAATCCAAAATATAAAAAAAATACCTGGAAACACATTGGAGCTCTTGTCATAAAGATGAAATTGTGAACATATAAAATTAAAAAACTTCTATCAAAAAACTACCTGGAAGCAAACATCTGCATTGAATTCACAAGGGACGCAGCACACAATATAAAAGCGAAACGACGCTCACATCGACGCATTACACAGCGCGACGTCAACGAGAGCTCAGCGGTGAAAGTGAAAGTAAAAAAAGTGAAAGTGCTACAGCATAATTCGCACACAACATTGGCAACTGACAATTTCAATATGCAGTGTGAAATTTTTGACGATTTTATCAAACAACTCCCTACAGAATCCGATGAGCAAGGAAACGGTTTCACTAAACCACAATGCCCATGGAAAAACGGTACAAGGTAATATCAATTTTATTGATGCATTGTTTTGCATTCCTTTTTTGATTTCTTTTCTAATTCATTTCAGGTATGTTGGTGGAGTCACAAGATGACCCTGTATGATGTTAATGAAGTATCTGAAAAAGAAAAAGCTGATGATGGAGGGCAGTCTGGAAGTGCATGTGGTCACCATAAGTTCTGAATCAGAGTCAGATTCGGACGATTCGACGACGATTTGGATCCACAACTTAAGAGAGGGCGGTTTGCAAGTCCAGGGCCATCAACATTATAAACATAATACGAATATTTGTTTTTATAATTTTTGTAATAGATAGCATAATATTGTAGTGCCATCCCTGCTGAGACTACTAATCCCTACAACACTGAATCATTAATACTAAATATCCATGCTACTACTCTTTGTTACAACCCTAACTCTAAATGTCAACCCATACCACCTAAGGACTAAGATTAATAACATCAGTAATAGTATAACAATGAAACCTGCAACATGCCTTTTCACTTACGGGAGGAGGCTTTATAGTATCTCAATGTTGAAGTAAAGAAAAAACAAATGAAATTAAAAAATGTTCGGGAAATTTTTCACTTCTGCGGCTATCTAAGGGCTACCTAAACGGTGTTAAGAATCATTCCTAGGAAGTTCATATGTTCTAGAAAGTTGTTTATTGAGATCTTAGGATCATTCTTGTGGTTGATTGTTTCCTTGAGGTTTGAACGGTTTTGAGGTTTGGTCCTGAACAGAGGAAAAAAGGTTAAAAAAATTGAATTTTTTAAAGTTTTTTGCTATTTTGACTATGAAGATGAAGTTTTTTTTTGATTTAGCTCTCTCTTTATAACAAGAGCTACAACTTTGCCTCAGAGAGTTTGCAAGATATGAGCTTGAGAAAATGATCACTTTTTTACAAAAATGACACCGAGGCCCCACTTCTTTGGGGGCCCATAAAAAAAACCAGGAGGACTTTGGGCAAAACTGGGAGGCAGGGGTCTCTTTCTTTTTTGGTCTTTTATCACGTAGTGGTGTCCGTATATGGTTATTTTGCCATTTCTTAAAAAATTACACACTGTGTTATGTTTATTCGTGCCTAGCTGAAATTTTGAAAAATTATTTGTTTTTTTACTTTTTACTTCAGAGAGGAACATACTCTCCAAATTTCATGATTATAGGTATGTTTGTTTTAATTCTTTGTCTTAAATTGAATGAAATCGATATAGGTCGTGAATAAGTACCCCCCTAAATTATAGCGCTGAACATTATGGGCTATTTAAAATTTGGGACTGCATTAAGAGAAATTCAAATATTCGTTAAGTTTCACTACAATTTCGTCAATTTTCCCCAAAAAAGCCGATAAAATCCAAAAAATGGGGGAAAGCGCCCTCTGATGGTACTTAAAAATAAAAATAAATGTCAAAAATGGATTCGTCGACCCAAAAAACCCCCAAATACACATTTAACTAGAGGAAATACAATTTTCTTTTGCCTTTTTACTACAATATCTAACTCGATTATTGAATATTAAAAAAAATCTATTTCGAAAAATCCGGGGGCACGAAATTTCTTCAAATGACCAATAGAACAAGAATGGCGATGAGCCTTTTTACATTTTTTCGGCCCCCTATAATTCGACCCGCCCTAAGGTTCATGCATTTGGTCACAACGGCAATTACTATGATTTAGTGCCACGCCCTAATTTACCGCCCCTAATTCAAATTTAAAAAATAATATTAACATCAAGTCCTTGAATTGCATACTTTTAAATTTCTTCGCACTTTTCCATTTTAATAATACAACGGATTATATCGAAACATATTGCGGTCAAAACCCCATAGCAAACGATCATACACCCGATGGGGATTATCTCCATTTTGTAATCGGTCATAATCCTTATATACGAAAAGTGGCTGGTTGGGCAAGGTTGATAAAAAAAAGTAATAAATGCATCGCTTGAAGCAGAAACAGCGTTGCATACAACAAGTGTATGGCTTAAATTTAGACAAAACCGTTTCGTCCACATTATAAATAAATAAAAAATTGTAAAAGTATGCGATAACTCATCCAACAATAGTGTAAATCTGAAACATTTAACAGTTTATTATTCAGCCATTTCATCTCCAAACAGGACAATTGATAAATTAATGCAGTAACAAGAATTGAAATGTTGCCTCAACGCAACGATAAAAGGCCAAGCAAATATTGTATGAAATGCTTCGCTGCAGCAACGAAAAATCCATCGGATGAACGAAACTCGTCATTGCAAGAATATTAATATACTAATGAACCTATTTTAATCCTTCCACAAAGCGTTTTTCTCTCAGTGTGGACCTCAAGTGTGGCCACCCCTGTTACAGAACATTTTCGATGAATATTAGCAGCGCATCTTGACAACGACTAAATTAGCATAGTCTAAGTTGTAATGTGTCTTCTTCTGTCAGACATCATTCATACGAATATGCTCGATTCTATTCATAATGATCCATAAGATTTAAATCACTTAGATCGACACATGACGTGGATAGATATTTGTTTGATGAGTGAGTGTGTCTGGTATGGTTGTTTGATTGGTGAGCATTGAAATTGAAATTGAAATTGAATTGTCTGAGGTATCACAGGTACGAGTATCGTCGGATCTATGTGGTTATGAATTAAATATTTTGGCAGTTCATTTCGACAGTTTCGTATTTTTTTCAGATGCTTGCAAATTCATCATTGATGTTTTTGGCGTCTTGGTCGTTGTTGGATGCGTTGCCAAAATGTCTAGTAGCGTGAGTTAAATTGTTTTTATACGCTCCATCATGCTAATGGGCGATATACTTATACGTATGTACATACTTACAATCAATTTTTGTTGTTACCATCTCTTCTTCGTGGGATTCAACCCGATCATTTATAAAATAATCATTTAAATGAAATGTTTGACAAGTGAATATTTGACGGAAAAGTACAGACGGTGAAGACTAACTATGTGCTATCGATAAAAGAAATTGAGTTAGAGGGATTGTTGGGTGATAATTTTACCTTGTATTTTATCGGTTGTCATGCCGGATCTTCAAAATCCTTTTGGGATGGAGAGCGAAGTAAGGATCGGTAGTAGTTTATAAAACAACTCAATTGTCTGCTCGTGTTTTGACCGAAGACATTTCAAAGGACAATAGATCTTGAATATCGCCATATTGTCTAGTCGATATTTTCGAATTGCCAAGTCCATATTAGGTATAATTTATAAGCTATTATGTTTAGCTACGATTTTTAGCTGTCATATCAATTGATTTTCTTAGAAGCTTGATTTTCTTAGAAGAGATTTTACGTAATCAGGCGGCGGCTTGGGAAAAATCTCTACAACCTGCGGCGGAGTAAAAGTCTAATGTGCTGTTGTGATAAAGATAAATTTCGATTTTTTTAAAGACGAAAAATAAGACGGCGGTAAAATATTAACAAAAAAAAAATTGGTACGTGAAAAATGTCAACACTCAATTAAACTTTTCATTGATATACTGCGGAGGTGGAGTTCGTCAAGGTCATCCGGTAAAGGCGTATGTGTTTTGCAGGAATACTAAGGCCAGACGTTGCTCCGCATAGTTTTCTCCTGTATCGGGCTATTGAAGGCCACCTTATAATTGAAAAATAGACGAAAGATGACAATTTATTTTTCGTGAGTCTTCTCCAGGATTGGCGTAGCGTGAAAATCTGGTCGTTTGTCGATTTTACAGGCCTAAAGCTACACTAGTATGGTCCAATCAGGGGCCAAATCACCGCATTCGATATCGAGTACTTTGCCTTCGAAATGTAGTTAACTTGGATCACGGTACTCCTTATCGAATCGTATTTACTCGAAGTTGTACACGATTGGTAGTTTATTATCGAAATCAAACAAACTACCATTTTTGCACGCAAAAAGAGGGAATGCAAAAAGGAATAAAGAAAGATTTCAGTTGAAAGACGCGAAAAAAATTCAAATTTGAGAATAAATTGAGTTGAAAATATTTTTTTTGGAAGGAAATTTATAAAAATGTAAGTATTTTTTTATTTTAGCAAAAAAAGTTAACACAATATAATTGTACTTGTTTTAAGGAAAATAAACATCAATTAAAAGAGACAGCGGTAGCCGCTTCCAAAAAAAACAGCAACAAAGTCAATGGCAGACAGAAGGAATTGTTGGCGCAATTCATGCTGGAGCATCCCGACTTGGCCAAAAATAAATTCCAAAATTGTGCTCAGGGAAAGGTTAAATGCCAAAACTTATGGAAGCAACTGACCATCAAACTAAATGCCTGGGGCCCTCCAGTCAAAGATGTGACAAGCTGGCGAAAGGTAATGTTAAACATATTTTATTTTGTTCATTTATATTTATATAGCCAATAAATAAAAATTTCTAATATTATTAGGTCTATGCTGATCAAAAGCATAACACAAAAAAGAAGCTGTCGCACAACAAGGCATCTGATGCTGGAGCATCAGACAACTGGAGGTGGCCCATATGACGAAAAAAATACTGACTACTGCGGAGGAGCAAATTATGAAAGCAGCTGGACTAACTGCGGCAGTGTCAGGATTAGTCACAGTAAAATGTTTTGGCAATGACACTAACCAAACTAGTGCCCAACGTGTAGCTGAAGACAAAATCAGTAGTGGTGGAATGTCGGAGGTGGAACTTACAGATATTGAGTTGCGCACTACTTCGCAAAGTCGCAGGTCGCTTACAAGAAAGTCATTCCCGGCATTGTGTTGAAAGCTGCCACTGGCAAGAAGGTTTAGTGTAGCGCCAAGCTTTAATACTGGAGGTACGGGCGTCGACATGTGACCAGCAAAACTTATTTTCTCCAGCACATACTTGAACGCCTCCTTCGACAATCGAAAACGTCTTTAAAATCTATGGAAGTTGGATATTTTAAGTATTTAAAATCATTCACTTCAAAACAACTACAACTTACTCAACTTCAGGTAATGACAAAGGATTGCTTTTTCGCGAATATTTCTTCTCAATACTGTTATATTTGATTCATCCTCCGAATCCGACGATGAAGACAACAAAAAACACAAAGATTCATTTTCAAAGTTAAATTTTCCGTATAATACAAAACAATTTTCACAATTGCCTACTTTTGCCTTCCTCTTTCCTGTTGTTTTTCGTAACACCATATGCTTACAGCAATGTAAAAAAGAGCAGTAGACAAAATAGATTCCGATCGAATACCGTGATCCATAAAATTTCGACTCTCGAAATGTTTTACTATACGAAAGTGAACTCGATAACGAATGCGGTGATTTGGCCCCAGGTCAGCGATGACTGGTTATAGTCTTTCGCACATTATACTTGATAGAACCTTATATACTATGGATAAAGGCCTATTCCACGGTAGTTGGCACAGAGACTCGGGTCATCTTTTTTAAATATGGTGCATAATACACTGAGACTCCTACAACCGGGCATGCATTCATCTAACCAAATTTTGCTAATGAGCTGATGCATGCGCCTTATCAGCTCATCGCCGCCAGCATTAAATAGCTCCGCCGATAATCCATCGACTCCTGCGGCTTTGTTGTTCTTAAGCCAGGCAATAGGTCATTGTCTTGGTTAGGGGGGGGGGGGGGGGCAATCAACGTCGTCGTCCTAATTGTGATCGATTGTCTCATCGTCATTGGATATCTCAGATACTAGTAGCGTGGAGAAATAATCCCCCATATTCCCAATATGCTCTGCCCATGCGCGATAAGATTTCCGTCCTTATCTTTACAGAAGGGGGGCCTTGAATCATGTCCATTAGTTCCGTTTTCGGAAGCATTTTCAGGCTTCATCCTTCCCTCTGTATGCTTCAATTCTCCCACTCTAGCGCTTTCTCCACTGCCGTTTCTACGCCTATATAGGCGGTTTACCTCCTTTCCTTTTCCGCTATGCTGCTCAGTCGCTCCTGGCGTTGCAATTGACTGAAGCATCGTCATACGTGCCGCGTTCGTCTGATAATTTCTTTTGCCACACTCTTCATCATACCAGGGTTTGTTGCGAAGCGGTTTTTCAAAACCAAGTTCGATTGTTGCGACAGTTTTTGTAGAGCCGGAAATGGGTTTACACTACGCTTCAGGATCGCCATCGGGAGGGGTTGGGTTCTGTGCCAAAAGTTGTGAGAGCTCCCTTGAGCAGGCAGCTTTCCTATGAATAGCTTTCCCTGCGCCTGGCTTCGTACGATTTTCGCTCTACCCTGTCTTGTGCGACTCCTTACTGCTACCAGATGGTGATCAAAATCGATTTTAGCTCCTCTGATCACTCGTGCGTCCATTACACTGGATGAGTGCCTTTCATCTATTACCACGTGATCAATTTGGGTCTTTGTTCCTTGATCAACATATATGCGGTATATGGTGGGGGGAATCTATGCCTGATGATTGGAGTTTCAGTATATTATGACCTGTATTCAAAAAGGGTGATCCGTGTGTCTGATCCAATTATCGCGGTATCAGTCTTTTATCCATCGCGTGTAAGGTGTTGTCGAGCATATTATGTCAAGTCATCTGTTGAAAACCTGATTAGACCGCAAGATTAAAACAGCCAAGTCCACGACTGACCACAGATTCACGCTACGCCAAATCCTGGAAAGACCCACGAAATGCAAATCGATATATACCATCTTTTTGTTGTCGATTACAAAGCTACTTTCGATAGCCCCATACCGGGAAAATTGTACGAAGCTATGTGTGAACTTGGAATTCCGGCAAAACTGACCCGCCTCTGTAGAATGACGCTGACCAACACCAAATCAGCAGTGAAGTTGGGGAAATACCACTCCGAATCATTCTCTATCAAGCGAGATCTGAGACAATGCTACACACTTTCGTGCAATCTCTTCAACATCTTAATGGAGATAATAATGAGAAAGGCTGCAGTAAATACGAACAAGACCATCAACACGAAAAGCCATATGTTGCTGGCGTATGCTGACGACTGCAGTATTTTCAAGAATCGAAGAGGAATCAGCGAAGGTGGGTCTTTCCGTTAATGAGGGCAAGACACAATTGATGGTGTCAATGACTAGACTTGGTCCGGACTTGACCGTTGACAACCGATTTAATTTTGAAGTGGTAGATGAATTTGCCTACCTTGGATCCGCCGTGAACAAAGACAACAATGTCAGCTTGGAGATGAAAAGGAGAATTATGCTTGAAACTAGATGATACTTTGGGCTCAGCTAGCAGTTTATGAACAAGGCCCTGTCTCGAGAGGCAATACCGTACAGATATACCGTACTCTCATTTTGCCTGTCTGGATATATGGCTCCGAAACTTTGGTCATATTGCAAGCGGATGAAAAACACCTGGGAGTATTCGAGAGAAAAATTCTCCATAAAATATTTAATCCTGTTAGGGAAAACGGCGAGAACCGATGTCGTTGGAACCAAGAGCTATATCATTTGTATTCTAATGTGAACATACCTAGGCGAATCAAATTAGGCCAATTGCGTTCGGTAGGCCATGTTATCAGAATGGACGAAGATGAGCCAGCGCGAAAGGTTTCCATAACGTACCCGATGGGAGCAGGAAAAGAGGACGACCAAGACTCCGATGGTAAGACCAGGCCGAAGAATCCCTCCGTATGCTTGGTGTTACCAACTGGCGGGAAAGGTGAAGAATAGAACTAGTTGGAGAAATATTTTAAAATTAATTTAATTTGTTCATATGTTTGTATAATTAAAATGTGGAAGGCGTCTGGCCTCATGAAGTTGTAAAATAATCAACATGGTTCAGGGCCCCCTTCTGTAAAGACAAGGACGGAAATCTCATCGCAGATATGCAGACCATGTTTGGAATATAGAGAGATCATTTCTCCGCGCTACTGGTACCTGAGATATCCAATGACGGTGGGACAATCGAATATGGACGACGTCGATTGCCTCCTCCTAGCCAAGATGAGGTCAAAACAGCTTTTGCCCGACTTAAGAACGACAAAGCCGCAGGAGCCGATGGATGTATTGCTGATAAGGATGAGCTGATAAGGTGCATGCATCACCTCATTAGCAAAATTTGGTTAGATGAATGCATGCCCGGCGATTGGAGTCTTAGTGTACTATGTCCCATATTTGGGAAAGGTGACCCGAGTGTCTGTGCCAACCACCGTGGGATAAGCCTTTTGTCCATGGCATATAAGGTTCTATCAGGTATAATGTGCGAAGGACTGTAGCCGATTAACGCTGACCTGATTGGACCATACCAGTGCGGCTTTAGGCCTGGAAAGTCCACAACTGACCGGATTTGCACGCTACACCAAATCCTGGAGAAGACCCACGGAGGACAATTCGGCCTTTGATAGACCGATACGGGTGAAGCTCTATGAAGCAATGTCTGAGCTAGGTATTCCTGCAAACTCATACGCCTTTGTGAAAGTTGATAAGGATCTTACCGAACCTTTCGAAACTAAGCGATGCCTCAGGCAAGGCGACACCCTATCGTGCGATCTTTTCAACATATTAATGAAGATCACTCTGAGAAAAGCTGCAGTCAACATGAATAAAACCATCAGCAGCAAAAGTCACATGCTGCTGATGATATACATATCATTGGGCGCAATATTAGGGAAGTTACTGCGGGTTTTTCGGTAATTGGGAAGGAGTCAGCATAAGTGGGTCTGACGGTAAATGAGGACAGAGCAAAATTAATGGTTTCAACGAACAGGGCCTCCACGCGATTAGACCAAATCGTGAACGTTGATAACCGTTATAATTTAGAGGTGGCGGACGAGTTTGAATACCTCGGATCTGCCGTAGATGGAGACGACAACGTCAGCCTTGAGATCAAGCGGAGAATTATGCTTGCGAATAGACGTTATTTTGGGCTAAGTAAGCACTTTAGATATAAAGCCCTCTCTCGAGTAACAAAAATCCAGCTGTACCAGACTATCATTCAACCTATCTTGCTTTATGGCGCAGAATCCTGGGTCCTTTCGCAAGCAGATGAAACATCTGTAGGAGTCTTCGGGAGAAAAATACTCTGAAAAAGGTATGGCCGTATAGTGCACAATGGCGAGTATCGGCGACGCATGAACCATGAGCTGTATGAGCTTTATCCTGACATTGACATAATTAAGCGGATCAAAATAACGCGATTGTCATGTCAGTAGAATGGATGAGGACGAGCCAGCGCGAAGGGTCTTCGAAACCGAACTCTAAGGAAGACGAAAAATAGGAAGACCAAGACTCCGATGGAGCGACCAGGTTGACGAATCCCTGCGTACACTTGGTATTGCCAACTGGAGATATAAGGCAGAAGATCGAACTGGTTGGCGAAATATTTTATTTTCGTTTTGAAAGGTCCCTGACCCCCCGGAGTTGTCCGTGACCGGATAAGTAAGTAAGTAAGAATATTCGCCACTGTGTAATTAGCAGTAATGCACTGGATGTGTTGTTACATTTGCTGTCGGTGGACATTATAAGGAATATATACGTGTATACGTGTACCATCATCTGAAGACAATTTTTAAAAATGGCGCAGGTTTGGAGTCGGTTTCGGAACAAGAATATGCGCCGATTTCTCTGTTTCAACCAAACCTACTATAATCCTAATTAATGACGTGGATACATTCAAGTATGGTTTAAATTGCTTCGTGACTTCTACACTTGTTTTTTGTGATATAATAACATTTTCGATCAGTGTAAATTTGATATTTAAAGTATAAAAAAGTTCATAAAAATCAAACAATCGATGTACTTTCGTTCGTTCTGTTAAGATCATTTCAACTATGCATATAGTAGGAAAATATATTAACTAAATCGTAGTTAATTAAAAATATACTACGATTAAGTTATTGCTAACCATTCCTGTTTTACAAATTCTTTATTTTTAACCTGGTGACCTATTTCTATGTTATATGCGATATTATTTGTGCAGATTTATTTATATTTATATTTTTTTATTTTATTTCTCAAGTTGAAAACCATTTTCTATTTAATAAAAACCAACTACATTATATGTTTCTATAGAGTGTAGCGATTTCGTCTCTGCTTGGTTTAGATAGATCTCCTCCAATCTTGATCACATACACATTTCATACACTTTTTGCCACTTTTTCGATAGACAGGCGAAAGAAATGTTAAAGTCCGAACTAAATTCATTCATATGTACGTATGAAATATGATTTCTTTAAGAGATTTGCGATTAGAGATGGTGGCGTGATTTCGATTTTGCTTTTATTTTCACGCTCGCGTTAATTGTTCGAATCCGATTCGGGAGATGGGAATTTGTATATGTGTTTTGGTTTCGTTTTGTGTAAAAAGACATTTGATTTAATAGTTTATTAATTTGGATTTACAATTGTGTTCAATATGTTTGATTTATGTTTATAGCTAACAACTCAATTCCATTTCAATACCTTCACCGATGGAACCAGTTTCGAACATTGTCACATTAATTAGGTGTTAATTACAATTATTGCCCCGTTTGCCGACGAGCATACGATCCATCATTTTGGGATTTAATATGTGGCTTTTACTGCTATGTATTTATGACCAAAAGGGTTTATGAGCTCACTAATTAGGGAATATTTGTTTTCCTGACCTTCCTACAGATTTGAAAGAAATAGGTTTTGTTATCTATTTAAAAAAAATGGTCTCCAAATTATCGATCATTCATATTGAATTTCTTTTGTTGAAACTTGTAGGTCATTCATTCATTATATGCACTTTTAGAGAAAATATGCAAAAATTACAAATGACCTTATTACATGCAACAAGACATGTATACTAACCCAAATGTATAGGGTGTCCCAATAAAACTGCGCGATTTAATAAAAAAATACATGGCATTTATTTTTACCGAGTGGTAATATTTACATTACATTGTGGAGTAGACATGTTTCGATAAAAAAATGGTTTCTCATTATATCCCATCAAGGGATCACGGAGAGCTTCTTTCTCACAGCCAAGAGCGTTCTAGTATTACACTCACTATTTGCGGCCTACAGTTTTACACTGGTTCCGAGTGGTATTTTTAGAAACTCTTTCATGGCTAACTAGTCCATAGTGTCACTGCCACTAACTGAGGTTACTTACTTACATATCCGGTCTCGAACTACCCCGAGCGGTCAGGGAGTCTTGGTCTTCCTATTTTTCGCCTTCCTTCGAGCTTGGTTTCCAAAACCCTTCGTGCTGGTTCGTCTTCATTCATTCCACTGGCATGGCCTAGCCAGCGCAATCGCTTTATTTTGATCCGCCTAACTATGTCAATGTCGGGATAAAGATCATACAGCTCATGGTTCATGCGACGCCGATACTCGCCGTTGTGCACTGTAGGGCCATACATTTTTCGGAGTATTTTTCTCTCGAAGACTCCTACAGATGTTTCGTCTACTTGATATAGGACCCAGGATTCTGCGCCATAAAGCAAGACATGTTGAATGAGCGTCCGGTACAGCTGAACTTTTGTTACACGAGACAGGGCTTTACCTCTAAAGTGCTTGCTTCGCCCAAAATAACATCTATTCTCAAGCACAATTCTCCGCCTGATCTCAAGGCTTACATTGTTATTTTTGTTTAAGGCAGATCCGAGGTATATAAATTCGTCCACCACCTCGAAATTATAACGGTTTTCAACGTTCACGCTTTGGTCTAATCGCATGTAGGCCCTGCTCGTTGAAACCATCAATTTTGTCTTGTCCTCATTTACCGTCAGACCCACTTTTGCTGACTCCTTCTCAATTCTCGAAAACACCGCAGTAACTTCTCTAATTGTGCGCCCAATGATATCTATATCATCAGCATTCGCAAGCAGCATGTGACACTTGCTGCTGATGGTTTTATTCATGTTGACAGCAGCTTTTCTCAGAATAATCTCTATTAAGATGTTAAAGAGATCGCACGATAGGGTGTCATCTTGCCTGAGGCCTGGCTTAGTTTCGAAAGGTTCGGTAAGATCATTACCAGTGTTCGTCAATGTCATGCTGCAAAGGCGTATAAGTTTTGCAGGAATACCAAGCTCAGACATTGCTTCATAGAGTTTCTCCCGTATCGGACTATCGAAGGCCGCCTTATAATCGATAAATAGATGATAGATGTCGATTTATTTTTCGAGTGTCTTCTCCAGGATTTGGCGTAGCGTGAAAATCTGGGCCGTTGTCGATTTCCCAGGGCTAAAGCCACACTGGTATGGTGCAATCAGGTCGGATAATTGGTCTTTCGCACATTATGCTTGAGAGGACCTTATATGCTATGGATAAAAGGCTTATTCCACAGTAGGTGGGACAGGCGCTTGGGTCACCTTTTTCAAATATGGGACATAGTACACCGATATTCCAATCGCCGGGCATGCAGTCATCTAACCAAATTTTTGTAATGAGCTGATGCATGTACCTTATCAGCTCATCGCCGCCAGCTTTAAACAGCTCCGCCGGTAATCCATCGGCTCCTGCGGCTTTGTTGTTCTTAAGCCGGACAATAGCTGTTCTGATCTCGTCTTGGTTAGGGGGGTAAAGTCGACGCTGTAGTCCAAACATTGATCGATTGTCTCATCATTAGATAGCTCAGGTACCAATAACGCGCAGAAATGATCTCTCCATATTCCCAACATACTGTTCACATCTGTGATGAGATTTCCGTCCTTGTGTTTACAGATGTGGGGCCCTGAACCATGCCCACTAGTTCCGCTTTTGACTTTTTGGTAGAATTTTCGAGCTTCGTTCTTCCTTCTCTATGTCTCAATTTTCTCACTCTCGCGCTTTCTCCACCGCCGTTTCCTACGCCTTAAGAGACGGTTTACCTCATTCCCTTCTCCCATACGGCCTAGTCGCAGCTCGCGTTGCAATTGGCTGAAGTATTGCCATGCGTGCAGCGTTATTTTCGTAATTTGCAATGCGACACTCTTCATCATAGGTACGGTTGTCGCAGCAGTTTTCATAGAGGCGGAAATGGATTTCCACTGCGCTTCAGGATCGTCATCGGGAGGGGGTGGGTTCTGTGCTAAAAGTTGCAAGAGCTTCCTTGTGTAGTCTGTGGGTAGCTCTGGTAATTGCAGTTTTCCGATGCCTACTTAACTTTGTGCGAACCTTTGCTGCTACCAGGTAGTGACCAGGATCGATGTTAGCTCCTCGTGAATTACACTGGATTAGTGTCTTCCATCAATTACCACTTGATCAATTTGGTTCTTCGTTCTTTGACCAGGGGATACCCAAGTAGCCTTGTGGATGTGTTTATGCTGGAATCTTGTACCACTAATGACTATGTGTTTTGCCGCGGCAAAGTTAATCAGTCTCATACCGTTTTTGGAACTGCCAGCATGTAGACTGGAATTGCCAATAGTTGGACGAAACACATTCTCCCTGCCTACTTTAGCATTAAAATCTCCTAGTAGAATCTTAATGTCATTGCCTTTGGCATCATCATCTTTCTCTTTTGTCGGGGCATGCACACAAATTATGGAAATATAAAAATATTTCGCTTTTATACGAACTTATGGCCTAGATGTCGCAGTCTTTTGCCAACTACACACCCGCAACCAAATTCATGTTTTTTCTAATGGCAACTGCCCATCCTGCACATCGCATTTCCTTGATTGCGGTAATGCCAGATGCTTGCACCGGATCTATACAGAGTTCTCACATTCCAGGGGCATATCGGTAAATCGTGGTCCTTAAAACGTTTATGTTTTCCTGTTCGCTGTTGTATATTCACTGCCATTATGAATGGTGGCGGGAGGCAAACCCAGTCCACCGGGTTTTTACATTTTAGCAACTGCCGGGATATTCGATTGCAGACGCTCATTATGGATCAGACGCTTACCAGGATGAAATATATGTCGAACCTGGATTCTCTTCTTTTGGTTTCTATCCGCCGTTGGCCCATATGTTTGGCTCATCCGCCTTCTAAAGGACAAAAGAATATGCCCGAGCTTCAGTGACATCAGTCACCTACTAAGCCTGAAATATATCAGTGATTCGCCTTCTCAGCCTAGCTATCTAACGGAGGTTTCCGATAAAGCCAGTGCCCAGGACATACTGCGTGGAAGAAGGGAGCATCTTGGACTACCCAATGAGTCATTTCTGGCCCCTCCCAAGTAAATGGCTATCAGAGACTTTCCACCTCCACGGACAGTCCCATGTAACTGAGATTACCGTCGTCGAAAGACATTTAACGTGTTCAAACCCAGGATCGAATCCACGTTCTCATGTACAACAGCGGCGCACACTAATCAATTGCACCACAGACGAGCACATCTCTATTACTTTTAGTTAAACGTGCCTGTAAGGATTGTAATCCATAGATATAATAAATAAATATAAAAATCCAAGAACATCATGCAAGATAATTTCCACAGACTTCCCACTAAGATAAATGTGCTGACTGGAACTAAATTTTAGCGATTACTACCCTATATGCCAAGGTTAGGTTGAAATGGAAGCCCGTCAATTTGAATTAAGAACAAATAACGAGTTCTCCCGAGGCCGTAAATTCTGCCATTGTGGTTCCCTTGTATAGAGTTGAAAGGGGAAAGGAAGGTTATTGAGGTTTTCATCGAGCCTGCCCAGCAGGAAGGCTAGACGATACTCTTGCAGTCCTCTATATGAGCAAAGCAAGTGCTGCACTGATTCCTCTTCTTCATCTAAATAGCTTCTGGAGAAGTCTTCATATGGAAGTTTCAACCGTGCAGCCATGTGGCCAGTGACGTAGTGTCCAGTTATAACACTTGTTAGAGTGTTGAGTGTGTTCTTTCCAAGGGAGAGCAGCCCTTTGGTACGCGTTCTATCAATGGCCGGCCAAAGAGATCGAACTACCCTACAGTTCTGTACCGATTTCCATCTCGACTTGGTTAATGCTACTCCAAGTTCGTCGACTTGGTGCCTCAGTTCCACGAACGGAATATGGACGTCGAGGGCCGCAGCGTCTTCTCGCTTACAGGAGCCCGTTTTGTTGCCGTGAATGTTGCTTTGTACGTCCCGGTCCCCAGCAGAGCGCAATTTCTTGCGCCTGAATTTGGGTTAGCGATAAGAAGAAGTCTATCGTGCAACGTGATTTGATGATACTTGAGTCGAAGCCCTCGAGGACTGCCGTGCTGTCGACGTAGATTTTAAGTTTCGCTGGAAATAAATCCCATTCTAAAATCTGTTTTGCGGCAACGTTAATGGCATACATCTTTGGCTGAAAGACCGTACCTTTGTTGGGAAGTCTGGTGGAAATCCTGAGATTTAGGGGTTCGGAGTATATTCCCGATCCCGTGACCACTTCCATTTTAGATCCATCCGTGACGCTATTTGCCACCCAGTCTTCTCGGCTAGGTATAATTAGTTTGAAATATTATCGGAGCCATATAGTCCACTTGCTTGTTAATATTTTCAAAAGTACCCATCAGCCATGCCCGTGTGTAGTGTTGGCAAGGCAGTGTTGTGTAGTGTTGACATATATGTTAAACAAGCTCTCAAATTCAAGCAACAGAACGGACGAGAGACTGATTGTTTTAAAGTCCTTAAGAGATTTATTACTAGTCTTTAGGACTGGACGTGAAGGTGAAATTCTTGAGTGGGAAAAATCAAATCATTAACCCTCCGTCATACACATGTTTCTATAGTCACATTCGTAACACAAGGGTCAGGCCAGACCAACTGGGTATTCATTTTGTAAAACAATAAAAACAACTCGCGTAAACTTCAGTAACTGGCACTCATGATAGAATTATTGGGAAAATTAGCTGTACGGACAGCATGGGATGCCATCATTTCCAACATGAAAACCCTTTTTTGTCTGAATTCGTGGAAAGAACTAACAATTCTTGGAAAAACAAAATTACGTGATAAAATGGACGCAACAATTGTCATCCAGTCCACACGCATTCGTATTTTTAGAACCTGTACACGATGTTTTTTTTTTTTTTTTTTTTTTTTTTTTTATTATATATATCATATCATTTATATGATATATATATGATTGGTCACCGGCCCTGTAGGTAGGCAGGTAGGCCAGCACTCCACCACACCACGCACAGTCCAACCCCGTTAAGACTCCGCCCACAAGAACCCAAGCGCACACTGGAAAATTCTACCTAATTTACCAATGACCAAAACATGGTGGTAAAAACTTGCGTCATGCACAGCTACTATATAAGTGTAAACACTTACCGTGTTTTCAACAAACCTGATAGTGCTAGTATTGACCAACCATCTAACCGCGAGTTATTGAAAACATGGCGTTGAACAATTTAAAATTATTTGAACTGTTCAGAAAGTCAACCACACCGAAGTTTTTCACGGAAGCTGCTTTAGAAGAACTTGATAGCTTATACGGAAATATTGAGAGAAGCGAAATTATAAAAAATAATTTTTATCTGATATATGCAAATATTGAGGCAAAATGGGTGAAAACTAATCGAACCATTCAGAAATTCAACTCCAAATACGAGGACTGGCTTAATGAAGACACCATCCTGGATATATTGCCAGTAGATAAACCCACCACATCAACCAGAGGAGCAAAAGGAAGGCAAAAGAAAAGTATTGAGGAGTGTTAAATTTTCACAAGAAAGAGGAAACTTGCCGAGGCCACCAATGACTTGACCACGAAGCATTTATCGGACGCGCTGTCTATTAAATATACAAAGGATAGTGAAAGAGTGAGGTCGCAGATTACTGCGACTAAAAAGGATTAAGGAAAGCATTCCCACGCCCACAAACGCACACATTAAAAAGTGTGGTTCCGAAGAAGCCTTGGCCTTGTTTATGGACTTAGAACTTTCCAAAGGAAAATATGAGATACTACGGGCATCCTTGATGCGACACGGGGCTGACGTTTTACCAGGATACAAGCATATTACGCAAGCCAAAAGAAATTCACGACCACTGCATACGGAGTTTATGGAAGTCTCTTTGAAAGCCAATCTGCAGGATCTCATGGGCCATACAGCAAAACGGTTGTTGGAGAGTCTCCCTGAAAATGAGGTGAAAATTCTTCCTTAGAAACTGACATTGATCAGCAAATGGGGCTGCGATGGATCATCCGGACAAAGCGTTTATAAGCAAAGGATATCTTCCGATGACGCTACAATATCGGACGGAAATATGTTTATGGCATCTGTTGTTCCTTTGCGGCTAAAATCTGATGTTTCCCTACACTGGAAAAATCCACGTCCGTCATCAGTGCATTATTGCCGACCAATAATGTTTCAGTTTGCAAGGGAATCGGCAGAACTCATAAGGACCACGGTGAAGGACATTGAAGAACAAATAAGCAAGATTAAGCCTACAAAGCTGCAAATTGGAGAAGGAAAATATATTGAATGCAATTACGAGTTCCACCTGACCATGGTTGACGGAAAAGTCGTAAACGAACTGACAGGAACAACCTCAACATTGTCATGCCCGATTTGCAAAAAGAGTCAGAAGAACTTTGGTAATTTAAACGATTCTACAAACGAGGAGAATTACGAATATGGAATGTCACCATTGCACGCAAGGATAAGGTGTATGGAGTTCTTGCTAAAACTGGCGTATACCCTACCACAAGAGGAGGAAAACTTCGATGAAAATACATCAATAAAGGATAAGGAAAAGATCAGAAAGAAGCAAATACAGGATGCTTTTTTTAAAGAAGTTGGACTAAAAGTAGACTGTCCCAAGCACGGATACGGTAACTCAAACGATGGAAACACTTCTAGGAGATTTTTTGAAAATGATGAGGCAGTAACTACAATCACTGGAATTGACAATCAAATTGTGAAAAGATTGGGAATGATCTTGAATGTTTTAAACTGCAAAGAAAACGTCAATTCTACAAAATATGGAGAATATGCATCGAAAACTGCATCTCTTTTAGCAGAAATGTATCCACAGAAGAAGTTGACCCCGACCGTCCATAAAATATTGGCGCATGGCAAAGACATAATTGAGTACCAGTGTTTGCCAATTGGAGAGCTTTCTGAAGAAGCACAGGAGTCTCTTAACAAATTTTATAAAAAATATAGATTGCAGAACACATTCAAAGCATCAAGGGTAAGGCAAAATGAGGACCTCTTCAACATGTTGGCAGCATCTTCCGATCCACTTATTTCTTCCCTGCGGCATGTGAAGTCACGAATAGAGTTAGAAAATAATTATAGTTTAGAAATAAATAGTCTTTTAGATATATTTACCTTCTCCTACGAATTGTGATGAATATTTTACAGAAAATTGAAAAAATAAATTTAAAAAAGAAGTAATTTTTTTTAATTTGTTGGGTAATAATTTAAAACATACAACCTTAAAGAAAAACAATCTAAAAATGTAAAAATAATTTTTTTTAGTTACCATAAAATTGATTTTTCTACAAATTTTAACTTTGATAACCCATAAGTAGGCCCCTACAAAGCGTAGCACCCTTTCCAAACGCTCATTTCATAGGCTGGACAGTTATCTATCATATGCTGTTGAATTATCTTATTCGGTTCAAAAGATATGATTTTTGCAACGAAAAAACTCAAATGGCGCCACTGTGCGACGATTGATGAAGACAATACACCAGCAGTAAGCGGACCGATATAAGTAGTAAGCAACGTTGCATGATGTGCATGATGTGCATGATGTATTAACGTTTTATAAAAAATTAATTCTAAAGTAGATAAATGAACAAATATGAATAAAAACTAATAATGATATAGACATTAAAGTAGAATTGAAAAAAATTAACAAACTCATAACAAATTAAATAATAAAATAAGATGAATCTCCAACAGGGCGTCTGAAACAAAATCACCCTGGCTATAGGTAAAATGCAAACCTACAATTGGCTGGGTTTGCCTTCCGCCATCGTTATATTGGCAATGAAAATACAAAACGAGAATGAGAAACATAAAACCCCCATTTGTTGACGAACCCCACCCACGTTAGAACGACCACGATTTTTGGATATGAACTTGGAATGTTGGAACACCGTACAAATCCGGTGAAACTTTCCAACTGGCAGATGTTCTCGAATGATGAAAGATGCAATGGAGAGGTCATGGCTGTCCATGGAAGAAGAATTGTGACGGATACTGCACGCAAAGAAAAAAAACGTTTATTGCTCGGTTGCCACAACAATACTTTGATTGATTTGTATTAATTTATTAATCGCAACCGTTTATGTAGTTCTCCCAAATAAACTCATATATCGCAAATGTGTATCATGTTGTTGCAAACGAGATTTCGTTTGCATTAAACGCGTACAAAATTACATTTGTCGCAAATTAAAAACCGTTTGCGATAACTGAAATCAGCCATTTTTCTAATGAGAGCACAGGTTACCGAGTACGTAAATTTCTCTCAATCTCTCATTCTGTCGACTGTATACACAGTCCACTCGTTTGACATACACACTCACGCATACAAATAACGTTATCACAAACGTTGTTTCAGCTTTAATTTTTCATAATTTCTTTACTGCAAACGTTTTTCAGTTCTTGCAAACGTTTTTCTAGTTAGGATCAACTACAAATCGGTTGCTGTAACCGAGGGAACAGTTGGCGGAACCGTTTTTCGTTTCTCGCAAACGTTTTATCAGCTTATGTCTTTCATAACTCGTTTGCTGCAAACATTTTTCGGTTCTCCCAAACGAAATGACATGTATGGCTTAACAGAAGTTCGTTTCTCCCAACTACAGTCCTCAAACGAACTTCAGTTATCTGAGATTTCGTTTGGGAGGAACGAGTTATTTCTTTGCGTGTGCCATGAGAGAAACCATGAATATGGTTGCGGATGTGTAGTTGGCCATCGGTGGTGCAATGGTTACTGTGCGCGCCTCTTGTACATGAGATCCTGGCATTAATTCCAGCTCTGACCACCTTAGATTTCTCTCGGCGGCGGTCACCTCGGGTAGTGATGACGACACTATCGAGTATTTTGCCATGAAAAAGCTTCGCTAAATAGCGTTCGGAACCGCTGTAAAACTGTAGGTCCCAATCAGTGAGTATAAAACTGGAAAGCGCACAGCTCACTGGTTGTGAGAAGCTCTCCCTAATTCATGGGATGTAATGAGAAAGCATTTATTTATTTATTTTATTTGTAGTTGGTAAAAGATTGCGACATCTAGTCTCAAGTATCAACCCCACCATTCGCATAAAGGCGAAATACATACATACATATCGTTAATTTGTGTATATGACCCTTCAGAAGAAAAATACGATTACACCAAGAACTTCTTCTATGAGCGCCTAGAGACAACATACGACCACTGCCTTGGTCATGGCATTACGATTGTTCTAGGTGATTTCAGAGACAATTCAATAATTAAATTCAGTCTATACGGCATCACTTCCGATGAGGGAATGAGACTGTTAGATTTTTGCCACAGTGGAAAACATGGTTGTCAGTAGTACGAGATTCCAACATAAAGACAGGCTATTTGGATATCCCCTGATCATCAGACGAAGAACCAGATTGATCACCTATTAATTGATGGATGGCCCTCTAGTAGTGTTATAGACGTACATGTGATTCGAGGAGCTAATATCGATTCGGATCACTGCTACCTGGTAGTATCAGAAGTTAGTAAAAATATAAGCAGAACGAAAGTCCTACGAAACCAGTCATATAGAAAGCCGGATATGGGAAAGGTGCAAATACCAGAATTAGCCACGGTCTCACTCAAATACTGGCGCAGAAGGCAACCCCGCCTCATGATCCTGAAGAGCAGTGAAAGAATACTATGAAAACTGCTGCTGATACCGTACTGGGTTATAAAATTCCGCTTAAAGACAAACCATGGTACGATGAAGAGTAGCGCATTGCAAGTGACGAAGTGAACGCTGCACGTCTGGCAACTTTTCAGTCAGTTGCAACTCGAGCTACGACGGATCGGTATAAAGAGAAGTGGGAAGAGGAAACCCGTTTATTTAGGATGAAAAAACCGTATGGACAAAGCGCAAGAGTGAGCCAACTGAGCATTTCAGAGCTAAACCCCATCACGGAAAACGATGATCCAACTATATCAAACTCTCATACAACCTGTCTTGCTTTATGGCCCAGAATCATATCAAATGCTGATGAAACATCACTGGGCGTCTTCGAGAGAAAAATGCTCCGAAAAATACGTGGTCTTATAATAGAAAATGGCGTTTATCGACAACGGATGAACTACGAGCTGTATACTCTGTATCCCGATATCGACGTAGTTATGCGTATCAAAATATCGCGTTTATACTGGCGATGTCATTGGAATGGATCAGAATGAACCAGGTCGGAAGGTATTCGTAGATGTACTCGCAGGTCATCGAAAAATAGGACGTCCAAGACTTCGGTGGGAAGACCAGGTGGAGTATTGACTGCGAGAGCTTGGTGCTAGTAACTGGAGGAGAAAATCTGAACATCAAGCCGGTTGGATAAACATGTTCTCCTCATTTTGTAAGGCCCTGGACCACTCTGGGCTGGTTGAGGCCACCTAAATGAGTAAGATTTCCGAAGACCTATAACTGCCCGAATGATACGGAGCGGTAAATCTGACACATTTTTGCAATATAACCGATAATAAAGCATTAAGATCTGGTGATTGCAAGGGCGCAAAGCCTTATACAACCCAAATCAGTTATGTGATATCAGAAACAGCAAAACTGGGCTACATCCAGAAGAGTCTTTGTGAGAACCTCAATTGTCTCAGCTCCAGAGTTAGACCATGACCAATTCGCTCGTCGAGTGAGACTAAGAACCTAAGGGTTCTTAGAAAATACACAGTGAAAGGGTTCTGCATTACTGACTTCTTGTATAGCCTGACATAAACTGATGTAAGTTGATCCTTTTTATTACCCTTTTCAACTGTTTGAGGATGGAATTGTATGTAGTCCAGTCCTCGTTCAATTAAGTAATTTTTGCCAAGTTGTACAATTTCCTTATGGATTTCCAAAGCTTATCCAGTTCCTTGGTACATCCAATGGGTTGCCACGATTGTTGAGGGTAGAAGATGGGTAAAATTATATTTTTTTATATTAGCTCCATTCGCTGTGATACAAGGATTTGATACTACTCTACTCTAGCTGCTCTAGGGACTAGTTATATCGTACAATTTCCATACCAGGGTATACACAGAGGCAAAAATCAAGTTTTGTCAAGATCTTGCCTCTATGCAGACCGAGGTCACATCATCTGTACTGGAATTATAAGAAAATATTAGACTAATACTCGTACTATCTTACCTAGCTGCGATGGAAGTTCCTATATAGTCACACGAATTAACCGCGAAAATGTTGAGATCGACATTGCCCAGACCGTTGACGCGGTCAATCCAGGGATATTCATTTAACCCAATGTCGATGTTGTTACTTCTAAATGAGAGAAAGAGGTGCGCAAACTGTGGAGCTGCCAAAGCTTAATTCCTCTGACAGATGCCAGAGGTGTCGGAACTCTACACTTCCGAAACCCAACACCAGTTTATTTTCTTAAGACCATAACAGCTCCAGTCACTTCTGACCTATGAGTAGATACCAACCGTACACGTCCCAGACATGGGTAATATATATATCCATACGTTTGTTACCTCAGCAGTTTGCTGACCATATGTGGCCGTCGGTGGTGCAATGGTTAATGTGCGTGGCTCTTGTATATGAGAACGTGGATTCCACGCCTGCTTTGACCACCTTACACTTCTTTCGATGATGGTCACCACTCTTAGCAATGTTGACACTATCGAGTACTTAACCATGATAAGGGTTTTCAAAATACCGTTCGCAACCAGTGCAAAACTTTGGGTTCCAATCAGTGCTTGTCAAAGTAGAAAGCGCACAAGCTCACTGATTGTGAGAAACTCTCCCCAATGCCTTCATGGGATGTAATGGAACACATTTTTGTTATCGATCGCAGTCAGACAATGGAACAAAGTGGGGTAGAAGATTTGGGTACAGCTTCTAGTCGCACAGCTGGTAAAAACTTGTCAATACCAAGATAGCGTTATTGAGGAAATCAACCGGCACTTTATTAACACAGTCAATGATCTGGACTCACTTTGGAAAGCCAATGCGACAGATGCCTATTTCTCTTCTGCACTTACTGTCGTCATCCATCACATCCATAAGTCGAGCTCGTATTCTTGGCTTCTTCGAGCTGTTTAAATGTTCCTCCTCAGATTTAGCGCTCTTTCCCGGGATTTCACTACGTGAGTTGGCAGCCTACGAAAACGAGGTGGTAAAATTCTTTCGAACATTTTCCGAATAGTGGCAAATGAGAAAATTCGCTTCAAGAATGCGATTGAATTCTTGATTTTGGAAGTTTTCCGGAATGTGGGCATTATGGGGATGTCAAGATTTTCCGCCAGTGTCAGTTACATCGCAATATACAGGAACGCCCTTGAAAATTCGCAAAGCTTCGACATGAATATTCTCAAATTAATATCGATATCCAATTACATAACGATCCAATGTATTGTATTGACATTTCGTTTGCGATTACAATCTGCGATTAAATGTTTAAGATAAACGCATTAAATGCGTTAATCAGCGTATAATTTCCTGTCACCCATTAAGCCATCATAATTTCCGCTACATTCAAGAGTGATAGAGTAAGAGAAAACAGAATTATGTCATATCGACGTCATGCGCATACAATTTCACGACAAACGCTTTAATCAACCATGGGAAAATTTGCGCGCGCAAAAGTTACGTCTATGATCGTAACACCATTCAACTGATATTTGTGCCGCCGCGTGAATTCATTAAACGCTTGCAAACTAAATGGAAATGCGATAAAGAAAACTGGAGGAAAAAAAACGCTGCTACTGACTCTAATTCATAATATGTACGAGTACGCCGGCAAACAGAGCGACAGATAGACGGATAGACATGCCAACATAATTGGCAACACCAAAGCGGCGACGTAATTTGCAATGAAAGTAAAAGTGGTTTGTCGGTGTTGTTGTTTTTTTTTTTTGTTGCCGCTACCCACCACTCTCCATTCATTCTTCATCTACACTTTCTTCTTTCTTTCGCTGTCGTGTAAAAGTCGGTTTGTGAGTCCAAGGTCAAGACAAAGACTTTGAAAACCCATTTTCATTTCTGTGTTACCAGCTCAACGTCGCGACGCCAAACGAACGAACGAGCGAACAATCGCGCACAACACAGATTGTAGATGGCTGAGTGATAAACTTGAAAACCGCTCGCAAGCAACAGCACCAACAACTACGAGTAGGAGGAAGAAAATCCCCCAAAAAGAAATGCTAAACAAAAGAGAAATTTCTCTTTCTTTCGCAGACATGAATGACGACCGGCAGACAGACACCAATGTGAAGTTCAGTTAAATCATCGCTTGCTGCGCTAAAAAAAAAAGAAAGATAGAAGAAAGACAAGCGCAGAGGAAGAAGACAAAGATGCCATCTGTTATTGTTGTTGGTTGTTATGCAGTCGTTGGAAGAGTTGGTGTCGGATGAGTTCCGGTTTGAACGGCACTCACACACAGATTCACACACAACCTAATGCCAACAACTGACTAACTCATGATACCGTTATGTGGTGTTAGGCAACATGCGAGTAAACATAGATTAAGTAGTCCATGTGGTTTGGAAGTGGAACGGCATCCATCATCAGCGAGACAAGTAGTAGCATCATCGATATCAGCTAAATTTGCATCGACAGCAGTGGACATTTTAAATAGCATGGAAACGATAGTCTAATGTCGCATTTAGACAGGGAGTTTGTGTCTATGGCACAGCTGATCGAAAAGGTACTAGGGAAATGATGTAGAATGAGAGACCAAAGAAGACATAGAGATTATTGGCCATGCAGCAAACTAACTTTAAATAGTGTATGATTGATACTAATGACAGCTAAATTATGTTTATGTTGCTTGCATCGAACGAAAGTACGCAGAGTAAATTACAAAGGCAACTCGAACTCGATGAAATGGCCTCGTCGTCATCAAGCGAACGTGAAGAGAGGGATAGCGGCTCTTGTCGCTTTCTCTATGATTTTGGCCAGGTTAGCGATAACCTTGTTCCTTAATCTGTGTCGTTTACACCACCCATTTTGAGATTAAATTAATATTTCAGGTGGCAACTTTGTGCATAAACCAATTTAGAGCAACTCCGTGCCGAGACGAAATTTTTGAAGACGGCGGAACAAATTAAATTGGCGAATCTTGGCTTTGCCAGATTTACACAAATTTGGGATGTGTCTGAAATTACTGCACCCTTAAATCGAATAACAGGCCGATTAATCCTGCAAAGACAAGTATGTGAATTTTGTGACCGATGAGCAGTGTGTGCTTAGAATATGGAGAGACCACTGTTTCACACTACTCTGCCCAGATTCTTCCACAGAAGATCAGGAGGTAATGATTGTGGAAGACGGTGCAGATTGTACCCCCAGCCAAGGCGAGATTAGAACGGCAATCTCCCGCTTTAAGCCCGGTATTCAGTTTTTATGAAATTTTCGTTACCCCAAAAGAAGTACGTGTATTAAAAAATAACGAAAATTAATAATAATTAAAATTTCGCTCACTTTTCATTTGCATGGTACTCAGCTCGTAGCAAAATTTTCGCAGGCAAAAGCAATTACAGGGTTGTTACGCCAAAGTTATTTCGTATGAAAACAATTGTTTGATAATTGTTTTGGGCCGGAATTTTGACATTTCGATAATTTTAACAATCAAAAGTAAAACCACATGCGTTAAAAGTAAAATGGAATGCTTAGAGGAATTATAAATGAAATCTTTGCAAGGTAAATCTAAGATAGGTGCAACAAATTTTCCGTCTAGAGATAAATGACAAAATTTCTTACGAAAATTTGGCAAGAACTGAATACGGGGTTGTAAGAATAATAAAGTCACTGGTGTGGATGGTCCAACCGCCGAGCTTTTTAAGGCCGGTGCCGAATGACTGCTGGCCCACATAAATCAACTTATATGCGGTATATGGCTGGGGGAATCTATGCCCGACGATTGGAGTCTCAGTGTTGTAAGTCCTGTATTCAATAAGGGTAATCCGTGTGTCTGTTCCAACTATCGCGGTATCAGTCTTTTATCCATCGCGTATAAGAATCTGATTTTATATTATCAGTGTGGTTGTAGACCAGGCAAGTCCACGACTGACCAAATGTACACGCTACCCCAAATCCTGGAAAGACCCACGAACAACAAATCGATACATTCCACCTTTTTGTCAATTACAAAGCTGCTTTCGATAGCCCCATACGGGGAAAAGTGTACGAAGCTATGTCTGAACTTGGTATTCCGGCAAAACTGATCCGCCTCTCTAGAATGACGCTGACTGGAGTATTTTCCGAAATCGAAAAAGAATCAGCGAAGGAGGGTCCTGCTGTTAATGAGGGCAAGACAAAATTGATGGCGTCAACGATTAGACAAACTTCTGGATTTGGTTCGCACATGAACGTTGACAACCGATTTAATTTTTAAGTAGTAGATGAATTTATCTACCTTGGATCCGCCGTAAACAATGACAACGACGTCAGCCTGGAGATCAATAGGAGAATTGTGCTTGCAAATGGACTTTATTTTTAGCTAAGGATGCAGTTTAAGAACAAAGTCCCCTATCGACAGACAAAGGTCCAACTATACCAGACACTAATTTTTCCAGTCCTGGCATATGGGTCCGAAAGTTAGGTCATATCCGAAGCAGATGAAATTGTTGTAAGAAAATGTACTTTTATAAGAAAAGGTACTTATTAAAAAAAAACTTTTGAAAGAAAAGGTACTTTTTGTAAGAAAATTTAATTTTGTAAGCAAAGGTACTAGAGATGGGCATGAGTCACGTGATTGGCGTGATTCACGCGTGAACGTGAGCAGGATCAAACTTTGCTCACGTGAGCGTGCGTGGACGAGAGTATCCAAAAAATTTTCGTGCGTGAGTCCAATCTTTGCGTGAGTGAGTGTGAGAGAGCACTATTTTCGCGTGAGTCACGCATATTTGCGAATGGCTGGTATCATTTAATTTAGATTTTCCTACTACTTATACTTTGTTTAACAAAGTATTTTAGGGAGACTTCTAATATCATATTTCTCTAACAAAGCGTCGTCGTTAATCTTCTGTATTTCAAGGAAATCTGCTACAAGTGAAGGAGTTTTTTATACGTTTTACAGTGGGACTGATTGCAAAAACGTGGTAATAATATCAGAACTTCTAAACTATACGTCCGATTGTTTTAGAATGTACTAAGTGTTTGTAGGGATGGAGTCAGTCTTTCAGAGTCTGGTATTTAGAGGCACCTTGTTTCAACGTACGGTTTGCTACAGGGTGACACCACTTTCACGGCATGTATGTAAATTTTTAACTTGAAGTCCGATTTAAATGTTGTTTGATTTTGAGATTCTACTGACCTGCACAAACCGAAACATTTCAATTTGAAATGAGAAATTGTTGTTACCAACCGGTTTTAAATAATTTAAAAATGTTTTCAACTTTTGGTTGAAGTATTTGTAACGGTCAGACTCCGCGTGTTTTTTGATTGTGCTGCTTAGTAGAATCTCAAAAACAAAAAATCTGGTTACACATTTCGAAGTTACATGCCGTGAGCGTTTGAACGTCACCAACACCCTCACACTCTGTGGCAAAACGTGCGTTGAAACGGGGTACAATATTCTGAAAGCCTGACTCCTCTCCTACAAACACCTAGTACATTCTAAAATAATCTGACCAATAATTTAGAATTTCTGATATTATTACCAATTGGTCCCATTTTCCGACTGGAAGAATACTAATGGAAATAAGGGGCAAACTTCTTTGAGATAAAGGTGATAAAATGTTGTTCCTGTATGAAAGGGCTTAGTTTGTTTCACTCAATTTAACTTAGGGATTTACATTTAAGTGTGGTAGTGTCTAGTTCTTGAATATGTTCCTAATTAATGTATTCAACCACAGAGAAATACTAAAGAGCCTCCATTACTCTCTTCGATGCCTCTTCATGACGACGAGGTAGTAGATAATTTCATCGAGTTGCTTTGGTAATTTACTCTTTAGTTGGCATAATATGGACAGAAATAAAAGGGAATGCGTATTTCCGTTCGATGCAAACATAATTTTGCTGTCATTAGTATCAATCAAACACTATTTAAACTTAGTTTGCTGCATGGTCTATAATCTGTATGTCTTCGTTGGTCTCTCATTCTACATCATGTGAGTAGGATAGGCAAAACAATTTCGTGCATGATCGTGCGTGAGTGATTGTCTTCCTTTCGTGAGCGTGAGTGAAAACTTACTCACGTGCCCATCTCTAAATGGTACTTCTTCTTTATGATTAGGTATTTTATTTAAGAAAACGTGCTTTGTTTAAGAATATGAATAGGTATTTTTTTTGAGGAAGGCACTTTTATAAGAAACTTTTCTTTTTCTAAACTTTTTTCACTTTGGATTTTTTAAATTTACTTTATATTGGGTTCAAAACTACAATATATACTAAATATTGGTTACAGGCTCCACCTATAAAACAAGAAATTTAGTCCAGACACAAACCAAACCAAAATTACCCAATATACTAATTGATAATACTGGGTTGTAGCATAATAGTGTTAAAAAAAGTTGTTTAATTTTTTTCATTTAGACCCCATACCGCAACGTGCAATAAAGAACTTCATTCCAAACACGACAGATTGGGAATACCGACATTTTAGGCTTCATAACTTACAAACATATTATAATACCTTTCTTACATTAATTTTAAAAGCAACGGTTGAAATAAGTGCCTCGTTCCAAACGAATGTAGTCTAGAATGTATTGTTTTAGAACTAATTTCAAACATTTGGCTGGGTTACTCTAGGGTGGAACTACTTGCGAAGTAACCTAAAAATTCATCGAATATAGTATAGTAAAACATATGAAATATTAAAGCTGAAGTTTGCATTTGATTGAAGTACTTGATTTCGTATAAAAATCATATGAAAGATATTCATCTAACGGGTTTTTCAACAGAGAAGCTACAAAAAAATAAATCGATAGGGACAGCAAACGACGCCATATTTTTCCCGCTCTTTTGACATTTCTCTTCAGTAAGGTTTGCCATTTCATCATGGAAAGATATACGAGCCAACAACGAGTCGAAATTATTAAAATTTACTACCGAAATTTGGAGTCAGTGGCCTCAACTTTAAGAGCGCTACGTCCAATTTATGGTCGTCACAATCGTCCTACCAGATCAACAATTGAGCGTCTAGTGGAAAAATTTGAATCCACGGGCACAGTACAAAATGTTCCCGTGCCAGTGAGACAAAGAAGTGCCCGTAGTGTCGAGAATATTGCTGCCGCTGAGGCTTCAGTGCAAGAAAGCCCAAATGTGTCTCCCACACGTCGTTCTCAAGGGTTGGGCATCTCTGTGACGTCGTTATGGCGAATTTTGCGAAAAGATCTTGGCCCACATCCTTACAAGATCAAATTGACGCAAGAACTGAAGCCGCTTGACCACCATAAGCGTCGTATGTTCGTGAAATGAATCGGATTTTCATCGAAAAATCATCTTCAGCGATGAGGCTCATTTCTGGCTGAATGGATTCGTCAATAAGTAAAATATGCATTATTGGTCAGACAGCAATCCACACGTAATCCATGAGTCATCATTGCATCCCGAAAAAATTACGGTTTGATGCGGTTTATGGGCCGGCGGCGTCATTGGGCCGTACTTCTTCCGTGATGATCAAGACCGGCACATTACTGTGAATGCGAATCGCTACCGTTCAATTATAACCGAATATTTATGGCCCCAATTGGATAATATGGACTTGGAGGACATGTGGTTCCAACAGGACGGCGCCACAAGGCACACAGTGAGTGCCACAATCAATTTATTGGAAACCAAGTTTGGTGAACGTGTTATCTCACGAAATGGCCCACTCTATTGGCCGCCTCGGTCGTGCGATTTGACGCCGTTAGATTATTTCCTGTGGGGCTACGTCAAGTCTATTTTCTATGCCAACAAGCCAGCGACGATTGATGAACTTCGTACGAATATCGATCGTGAACTTGCAGCAGTATCGGCCGATTTATGCTTGAAAACCGTCGAAAATTGGGTTCAGCGTCTGGACTTCTGCAAGCGTGCCCGTGGTGGCCATGCAAAATAAATCGAGTTCCATACATAATGGCATCGTAGCGCTGTTATTGAAAAACCCTTTACATTACAAACACTCGATACAGTGCTATTTTATTGATCTTCACTGCAAAGGTATTACAGTTACTAACACTGCCACTTGTTCGGCGGTTGTTTACAATTCATTTCGGGTCTTCTTCTATGGCCGAAGTTTGTCGACTTATTTTCGCTGTCGTAGTCGTGATTATAAGCATTTTGAGCCATTTCGCGCTTGTTAGACATGCAGAAAATCTTGTCGTCGATGACGATGATGCTGCGATAGTGACGTATTTCATCCGTAATCTCGACAAGATGTCGTTGCCATCTCATAGAGGTGGGGAACGGCGGGTGGTGGTGATGTTGGTGATTAGGCGACTTCGAGAGGAGTCGTCGCCACGTATTCGTCCAACAAGTTATGCTTCTTCATTCGTGTTCCGACAAATAGAGTAGCATAGTGAGTCGGGGAGTATTAAATTGAAATTAATTTCAATTCGTTTCGAGTTTGGAAGACGTCTAATATAAGTAATGAAAACGAATGTATTATTATACCATTACTTTATAACGGATTTTAATTGCCTTACAGATTGACGTGTCGACCAACTGATGTATAGTTTGTAATTTGTTTAAAATCAAAAAAACATTAATTTTTGAAAAGGTGATAATCATTAGTAGATATTTGCGAAGAATTTATGATTGAATACAGAGGCGTATGAATACATTTTTGTGAGGTTAAAAGCGAATACATATAGGGAAAATGAATTATGGTAGCTTATTTCATGTGAAGGAGGTATAATTGTCTCAGAAACTGTTATTTTACTATTTAGTATCAAAGTATCTTCCAAAAACACCCTTTCGTCATGGAACAAAAAAAAAAAGGAAATTACACTGACGACCAATTTTGTGGTCATTTCCACTCCATATCATAAGTAGAATTGTTACTCCTGAGTTCGGATCCGCATTGCGGATATTTCTCAAAGGCGTCCTGTGATGCTAGTGTGAAATCAAGAATCTTTTGTCTATCTTTATTGGCGTTCCTTCCGTAACTTGAGCAGGTTTCTTGCATAATTGCGACATCTACTCCATCGGAACTCTAAAACAGATTTACAGATTAATTTTTTTTTATCTGTAGTACGTAAAAAATCACTTGAGGTGTCATGGGACACCCAGTTGGAACGGAGTTCCTTTCGCTATATACTATGTACTAGTTAGTTGCAACACGTCTAAGGAGTCCGTTGAAAATTACGATAATTTAAATGGATCTTTAAGAATGGTTTTACTATGATGAGTATTTCTGGATATATATTTTTGATGAATTCTGCTGATGAAGATCTTGGTGTCATTGGAACATTTTTATGCTCGACCTTTTTGAAAGTAATATAAAGCTAATAAATAAGCTTTACATTATTTAAAAAGGTATTGAGCTTAAATAAATTTGGAAAATTGTTTTATTTATTATGGTACTACACTTTTTATAACTACTTGAATTCAATAAACGTTCTGAATCAAAAATAATTATTTATGATTTTTTTATTTACTAAAAAATAACGATTATGGGTTGATTTTTTTTTAAATTACTCAAATTTAATCCTTACATTGAAAAAATCATTAAAACTAATAATATAATCATTAGAATATAATTTTTATAATAAAACTCATAATGATTACGGTCCCTGACTTCTATGGATAAAGGAACAACAGACGACGACTGTTTCGGAGATAAGAAAAGACTGTCCAAATTGTCCAAGTTAGGAGTTACTGGTACAATTAAATTACTATAACTAGAAGCTTTTATTCCGTCTTGGGGAGGAAGAGATGTCCTCAGGCCATTTAAAAGTATCAAACGTATCATCCAACGATTTAAGTTTCGAACTAATAGAGAAAAAACCAGAATTTAAATTTTCAAATCCTTTCTTGGCCTCCCTAAATAGCTTATAAAATTCAACATCGAATTAGGGCTGCGACATCGATATCGATGATGTGAAAACATCGATGTTTTTGAAAAACATCGAGTACTTTTTACATCGAAGTTTTAGTGCCGATGTTTTTCCAACATCGATGGTTTATATAGATGTTTGCATCGATGTTTTTCTGTGTGACGATTGTAACAGATTGCCTTAATATAAGGAAATATAAACCATAAAATATTAATATAAACTCGAATTGTTTATATTTGCCCATTTATTCGCCGCCAGACGCCAACCACCACCATTATGCGTAGCTGGTTAAACATGGGATGTAATGGGAAACTATTTATCTTAATCAAGTTTTGTAGTTTTTCACCTTTATATCGAGGAAAAGGGTGATTTATATGTTGATAACACATATCTAAAAGAGAATTGCAGCAAAAACAAAAAATCGGCAAAAGCATTGATGATCGAAGAAACATCGATGTTTGTGACCAGTGGTGTAAATTACCTCTTCTGTTTCAATTTTGGTACCTCGATTTCTCAAAAAAGCCACCAAAAATTAAACATCCCCAAAAACATCGATGTTGGAAAACATCTATATTTTGAGGTCGATGTTTTATCGGCATCGATGTCTCTTATTTGAAACATCGATGTTGTAAAACATCGATGTTTTGAGGTCGATGTCGCAGCACTACATCGAATTCCCTACACTTTCGGAGATAAGAAAAGACTGTCCAAATTGTCCAAGTTAGGAGTTAGTGGTACAATTAAATTACGATAAGTAGAAGCTTTTATTCCGTCTTGGGGAGGAAGAGATATCCTCAGGCCATTTAAAAGTATCAAACATATCATCCAACGATTTAAGTTTCGAACTAATAGAGACAAAGCCAGAATTTACATTTTCAAATCCTTTCTTGGCCTCCTTAAATAGCTTATAAAATTCAACATCGAATTCCCTACACTTCCAACATGTTCAGCGAGGCTTGGGGCCTAATTCCGGCATCCGTAAACCAATGAGCTTTCGTACGACAATTAATTACGCATCGTCCATACTCACTGGATGACGTCTCACGATCGTAATTGTTTAATAGAGTTATCGGTTTTTTAGAGAAGATAGAGAAATGTAATAATGTGTTTTTACCATCTCAATTGTAAAGAACACAACAAACCTGTTTGTGGAAGAAAAAGGATTGCGTATAAATATTAAGTAAAAATATTAATAAATAAAATGGATTTAAATTTTTTCTAATTATTTAAATTTTTTCTAATTCCAGAATCAAGCAGAGATTTAGGCTCACAAAGGAGGCATTCCAGTACGTTCTCTCGGAATTGCATTTCTCCGCACACATGTCTACAGCCGTGCCACCAATATTACAACTGGCAGCAACTTTGTCTCTTTTGGCCAGTGGCAGTTTTCAGCATAATTTTGGTAATGATTTTTTGTTTGGACTGAGCCAGAGTGCAACATGTAAGATAGTACACCGCGTCGCAAAGGAAATAGATCGAAAATTATGTCCACAGCATATAAATTTTACGCCAGAAGAGTCCTCATTGTGTATGGAAGCATTCTTTAAGCATTTGCATTTTCGACATGCTCTTCTTTTATTTTGAGGCAGCTTTCTTTTATAATTAAAGATTTTTTCTTCATTTCCACTAAATCCGCCATGAAATGTTTGAGTTCACTTCTCCACTCACCTCCTTTTTCGAAATTGGCCTGTAAAAGCAACATTTTTGACACTTCCTGTTCAGCCTTCTTGTTTGTGCGACGAGTATTACTGCTTCCTGGCGTGCAATCAACACCTTGCTCTTTATCACTTTCTACAGCTGTCGGTACAACTTCTTCATCGTTCTCTATTTGCTTTGAAGCACCGAAAGTTTCAACTGATGAAAGTCCTTCCACTGCTGCACTTACACTGCCGTTTGCGGTATTTGCTCCTCGGATGACGTTAAGAGCTTTTCTTCGCAGGGGATTCCACCTGTCTGTTTCATTGAAGCAGTATTAAATGAAAGCTTCTGTTTAACTTGATGCTTTTGGTCTGCATACACCTAATGGTAAACTTTCAATTATGCCGTTTACATTTAATATAATCTAAGTATATAACTACATATCTTTCGGCACATGGTAATATTTTTAGTTGGAGGTCCTGCCGCTTTTAATTTAATAGTCAATTGATCCCACAATCTGTTACTTGTTGCCCTTGCCCAATTTTTTATTTTGCTTTTGGCTAGGCCCGGATGGTCAGTCATAAATTCCGCCAAAATGTTCGTTTGCTTGAAGTTAATTTTGTTAGAATTTTTTGCTCTGGGAAGTACAAAAAATTAATTTAATTTAAATAAAAATTTAAGCACTTACATTTTCTTTTTTCAACTTTACTTCTTCACAAAAATTAACGAGAACATCAAAGACGACAATGAAAATGCTATCGGCAAAAACTCGCACAGTTACATTTGTGTTGTCGATAAAATTTGGCCGATAACGGATGCTGTCATCCATAATGTACACATCTCTATCGTAATAACTCGAATTCTTATGCGGAAATTAGGCCCCTGCTTCAATTAGCCGTAATTATGTCATAATATTTACCTTCCATTGAAGCCAGCACACTTCACATGGGCATAACTATCCCAAAGCCAACATGAAAGAAAACAACCCTCATACACGTCCCTGACTTTACAAATCTATTTAGTACTAATTACCAATTATGTCTAAAGGTATGCAATCAAATAAAATAACAAAACGAATTGGTACAACTTTCAAACACTAAACCACGAAATCCTAAAAGTATGCAGAATATTACTGGGTTGTATACTGGGTTACAGCATAATGCGGTTAAAAAGGTTGTTTAAAATTTTTTCATTTAGCCTCCATCCCACAACGCCCCATAAAGAACTTCGTTCCAAAACCGTTTCCCATTAAATCCCATGAAGGGATTGGGGAGAGCTTCTCACAACCAGTGAATAGTGCGCTTTCTAATTTTGGAAGCATTGGGTACTTCTGCTTTGGTTTGTGTTTATGTTGGGAAATTTCTTGTTTAAGGGGAAGTTTTCTAGGTGGAGCCTGTAACCAATATTTAGTATATATTATAGTTTTGAACCCAATAAAGAGTAAATTTAGAAAATCCAGAGTTAAAGAACTGTAAACAAAAAAAATTACAGCAGACAGTTGTCCGAGGCCTTCGGCCACGGACTGTCCCTGCAGGCTGTGTCAGAGACACGGCCATTAAGTTTAACGTAGAATACGCCATCCGATAAGACAGAAAACATATATAACAATAAATTCATTTGCTTATATTATTTATCATTTATTGTTATATATGTTTTCTGTCTTATCGGATGGCGTATTCTACGTTAAACTTAATGGCCGTGTCTCTGACACAGCCTGCAGGGACAGTCCGTGGCCGAAGGCCTCGGACAACTGTCTGCTGTAATTTTTATATTTACCAACGGCATTTGATTCAAGTCCGTTTAAAAAAAAAAATATTATGTTCAATTTTTTTAAACTTAATTTAATTTATGTATTTTAATTAATATTTTTATGGAAATAAGTTCTGCGAATGTTGAGAGGGCCGCCCTAATATTAAAAAAGGTTTACCTTATCGAGTCTTCGCATTAGCATTCGAGCGTTGTGTGAAAGCTTTACGCTTTACAATTCAAAATTAATGTTACAACAGCTTTATTGAAGCTTTCGCAAAAAAGCTTTATTACGTTAGCTTACTGTTTGTTTCACTTTTACTAGATACATGTTGCCAAGCAACATTAGCTTGCTGTTCGTTTCACTTTTTACTAGATACGTGTTCCTAAGCAATGTTGAGCAACCAAAAACACTCAACCAAACACCACACATATGTTTGAGTGTATGTGTTTAAACAATTTTCATTTGAGAAATTAAAATACTAGAAATATATTAACCAATATGAAATGTATATCAAACGAAAGATAACATCTTCATTTACCTACAAAAAAAATTTTAAAAAAATTCATCTAGCCGTTTCCTCAAATTCAATGAAATAAAGATTACAACAATAAAAACCTGACATGACTCCTCATACCGTAAGGTAAGACGTATTCTACGTCAAAAGAGACAGACAACAGAGAAACCAAAAAAATTACATGTGGTGTCTGGCGCCCGATGAAAAATACGATAATTTAAATGGATCTTTATGAAGAGATACTTTTTGCAAAACGATACAAAATTTTTTAAAAAAAAATTTTTTTATAGAATGTATTTTTTTAAATGTATATTTTTAGGTCCCTTTTGTATGAATATGTATTACGAGTATACTTACATATATATCCCCGAAATTGTCCTTGTTTAAAAAGAGGTATTTTTTTTATTAAAAGCTAATGTTTTTTTTTATAAGAAAAGGTACTATTTTTAAGAAGAAGTACTTTCTGTAAGAAAAAGCCATAAGAGTATGAATTTTTTTACAAAGAAGTACTTTTTTTTAAGAACATGTACTTTTTAAAGAAGTGGTAGCCTTTATAGGAAAAGGTTATTTTTAAGAAAATGTACTTATTTTCAGAAAAGCTACTTATCTCAAAAAAGAAAGGAAAAGGATTATTTTAGTTTTAAGAAAAGGTACTTCTTTAAAAAAAATACTTTTTTTAAGAGAAGATACTTTCGTCATAAAATGTACTTTTTTAGGCAAAGGTTCTTCATAAGGATAAGGTATTTTTATTTTTTTTAAGAAAATCACTTATTTAAGACAATGTTCTTTTTGACGTAGAATACGTCTTACCTTACGGTATGAAGAGTCATGTCAGGTTTTTATTGTTGTAATCTTTATTTCATTGAATTTGAGGAAACGGCTAGATGAATTTTTTTAAAATTTTTTTTGTAGGTAAATGAAGATGTTATCTTTCGTTTGATATACATTTAATATTGGTTGATATATTTCTAGTATTTTAATTTCTCAAATGAAAATTGTTTAAACACATACACTCAAACATATGTGTGGTGTTTGGTTGAGTGTTTTTGGTTGCTCAACATTGCTTAGGAACATGTATCTAGTAAAAAGTGAAACGAACAGCAAGCTAATGTTGCTTGGCAACATGTATCTAGTAAAAAGTGAAACAAACAGTAAGCTAACGTAATAAAGCTTTTTTGCGAAAGCTTCAATAAAGCTGTTGTAACATTAATTTTGAATTGTAAAGCGTAAAGCTTTCACACAACGCTCGAATGCTAATGCGAAGACTCGATAAGGTAAACCTTTTTTAATATTAGGGCGGCCCTCTCAACATTCGCAGAACTTATTTCAATAAAAATATTAATTAAAATACATAAATTAAATTAAGTTTAAAAAAATTTAACATAATATTTTTTTTTTAACGGACTTGAATCAAATGCCGTTGGTAAATATAAAAATTACAGGCCTTCGGCCACGGCCTGTCCCTGCAGGCTGTGTCAGAGACACGGCCATTAAGTTTAACGTAGAATACGCCATCCGATAAGACAGAAAACATATATAACAATAAATGATAAATAATATAAGCAAATGAATTTATTGTTATATATGTTTTCTGTCTTATCGGATGGCGTATTCTACGTTAAACTTAATGGCCGTGTCTCTGACACAGCCTGCAGGGACAGTCCGTGGCCGAAGGCCTCGGACAACTGTCTGCTGTAATTTTTTTTGTTTTCAGCCGTTTTCAACAATATTATAGCCTATTAATCATTGTGTCTCCAACATCTAATATTGAATAGCAAACACAATATATTTGGACACAAGTATACCGCTTTTGCGGCAAGCTACAAACATGTTATATTTGCATCCAAACAACAAATATTTACAGATGAGAGTGTAATGAATATCGTCCTTTTTGATTTGATATGCATATTTGAATTCACATTGGTGAAGAAGATTATTTTAAAATGTATATTCTTTGAATCTTGCCACTGGTGGCACATAGTTTCACTTGTATATACGGGTGGAGCGCGGTAATTTGATTTTTTGCACTGCAAGCTGTGGCGGCACTGTTGGACGAAGAGAGTGCAGAGTGTGCGTGGCTTATAGTGGCTGACGGGAGATTTGTATTCGTCTGCGTTTCAGTTGCCATCATGCATTGGACACGTGAGGAGAGGTCATTTTGTGTTGAAGCGTATTTTTCAAATGCGCACTCGATCATTGCAGTGCTGCGTGCTTTTCGTTTACTATTCGCTGTTCCCCCACGCGGACGTGCTCCTGGAAGGCAATAAATTGTAAATTGGGTAACTTCATTGACAACAGCACGGGAATGTGTCAAGTGTACGAAGGGTGTATACACTCAAAAAAAAATATGTTGGTAAACATAGCAGAAAAGTCTGCTGTAAAGTGGAAAGCAAACAAATTTGCTATTACAGCAAACATTGGTTTGTTGTTTCAGCAAACAG